>OZ030028.1:36355700-36640700 GCA_964023405.1 Apodemus agrarius
ATTTGGTTTTTTCAAGACAGGGTTTCTCTGTATAGCCCTGGCTGTCCTGGAACTCACTCTGTAGACCAGGCTGGCCTTGAACTAAGAAATCCGCCTGCCTCTGTCTCACAAGTGCTGGGATTACAGGCGTGCGCCACCACGCCCGGGTAAGATTTATTTATTTTATATATGTGAGTACACTGTCACTGTCTTCAAGACAGACCAGAAGAGGGCATCAGATCCCATTACAGATGGTTGTGAGCCACCGTTTGGTTGCTGGGAATAAAACTCAGGGCCTCTGGAAGAGCAGTCGGTGTTCTTAACTGCTGAACCATCTCTCCAGCCGGCTCCAGCCTCTGCAGAGCTGCTGGCCAGGACCTAACCAGCACACTGCCAGAGCCAGGGCAATACGAGGGGAGGATTCTTGCAGAGAAAGGCAGAGGGGACAGTGTTCTCCTTGAGTTTGGTGAGTAAAGGCTTAGGAACTCAAAATCAAAAGCTGCAGAAGATTGAGCACAGCACTTCAGTCGTGCTAAGTAAGCCCTCTGTCACGGAGCCACTCCCCGAGCCCCTCACTGGGGCACCCTTGACTGGGCTGCTTCTCTTTGGCTGATGGGAATGACATCCAATGACTGTTGCCATGGAGACCTTTCTAGTGCGCATCCCCACAGACTGAACGTTTCACATCTGTGTACCAGGCTAACAGGGAGAGAGAGAGGGCAGAGGGTTACCCAGGCCACTCTGTGTTTGGCTGATGTGAGAACCAAGACTTCAGCTGTCCAGTGCGGCTTGTGCACCATGACGCCGGGTGAAGTAACCCTTATCTACCTTCATGGTCCTAGAAACACCAAGCCCGCTTTCATGTGGCGTCTAGTGGGTCCCACCATCGTCTCCAAGGCCATTTCCTAGAATTCCTTTCTAGGTTAAGAATACTTTCTTCCTAACTCCTCTCTGTCCCTTCTCCCTTCAACTCTTCCCCCCACTTCATCTGAGGCACAGTATCACTAAGTAGTCTAGGCTCGTCTTAAGCTCACTCTGGAGTCCAGCCTGGCCTTTAGTTCTATGGTGTTGGATCACAGATGTGAGCCACCATTTCCACTCCTCGGTTCCCACCCCTTCTCTACCCCCTTCCTTGCTTCCCCTGTTTTTCTCCCCTTCTTTCCGAGACAAGGCCACATTCTGTATCCTCGGCTCGTCTTGGATTTACTTATGTAGCCCAGGCTAGTCTTGAAATTACTGCACAGCCCAGGCTAACTTCAAATTCATAATGATTGTCTTGCTAAGCGCTGAGATTTACAGGCTTAGGATTCCATGTTCACTACACAGATGCTCCCAAATAGCATTTCCTAAGCCTACCTGACCCTGATCTGGGGCTGACGATGTATTTCTAAGCCAAGTGGTTGTTCAAGGTCTTTTGGGGGTTTGGAAAATGTCCTTGAGGAGATTATTAATGGGAGCATTAGTGCCACAGAAGGGGGAGAGGTCAAGAGCTAGGACTGAAGCCGGCGTCCCGGTTTCCTGAGGCTCCGTCAGCCCTGCCTGCATCCTGGGCTCCCTGGTTGGCTCCATGTCCTGTCAAAGTGGAAGAGGGAGAGGGATACCTTTAGGTCCATCAGTGTACCTTCAGAGACTGGCTGAGCTCGTGTGACCATGAAGGCCAAGACAAGGTTTTTCCAAGACAAGGTTTCTCTATACTTGGCTGTCCTGGAACTCACTCTGTAGACCAGGTTGGCCTCAAACTCAGAGATCCGCCTGCCTCTGCCTCCTGAGTGCTGGGATTACAGGCGCGTGCCACCACTGCCCTGTTTACAAATGCCCCCTTGAGGCCTGAGGGTGTAGCCCCATTTCAGTGATTACCCAGCAATGTGAGAGGCCCCCGGTTCAATCCCTGGCAAGACTCAACATCCCTGTGCCTTTGTCCTGTATGATTACTCCAGACTATCCTTGAATGCTCACAGTGCAGGGAGGAGGACACAGTCTCCTGAAGATTTCACTTAGATGTTCATTTGAAACAAAGTCAGTGTATAGCCCTGGCTGGCTTCGGGACTTTTATATAGACCAACCTGGTCAGGCTGGCCTCAAACTCAGAGATCTCTCTGCCTCTGTCTCTCAACTGCTGGGATTGGTGGCATGACCCACTATCTCCAGCTAAAGTTAGATTTTTTAGTTGATCGAATTGTGTGTATCTATGGCCTGTGTCTGCGCGTGTCTGTGTGCTTGCATCATGATTCTAGTGCGGAGGTCGGAGGGCAGTGTTCAGGAGTCAGTGCTCCCCTCCCACCACGGGACCTGGGGCTTGCTCTCAGGCTCCCCTCCCCCTCAGGCTCATTACCTAGCCCTAGAGTTGACTAAGTAGACCAAGCTGGGCTTGAATGCAGAGGTCTGTCTGTCTTTGCTGGGATTTCAGGCGTGTGCCACCATGCCCACCTAAGATACAGTCTTAATTTTCTTTATTACCGTAAGGGTATGCTTTATGAATGCTAGGTGAAGTTCAGACTACATCTGATCACATCCGTATCTACGTGGGTTCTGGGGATCAAACTCAGGTTGTCAGGGTTGCTTGGCAAATATGTTACCCTAAGGGTACAAGTCCACACTCACCCTAAGAATGCAGTCTTTGTCTTTTGTTAGACAGGAAATCTCACCATGTAGACCAGGCTGGTCTGGATCTCACAGAGGTCTGTTATCTTTGCCTCCCAAGTGCTGGGATCAAAGGTGTGTCTCACCATGCCCAGCTAGATAGAGTTTGTCTTGATTCCTACTTTAATGACGCATGATAGGTCCCAGAGCCTGGCTCCAGTGGCCTGGAGGACTTGCTGGACAAATGTGACAGATGTCCTAGGGCTACCACGGCGCAGCGGTCTACGATCACGGACAAGGATGGGTGGGGTATGATGGGAGAGAGTCATCTTCCTTTCACCCCCATGTTCCTTCTAGGCAAGCAAAAGGAAAAGCCTCTGGAGAGGAAGCAGAGGGAGCAACTGAGGCGTCATTAAATCCTGCCTGAGGAAGACTCAGACAGAATGCAGGACTGTGGCAGTGACTGTCTCCCCAGTGGTCACGGGACCAGAGCGCTTGGACCTTGGCCATCACCCCGAGAGGGGAACCCTGGCTGGATAGTAGTGCTGTGCACCAAAGGCTGCTGGGCACGCTGGCACATGGCCAAGGTGGGGTTCCAAGTTCAGGTTTCATAGGAAGACTAATTTGACATTCCCCTCTCCCTATAAAAATGACAAAACAAAAAGAGGGGGCTGGAGAGATGGCTCAGCGGTTAAGAGCACTGACTGCTCTTCTGAAGGTCCTGAGTTCAAATCCCAGCAACCACATGGTAGCTTACAACCATCTGTAATGAGATCTGATGCCTGCTTATGGAGTGTCTGAAGACAGCTACAGTGTACTTACATATAATACTATGTCTTTAAAACAAACAAACAGCTGGGCAGTGGTGGCGCACGCTTATAATTCCAGCACTCTGGGAGGCAGAGGCAGGTGGATTTCTGAGTTCGAGGCCAGCCTGGTCTACAGACTGAGTTCCAGGACAGCCAGGGCTATACAGAGAAACCCTGTCTTAAAAAAACCAAATCAAAACAAAAACAAAAACAAAACAAACAAACAAACCAGAAGCATATATTATCATAGCAAGACCACAGAAATCCTCCTCCAACAAAAGATGTTACACGGAGGCGGCTGGAAAGACGAGTCAGTCAGCCAAGGGCTTGCCGCATGAGCACGAGGACTCAAGTTCAAGATACAAAAGCCAACCCAGCCAGGGCAGGTCCGTGTGGTCTCAGCACTAGTGAGCAGGAAATGGACTCCCAGAGCCTGCTAGCTAGCCAGCCTAGCTAAGTTGGTGAATGCAGGTCCAGTGAGGTCCCCAAAATGATTTAGCCGGTGGTGCATGCCTTTGACCACAGCTCTTGGGAGGCAGAGGCTGGCAGATCTCTGAGGCTAATCTACAAAGTGAGTTACATGCCAGTCAGGCCAACACAGAGAAACCCTGTTTCAAGAAACTCACAACAGGCCAGCAGTGCCCGTGCACCTTTTTAATCCCAAGATGCCTTTAAACAAGGGGAAAAGGGCAGGGGCAGGGGCAGGTGGATTTCTGTGAGTTTGAGGCCAGTATAGTCTATAGGATGAGTTCCAGGATGGCCAGGGTTGCACAGAGAAACCGTCTCGAGAAAACCTCCCAAACCAAAAACTAAAAGAAAAACAACACAATAAAAGGTGGAAAACCAGTTGAACAGACTGACTCCTGATCTCCATAGTCACGTTTGTGTGCACAGCCCTGTACCCAACAGGGTATGCTGTCTATAGAGGCCAGGTGTGGTGGTGCACATCTGTAATCCTAGCACTTGGGGCACAGAGGCAGGGACATTTTAAGTTTGAGGCCAGCCTGGACTTTTTTTTTTTTTTTTTTTCCAGACAGGGTTTCTCTATGTAGCCCTGGCTGTCCTGGAACTCTGTAGACCAGGCTGGCCTCGAACTCAGAAATCTGCCTGCCTCTGCCTCCCCAGTGCTGGGATTACAGGCATGCGCCACCACCGCCCAGCCTTTGGACTTTTTTTTTTTTTTTTTTTTTTAAAGTTCGAGGCTAGCCTGGGCTACAAAGCTTCCTCCTCTTCATGTTTGAGAAATAGCCCATCTTGGGTAGTATCTGTGACCCACTATACACAGGATGTTTACTGAGGGTCTTGGGTGTAATGGCAACAACACTGGGAGGCCCTTAGATATTTTCTTTTTTTGGTTTTTTGGGACAGGGTTTCTCTGTGTAGCCCTGGCTGTCCTGGAACTCACTCTGTAGACCAGGCTGGCCTTGAACTCAGAAATCCGCCTGCCTCTGCCTCCCCAGTGCTGGGATTACAGGCGTGCGCTACCACCGCCCGGCTAGATATTATTTTTAACTAGGGCACTGTTTGTGAAATAGGGTAAATCCACACAGTGAAGTATCAGAAAACAAATCTGTAGGTCATGATGGCACACATCTTCAATTCCCCCACTAGAGAGGCAAAGGCAGGCAGATTTGCTTGAGGTTGCCTTGGTCTATGCCATGAATTCCATGCCAGCCTGGGCTACAGAGATCCTGTCATAAACAACTCCTTCAGTGCACATGGTACTCAGGAAAGCACACGGAGTAGACTCCCCAAAAACTGAAAGGGAAGACCTGAAGCCTCAGCAGTGGGTGTGACCCTGCAAGTAGGGGCCTGAGGAGGGTGCGGGTACCACCCAGTTGCAGAGCCTCAGCCACCACAAATGTAATCATGTGTAAGCTACAAAGAAGCAGCACCAGAAGGCTCTGGACAACTAAGGAAATCTGTGGGCAATCACTGCTTTGGAAGCCAGGGATGTAGAGAAATTCTGTCCCCCAAGTTTACTTCAGCAAAAAACTTCCAGATGTGCAACAAGTGCAGGCGATGTCTTCTTGGCTCATTGTCCTTCTGTCCTCCACCTGCAGGCCCTGTGGGCCGTGTGGTGAAGGTGCGTGGTGTTATGGAGCACAGGCAGCTGGTCTCAGAGGGTTTAAATCCTTACAGCCAGACTGGCCAGGCACCCCCATGTCAGACTCATGGCCGTTTTCTTGGCTCTGTCAGCTGGATGAGGCTAGTCTCAACTGGATGAGGCTAGCCCAGGATTAGAGGGTTATTCTCTAATGTCACACTGGGAGCATTTGGGGAGGGGGTTCTCCAAGGACTGTCTGTGCTTTAAGGTTCTCTGCTGACACGTTTTTATTGTGTCCTCCTAGTTGGGACTCAGCAGCCAAGGCACCCAGTTTCTCCTCTGGCAGGGGAAAGGGGCCTTCTCTTTCTGGCCTACATTGGGGTCATCAGGAGTCCTATGTCCTTCCTTGGAGAAGTGAGTTGTGCGTGATGCTCGTTTGCACCTAAGAGCTCCTGGGGACCTGTGATTTGAGTGGGGACAGAGCAAACAGAAGCGTTCACAAACATTTATTTACACAAAATTCAAGTTACATATGATACAGTCTTTTTACACAGTAGTTTAAACAGACTTGGATTCTCTATTTTTACTACCAAAAGGTAAAGAAAAACTTTTAACCATCTACTTCATTTTTTTCTTTTTTCTCTTTTGTACAAAGTGAGATCATGCACTTTTCTCTTAACTTTGAAATCTTTTGCTAAGTGCAAATACTAGATTCTCTCCAGTTTTAAGGCAAATACACTGGGAGTGGCTAGGCAGTTTCTCAAACCAGGAAGCAGTCTGGGTCCTAGATGTTAAGGTGGCAGCTGCCTTGGGGATCCCTGCTGGCCCACCCCTCACTCCCTGGTCTTGCTGGCACACAGGTGCTGGGAAGGTCACTCCTTGATGGAGACAGGCTCCCTGCAGCCACAGACTGACTATATTTTGAAGGACACGACCCTGGCCTCACCTCTCCTGGTTTGGTGGCACCTGCCTGGCCTGTTCTTCCGGCTACCCCAGAAACTGCCAGTTGTTTCCATCTGGCTTCTTGGTGGAACAATGTGACAGGGGTGCTGAGTCAACCTAGAACTGGGCGAGTACCAGTGGGGCCTCTGGGAGTACAGAGAGCATGGGCACACCGACAGTTAAGGTACTTGGAGGATCCTGTCATGCAGCATGTGGCCTGTCTTTCCAAGGCACTGTCAATCAGACTAAGGTCACAGCTCAGGTGGGGTGTCCCATGGCAGGGTTCCGGAGTCACTGTGTGTGCCCCACCCACACTCAAGTGACAATGGGTACCTCAGGGAGTCTTCCCCCTTCTAAGTCTGTACACTCTGAACGTGGGACATCCCCACAGCAAGGGGAGGACAAGGATGGCCAGTACAACTGAGAAGCCTGCTGCCGGCCCTGCTCAGCAACCCTGGGGGAGAGCACGAAGACCTGGTGTGGACAGGAGGAGACACAGGCAGTGGGAACACAGCAGACTCTATGCAGGTCTGGATTCTCATCTGACTCTAGGGAAGCCAGCATCCTCACTGGAGCTGGGACCGCTCCTGTCCGCACCCATCGCTAGCTAGTGAGGGACATGCGAGCAGGCAGGACGGGCGCTGTGGCAGACAGCTGCAGCAGCTCTCGAGGTCATCTGCCCTGCTAGGGAAACCCCCAGCACCGAAGGAGAGAAGCCGCTCATCCCAGGCTGTGACAGCGAGGTCGCCCCCAGAAAGGGAGCAGCCCAGGAATAAATGACAGCTTCCTAAAAGGGCTCTTTTGTTTGAAGTGTCAGGACTACTGGCTTTCAGCACTTGTCAGCCCTGGGGAAATACTTTCAACCTGACTTTCCACGGATGGGGACACACTTGAGTAGACCACAAAAAACTTCAGCTCAAACTACGTGAATAGGAGCAACCTCTTTAGATAACAACAGAACAAAACTTGCGCCACACAAGACTCTTGGGGGCCCTTGGACCTGAGTGGGCCTTGGGCAACGAGGAGCAAGGCCCGGCCTGGGGATGGTGGGCTATCTCCCCTTGGGCTTTCAGCGGGCTGCTGGGGAGGAAGTACAGCAAGTGATCAGAGGGCCTGCTTCATGGTCAGGGCCACTGTTTTGGCTGCTAAGATGGCAGATTAGGAACCTGCCCTATGATTGGCCCAGTGACACTCAGCACCCAAAGGGCATCAGACTTGAAGGAGCATGGACTTTGCAAAGGTAAGAGCAGGAGGACACGCGCCCACCCAAGAGGAACCCGAGGACTTCATCCCTCCTCAGAGGATGAGACTGGGCCCTCCTGCAGACTTGGCACGGCTGGACAGAGCTTTGGTGTCAGAAGCGATGCCGTGGTTGGGGGCCAAAGTGCATGGGCAGGTTGTGCTCCAGGGGCACATGCACGTGGCCGAAGTCGTAGTTGACACGCACATTGGGCAGAGGGGGTACGTAGGGGGCAGGCACAGGCCCCATGTTGATGGCGAAGTTGTTGAACACGGGCCGCACAGGTGGCAGGGGGAAGGGCGGGTGGACAAAGGCGTAGGGTGGCATCTGAGGGTGCAGGTTCTGGGGGACAGGCCGAGGCAGGGCGTCCACACGCTGCACTTTCTCAGCTGGCTTCTCCAGTGGGGGCCCGATGCGTTTGAAGGTGTTCTCTGAAAGGAAGATGGGATTCAATGAGGCCAACAGACCAAACCAACAGCAGCAGGTGCTCGCCTGCGTGTGACTAGGGCTCTGCAGGCCACTTCTGACTCTGCCAGGGACTGGGAGCCTTTAGGGGCAGTCCAGCATGGAAGGGCCATTTCTGACCCCCACTATACACTCCTCTGGGCCCAAACGTGGTGGCTTAGAGTAGGCTGGCTAATGTTAAGACAAAAGACACCACTACCAAGCAGAGCAAGGTGCCAAAGGGCAGATCTAGACTTTCCCAGTGGTCACTGCCACCGCCCAGAGGGCGGCAGCGTGTTCATTTAGCTTGACACAGTTCATGTGAAATGTCCCTCCAGAGCCCCTGGGGCTTGCTGTCATCTCTCAGTAAGCCTCCATGGTGAGGAGCCAGTCTCCTTAGTCAGGCTTCTAGTTGTCTCCAGAGCTTGCACACTTGGGAGCGTTTCACCATGAAGGGTGCCCAAACCGAACCCATGGCTTTCAAAGCCTTCCCATGGTGTGAGCAGTGACCCGAGGGGCAGGGACTCCCCACGCCTCATCTGTGTCTGGGAAGAACACTTGCCTCCATTCTTTCTCTTCTGTTCCTCCTCGGCCTCCTTTTGGATTTCTTCAATCAGCTTTTCATCATCTTCCTAAAACAAAAGCAACATCAAGGGTAAGCAAGCCTGCAGCACCATGTACTGAGCCCTTTCCCATCTGCACCCTCCTCCCTCACCAGCTGCTGGGAAGGTCTGTGCCCAGGCTCCCAGAGCTGTGTGGAAGCAGAGGGCAGATGGAGACAGCCAAGCTGAGAGCCTGAGGCACTCTAGCTCTCCTTGTGGCAGCTTGGCACAGGGGGCTTTTGAACCGACCTCTCTGAATAGAGTAGCCCTATGTTGTGGAAGCTGCCTGTGGCTTCAAGTGGTGTCCCTGTAGCAAAGGACTGGCCTCCGAGGGACAGAAAGAGAGGTATTTTGCATATCAGCAAGCCATCACCCATGCTTGCTTCATCTTACTCCTGAGCAGCCTGCAAAGTGAGTCTCTAGTTTACAGTGAGACAAAAAGACTTCACTGTTAGGGCTGGGTGTGGTGGAGCAACTACCTTAGAGGCAGAGGTGTGAGGATCTCGGTGAGGTTTGTGACTACCCTGGTCTCCAGCATGAGCTCTAGTGAAGGCTACGTAGTGAGACCTTATCTTAAGAAACCAAAAGAAGGAATGGAGAGATGGTTCAGCAGTTAAATGCACTGACTGCTCTTCCAGAGGACCTGAGTTCAATTCCCAGCAACTACATGGTGGCTCACAACCATCTGTAATGGGATCCGATGCCTTCTTCTGGTGTGTCTGAAGACAGCTACAGTGCACTCATACATAAAATTAAAGAAAAAAAAAATCCCCACCAAGATGGTGGCCGTCTCTCCTGGCCAGCTGGAGGTCTCAAGGGTGGGTGGTGCTCCGTTCGAGGCAATAGGCTACGGCCCTGCAGCAGACCTTGACCATCAGCTGAACTGACTGAGAACATGGAGGAGGGAGCCCTGGGCTTGTCAGGCTATCCAGTCACATACCAACCAAAGCCGAATGTGACGGTCCTTGCCTACAAACCCAACACTTGGGGGTGAAAGGGAGATCAGTTTAAAGTCATCCTTGGTTATCTAGCGGGTTCAAGGCCATCTTGGGCTACATGAGACCTTGCCTCAAAAAAATCAATATGGGGACGGGGTTTCAGTCAAGTTTCAGTCAGGTAGGAGGCTCCTGGAAACACTTGATTCTCTATACCAAGTCACCAGCCTATCTTGATAATGTTGGGTTTCTCTCTTTTTTAAATTTAAAATTTACATTTATTTATTTGATTATTTAATAAGTGGTGTGTATATATATATCATGTCACCAGTGTGGAGTCAGAGGACAACTAGAAGAAGTTGGCCCTTTACTACCTGTGTGGTTTTGCTGGCCAATTTTTTCAAGAGAAGGTCCTATGCTGTAGTTCGTGCTGGCTTGGTACTTGTGATTCTCCTGCCTTGGCCACCTGAGCTGAGTGCCACTAGTGTTCTAATACACATCTGTGAGACCCAAGAGAGTTCTGAGATGAACAAGAGGCCACAGTGCAGCCTGTGAATGTCAAAGTCCTGGACCTCTTGTTGGAGAAGTCTGTGCATCTGCTTTGCAGGTGATTCAGATCACAGCCATGCAGTAATCAGTGACCTCACCACTTGGCTATCATGTCCCCAGGCCAGGAATTTCATTAGACAGATGTGTACCACATGTTGCTGTGACACACTACTGTTAGGCCCACCTCTGAACTTCAGACCTACAAGACAGAAAACCACCCAGATGGAGTGTGTCACTATGCAGCACACCCCTTGTGATAAAGGACTTTAGAAGAAGGCTGTTGGAAATGATTTTGAGGCAACGTGTGTAATGCCAGGGAACACTCATTTTCCAGGCTTCAGCTGCCAAATGACAGATTCAGTTGAAATGATCCAAATTAGGCTTTTCTTGATATAGGGAATTCTAACTGCTTATTTCAGTGTGCCAACAGATGTAGTCACACCTGGCCAGGTGTTCAGACAAAGGAAGGAACAAAAGTTCAGTTCCCATCATGCATTTCAGAAATCATGCCTGTGTCCACTTTCTGGGAGGAGTGCTGTGGACCCATACACAGTGCTGCCTTTAATCTGAGCACTAGGGAGGCAGAGACTGTTCCTGGAGTTCAGAGGCTGGTACAGGGATTAGACAGGGCAGTGCCTGTAAGGAACTAGTGCAAGGCAAGAACTCACTTGGAAATCAGGAGAGGACCTCGGGGAATGGTAGGACATAAGAAAGGGTACCGACGGGGACATGTCTTTAATACCTGCTCCAGTGGGTGTTTAAAGATTTCATTTATTTTTGAGACAAGGTCTATGTTGCCCTGGCTGTCCTGAAACTTGCTATGTAGGTTTCTGCCTCCTGAGTGCTAGGATTAAAGGTGTGAGTCACCATGCCAAGCTTTTACATATTATTCTTATTTTATGTTTCTGTGTATAACTGTTTCTGATGCCTAAAGAGGTCAGAGGGGCATACCTGGTTGGGTGAAGTGGACTAGGAAGGAAGGCCGCTGTCCCTGTGTCCTCAGGTCTACAGAGCTTAAGGGCAGGGTGACTTGCCTTCCTCCCCTTAGCCTGTGAGCCAGTCCGTGTGCACCGTGCAGTGTCCTGAGCTCATTGCCATGGGCTTTCAGAACAGAGAAGACTGGATGCCTGGTTTGGCTCCTCAGAGCCCTATTTTAATTAGGAAGAGTAATATAGCTGGCTTTTCAGATCCATGAATTTAACCAATATGGGTTAAAATATTTGGGAGAAAAAAATAGCATCTGTTCAGAACAAGGCAGGGCCTAAACACAGCACCTCTGACGTGGAAACCTGGCTCTCCTGGCCAAGTGCTTAAGCTGAGGGACGTGTCGAGCTAGCCCTTATTCTATCAGAGGGTGGCTGGAGAACAGACAGAAGGCTCCAGGCTGCTTGTGGCAGCATGAAGACCCCTGCATGCAGCTGTCTGCCTCAAGTCCACCTTCCTGTGGCCAGTCCGCAGTAACAGACTAATACAGCTGTGGTGCCTTTCCTCCCTCCTCCTGCACAGCATCAGCAAGGGAGCGAGCCCAGCTTTCTTGACATAGCCCCGCCTGCTGAGCACAGGAAGTAGTCACCCGCCTTTCCTCCCATTCGTCCTTTGTTTTGATCACTCCCTGAGGGGCCAACTTCCTCAGGACCACTTGCCCTCAATCAGTCTGGGAGTCGAGATGACCTTGCGCCTACATCAGTCCCTGTTACCAAAATGATGGGGCTCCTGTATGATTTATGAGGAATCATGAGCAAACTGCTGGTCAGGCAGTTCAGATCTCTACTACGAGCAAGGCATGGGGCATAGACCTGCGATCCCCACCCTTGTCTAGAGGAAGGTCTATGAGTTTCAGAGCAGCCTAGGCAAAAAACAAACAAAAAACTCCAAGCAAACAGTTGCATCAGATGGCTTTTGCTGTGTTAACAAACATCTTTAAAAGGATTTCTTTTTTTAAAAGAAAAAAAGTCTAGGTTCAGCCAGCATGCGTATTCTGGTCACTTCCCACTTCTCTGAGTAGAGGGTCCCCTCCCAGCAGTTCCCCTTCAGTTTAAGTTCCCCAAACTAAGGCAGGCTGGGTAGACATAGGGTTTTTATCTAATATCCACTTTATCACAACTGAGGAAAATTTGTACTGTTGGAAACAGGAGGGAGGGCTGGGGTTTAGGGTTGATCCCCGCCCTTTGGTCTGTAAACAGATGGAGCGCTGGAGCCCAACGGGGACAGTCTAGGCCACCTGGGTGAGGGACGCAGGAGGGAGCTTGCTAGGGGCTGCTGGAAATAGTAACAATAGGAGGAAAGAGAATGACGGGCTGGGACAGCAGGATCACAGGCCAGTCCACAAGTTCTTTTGGCTGAGTCACTTACAGGAAGCTGGAGTTTGGCCATGGCCACAGGGTTAAGTAGTGGATATGGCTAGAAGATCTACAATTTTGGGGCTCCAGATCCAGGTTGGTGTCTAGCCCTAATCCCACTCCAAGCCTGTTCTTTCAGAAAATTGTTGTGCCAAAGAAGTGAAGGGCTCTGTGATGGCTAATTCTGGTTGTCAACTTGCCTCACCTGAGAGGAGGGACCTTCAACTGATGTACTGGCTGGTTTTGTGTGTCAACTTGACACAGGCTGGAGTTATCACAGAGAAAGGAGCTTTAGTTGGGGAAGTGCCTCCATGAAATACAACTGTGGGGCATTTTCTCAATTAGTGATCAAGGGGGGAGGGCCCCTTGTGGGTGGTTCCATCTCTGGGCTGGTAGTCTTGGGTTCTATAAGAAAGCAGGCTGAATAAGCCAGGGGAAGCAAGCCAGTAAGAGACATCCCTCCATGGCGTCTGCATCAACTCCTGCTTCCTGACCTGCTTGAGTTCCAGTCATGACTTCCTTTGGTGATGAACAGCAGTGTGGAAGTGTAAGCTGAATAAACCCTTTCCTCCCCAGCTTGCTTCTTGGTCATGATGCTTGTTCAGGAATAGAAACTCTGACTAGGACAACTGAACTTGGGAGGCAGAGGCAGGCAGATTTCTGAGTTCAAGGCCAACCTGGTCTACAGAGTGAGTTCCAGGACAGCCAAGAATATACAGAGAAACCCTGTCTCGAAAAAGAAAACAAAAAACAAAAAAGTCAAATGAATAATCACCCCATCAGACCTGTCCCAGGCAAGTCTATGGGAAGTTTAGGAATTCCTAATTTCTTAGAGAAAATTGGTGAACACACACTGAGGTTGAGCACTGGGCCACACAAGCCATGGTTTACCAGTGAGAGCTCGACTTCATTCAGGCGCTGCCTTGCTCTGAAAAGAAGCTCTTTCCAGCTCAGATAACCTTACTTACTCATGGTTGCTTGAGCTATTGGACATAGAGGGCCAAGGTGTTAGTCTACACTAGGGCCCAAAGCTTTTCTCTGGCTCACAGTACCTATGGAGGGGCTCAGAACCACCTCTACTCCAGACCCACAGACTTGATATGTCTGTGGGCGGGCCCCTGAACAAATGTGTACACAAACATACATACACTGAAAAAGGAAAGCTGAAAAGTGTAAGGGAGAGATGGCTCAGTGGTTTAAAAGCACTAGCTGTCCTTATAGATGCTGCTCCCAGCATCCACATGGCAGCTCACAACCATCTGTAACTGTTTCCAGGGATTCACGCTCACTATAGTGGACAGCAAGCACACGCCTCTCTTTCCTTCCCTGTCCCCAGACACACTTGCAAACAGTCAAACATATAAAATAAAGATTAAAAAAAAAAAAAAAAAAAAAAGCCAGGCAACAGCAGCATACACCTTTTAATCTCAGCATTCCGGAGGCAGAGGGAAGTGGATCTCTGAGCTCGAGGCCAGCCAGATCTACATAGTTGATTTCAGGTTCTATAGTGAGACCCTATCTCAAGAAACCTTTAAAACAGTATTATAAATATTTGTTGGGTGCATTGGTATACATGGTTTAATCCTACCCTGGGAGGCAGAGGCAGGTGGATCTCTATGATTTTTGAGGTCAGTATGGTATACATAGTGAGTTCCAGGCCAGCCAAAGTCACACAGTGAGTCTTTGTATCAAAATAAATAATAAGTACGTAAGTAAATAAATAAATAATAAAGGAAAAAGAGCATATACTCATTGAAGCAAGCATGCCCACAGGCTAACCAGGGGGAGGCAGCTCTATAGCTGCGGGTGGGCCCCTCACTCCCAGGTGTGCTAACTTGACAGTCACCATCTGTCACCGAGAACAGGCTGGGGAGTGAGTTAGAACCAGCCCCCAAGCTGAAGGTCTTCTAGTAGGTCTTAGAGTCTAGTAGGTTGTGTTTACAGTAACAACTGCTGAGGGTGTAGAGTCTGGTTCAATGACAGAATGTGTTACAGAATGAGCAACGCCCTGGGTTTAATCTCCAGCTCTGAAAATACAAATAAAACCCAATAAACCAGCAAACAAACAAACAAAACCACCCAACCTAAGCAGCAAATAAAAACAACAACAAAAACTTACCAGAAGTAACCAACTCCTAAGAATATTCTGGTATATTTCTAATGTCCCCTCTCCCCTTTGCTGGCTTGACTTTGTACCACTGCTCCTGTTTCACACAGGGACTGTCAGAGGGCACTCAAGGGCAGGGGCTCTATGGGCCTCAGGCTACCTTGACACCCACCCCCAACCTGCCTGCCTTGGTCCCAGGCAGCAGTGGGGAGGAGTCCAGCAGTGCTCTCCCTGGCTTCTGGGCTCTAGAAGCATGCTATAGGCCTGAAGAAGTTTGTGTTCTTTTTGGAAGATGGGGAAATAGGTGGAAACTGGCCAGTGTTAAGGAGAGGCTGAGGACACACTAGGCTGTCATGGAAGTGAATCATAAGGTGCCCTTTTGAAACCCACAGCTATATTAAGAAGCAAGCCTTTAGATCACCTGAATCCAGTGAGAATAGGAAGGAAATATGGGAAGCACCCCAGGGTGGGCCGGGCAGCCCAACAACAGTGTCAAGGACAAAGATGAAAGTGAAATGTGGTGTCCCATATCCAGCAGATCCCCGGGAGAGTGCTTTCAATAGAAGGATGACGGAGCCGGGTGTGGTGGCACACACCTGTAATCCCAGCACTTGGGAGGCAGAGGCAGGCGGATTTCTGAGTTTGAGGCCAGCCTGGTCTACAGAGTGAGTTCGTGAGTTCCAGGACAGCCAGGACTACACAGAGAAACCCTGTCTCGAAAAAACCAACCAACCAACCAACCAACCAAACAAACAAACAAAATCAAAAACAAAAACAAAAACCCAAAAACCAGGAGGGTGGGAGAGGTTTTATTTCCCATCCTTGAGTTCTTTGAGCTCAGTAGGACACAGAAGGCACCAGGAAAGACTTGTTCTCATGTAAGGCTACAGGGCTGGCGGTGGGTAGGGAGTTGGGTCCAGAGTTTGAGGGAGTAAGCAGGACCTAGCTGTCCTAGAAATTCACAGGAAGTGAGGTAGAAATCACCAAAGTAGTTTTCTTTTTTCTTTTTTTCTTTTGGTTTTTCGAGACAGGGTTTCTCTGTGTAGCCTTGGCTGTCCTGGAACTCACTCTGTAGACCAGGCTGGCCTCGAACTCAGAAATACACCGGCCTCTGCCTCCCAAGTGTTGGGATTAAAGGCGTGGGCCACCACTGCCTGGCCAAAATAGTTTTCATTAAGAGTGGAAATGCAAAGGCATCTACTTGTTCCTCAAGCACCACAGCTGTCCACACAGTGGGGTTTGCACAAAGAAACTGCAAGTAGTGGAGCGGAACCTGAGGCTGGGCTTGTAGGTCAGCTCCTAGCAGCCATGGCCAGGCACAGCTTGTGGTTTAAGATGCATGCCTGAGCCGGGCGGTGGTGGCGCACGCCTTTAATCCCAGCACTTGGGAGGCAGAGGCAGGCGGATTTCTGAGTTCGAGGCCAGCCTGGACTACAGAGTGAGCCCAGGACAGCCAGGACTACACAGAGAAACCCTGTCTCGAAAAACCAAAAGATGCATGCCTGAGTACCTGGCACAGAGCTGTTCTCGACAAGACCTTCCCTTCCAAGATCCTTTGAACCCAAACCCCAGTCTGATTTTTCATTACTTGCTTGCCTGCTGGCCAGGCTCCTGTGACTTAGCTTTCTTTTCCTCTAGAAAGATGACAGGCAAGCCTGCTGCTGCCCGGCCCAGCCCCTTCCCCCATGATTCTGGTCATGTGTGGTCACAGCTGTTGTTAATAAACTCGCAAGGATTTCGTGAAAGGCTTCCAAAGGGCTAGAGATTTAGTTTCAAATTATTCCCAGCTCAGTTGTGGGATTGCATGAGAACAGCAGCCCCTAACCCCCACCCCAGCTGTCTCTCTACAACAGGAAATTGGGGGTGTGGGGGAAGCAGCATGGAGGGGAAAGCCCAGCTAGGGCAGCACATGCTGTGCAGAGGGAAACAGAAATGTGCTGGGGAGGGGCAGAGATTACACAGGCTCCAGACCAGCCTCTAGCCTTTAGCCTCTACCTCAGCAGCCATCTTCTTCGTCACAGAGGCCAAGTATCCAAATGCCTGACTGGGGCATCTCCTCCACAAGGACCTGCGGCAGTGTGGAATGTGCCAAGCTTTGATTCCAGGCAGGGCCTGCTGCCTGCCCTCACCAAGTCCTGTAGTGAGCTGCAGGCCAAGAAGGTGCCCAGTGAATCCCCCCAAATGTAAGGCCTACTTGGTTCATAGGACCGAGAGCCTGTGGGCACATCTTGGCCAGCTATTTGTGGAGGAAGGCTTATGGGCAGAAGACCTGGGCATGTCCCTCTCTGCCATGTTGTCAGCTGAAGTCCCAGTTAACATTCCCAAAGCACTGTACATAAGCTTCATAAATACTTCAAAGGATGGTGCCCACTCTCCCCACGCTCCTCTTGGTATTGTTCTACAGAAACAACGGGGCTGAAGACAGTGAGCAGAAATAAAAGTCAGAGCTGGTGACTACACGGGTTTTTTTTGTTTTTTGTTTATGAGACAGGGTCTCCTTACTATCTAGTCCCAGTTGTCCTAGAACTTGCTATATAAGACCAGGCCCTGAACTCAGTCACCTGTCTCTGCCTCCCAAGTGCCTGGATTAAAGGCGTGCACCACAGCACACAGCCAGGTGTTGAGATGGACACGAAGGCTCACAGAGGACACACAGCACCAGTGAGGCTCTAAGGAGAGGGGAATCTCTTCTCTCACATTTTACAGGAAGGGGGAGCTTTGTTGGTTAGTTTTGTTTTCTTCCAGACAGTCTCTCTGTATAGCCCTGGCTGTCCTGGAACTCAATCTGTAGACTAGGCAGGTGGTTGTGAACACAGCAATTCACCTGCCTCTGCCTCCTGAGTGCTTGGGATTAAAGGTGTGGGCCACCACTAGCAGGCCCAGAAGGGGGCGGTTTTATACCATGTGACTGATGGGTGGTTATTGAACATGCTTGTATCTGCTATCTGATTCTAGGCCAAAGGGGACGAAGTGGGAAGGGCCTGTGTGCAGAGCCAGGGGTAAGAGAAAAAGACTGCTGAAAAACAGGTTAATAAAGCCGGGCATTAGGCCTTTAATCCTAGCAGTGGGAGGCAGAAACAGGTGAATTTTCGAGTTTGAGGTGAACCTGGTCTACACAGCAAGTTTCACAATGGCCAGGGTTACATTATAAAGACTCTGTCTCCAAAACAAAACAAAACAAAAACAAAACAAAACAAAACAAGCAGGCATGGCCCTGGCTAGCAGTGACCATTGTTATAAGGGGGGCATGGTGAGTCACTTTTATTTTTTCTGAGGCAAGAATTCCATGTAGCTGGGGCTGCCCTTTAACTCACTATGTAGCCGAGGATGACTGTGATCACCTTGTCTCATCTTTTTGTCTCCATTTGCATCCTGCGACTGATGTAGATTTATGTACCAGCATGCTCAGTTCTGAAGAGAACAGAATTGTGGGTTTCATGCATGCTAGGTAAGTACTCTACCAACCTACCTACATTCAAAGCCCTTCTTTTTATTTTTGTAGAAAATAAAATTCAATAGTTAAGGGGAAATAATGAGGTGCTAGAGAGATGGCCTAGAGGTTTAGAGTGGTTAACTTTTGAAGAAGACTAGGTTTAGTTCCTAGTATGCTCATAGCGTTTTTTTTTTGTTTGTTTGTTTTGTTTTATTTTGTTTTTTGAGACAGGGTTTCTCTGTGTAGTCCTGGCTGTCCTGGAATTCACTCTGTAGACCAGGCTGGCCTCGAACTCAGAAACCTGCCTGCCTCTGCCTCCCAAGTGCTGGGATTAAAGGCGTGTGCCACCACCGCCCGGCGTTTTTTTTTTTTTGCTTGTTTGTTTTGTAACCCTCTTGTAAGCCCAGTACAGACCACCAGTGGTGGTGGTTGGTGAGGTGAAGCATTAATTTTTGCAGGGATAAGCATGAGAGAGCTCTCCTTGCTAGGTTTCTCCTTCTTTCTCCTGCAGCCTTTACTATCCCTGTGGCCCCTTGTCCATTCTGAAGGACTCCTAGAACCAGTCTCCAAGATGCTGCAGGCCCTGAACGGGCGCCAGCGGCCTGAGGTGGGCGTGGAAGCTGAGCTGCTGCTCTGATTCACTTACTAACAGGCCTCTTTGTGAAGCTGGGAGCAGACAAGAGCTTAGCACATCTCTGCAGCACCACGTCCACGAAGGCTGTGGCCCTCCCCAGAAGCTGGCAGGAAAGCCAGTGCTCTCTCAGAATAGGCTACGAACACAAATTTTCAAAGCCTGGTGTGATGGCGCACACCTGTCACCCCAGCACTCAGGGAGACAAGGCAGGAAGAATGTCAAACGAGACCCTGTTTCAAAAGACTACACTGCAAACTAAAAGCAAAGAGCTCAGGATGTAGCTCAGAGGTAAAGTGCTAGCACGGTAGGTCTCAGGTCCCTTGTCCCGCATTATGCCTATTTTCCCTTCTTCTAAAGAAGGCAGTTTGCTGCATGACTTGTTTCTGGCACACTCCTTGCAAGGTGTTTGTGGTAGCAGACAGACAGAGCTACTATTCACCATCTACGTCCTTAGCACAGTGTCCATTCAGGCTCCAAACCACCTCTAGTCATTAAGGGCTCAAACTCCTCTTCACCCCGAGCTGTGCAGGAACAATTCCCTGCTGACAATTCAGCTTCTTCCTGGCCAGCCGGTTAATGAAGCAGGGGTTGGGAGCAGGACAGTGCAAGCTTTGTCTCTGGCGAGCCTGAATGGCTTTGTGTTCTCAGGACTCAGCAGATGCTGGGTTGGAATTCAATCCGTCTCCTGGTGAGAATCAAGGAAACCAGGCTGATCTCTGGTTTGATGGGAATGGGACAAGTGGAACAAAATCTCCACTATGGTCCAGAGGAAATCAGAGGGACTGCTATTTGCCTGACCTTCTTTTCAAGCTAAAGAACCTTCCTCAGGCTACAAGATGGCACTTCAACAAGAAAACAGGGACAGGTACCTGCCATGGTAGGTTCTAAATGGTTCTAAATGTACCATCTTTAAAAAAGTAGTACATAGCAATCTTGCAGACCTTTCAGAACTGATGAACTTATTAGTTGAAATTTGAATTTCTGCTCTGCCGGGAACGTGTATGTGGCCATAATCCCAGTTACTTGGGAGGCTTAAGCAAGATGATTGACAGACAGGGTACCAAACAGCATTTCATGTAGGGGAAGAGGCGGCATGGGGGGAGAACAAGCTCAGCACAGGCTGCTAAATTCCCAACCTTGTGTGACAATGCCCACTGTGCAGTTTCTGGAGGTAAGTAGGGGCTAGAAAGAACCTAGCTTAGGAAAAAGACTCCATTTCCTTCGGAACCTGTAGAGATACAAGCTAGACGGGCAATGACAGGAGCTGGTAGAATGACCAGGCCATATCAAAGGACCACGTACCTGAGGCATACCCCTTCTTTCCTTTCCCTTGTAGGCTGCCTCCCCACAACCAGCAATTTGGGAAAATTAGACTTTCTACACACAAAGCCTCTGCTTTGTTCCGTAGACCACCTTGGAGACACCTCCCTGCTAGAGGTCTCACTGGGTTATGAGCTGCATGACCAGGTAATTCCTGAAGTTGTCCTTCAACTAAGCTCTGGCCTGAGGAGCCACAGGAACCTGCTCCTGACAAAGCATTACTGATGCAGGTATACCCGGCACCCAGAGCATCACTGCTTTCCCACTGTGGGGGCTCTGAGAAAAGTGTTTTCTTTTATGCATATGAGTATTCTGTCACTGTCTTCAGACACACCAGAAGAGGGCATCAGATCCCATTACAGATGGTTGAGAGCCACCATGTGGTTGCTGAGAATTGAACTCAGGAACTGTGGAAGAGTAGCCAGTGCTCTTAACCTCTGAGCCATCTCCCCAGCCTTCAATCCCACCCTATGCATGGCCACCAGAGTCGTCAATAGTGACCTGACTGCTTCCTGTGGTGTGTATGCTGTACATTTCCACAGCAGAGAGAAAAAGGCCTTTGCTTTAAGTAACAGGATGCTGGTTGAGAGTTTTCAAGATACTTTAGTAATGCCAATTTTTAAAACTAGAAGACTCTACACTAAGGCACAGATTTTCAGCTCTGGGACTGAGAACTGTGGCAACTCTCAGCAGCCTGAGGTGATGTGCAGCAACAGTGCCAAGCTGAAAGCAGCCCCTGGGACAGGCCACACCCTTTCCATGCCATGCTGGCTCAGCAAGCCTCAGTCCCGGTTGCCAGCTGGCCTTGTGGCAATTGGTCTGTGGTCCCAGCTTTCCATAACTTTTCCTACACCTCATTCTTTCACATTATTTTCCATATTTGGAGAAAACTGACATACATACTGCATTTTGGGGGTATTATTCTAATCTGAGCATATATAAAATATGGCATACATCTTGTTTTGGGGCATTTAAAAAATGTGGTTCTAAATGTACCATCTTTAAAAAAGTAGTACATAGCAATCTTGCAGACCTTTCAGAACTGATGAGCTTATTAGTTGAAATTTGAATTTCTGCTCTGCCGGGAACGTGTATGTGGCCATAATCCCAGTTACTTGGGAGGCTTAAGCAAGATGATTGTCAGTTAAGGCCTAGGCCACACAGGCAGCACAGTGAGAAACCATCTCAACAACAACCCTCTCTGTACACTGCTGTCCCCACGAAGGTTATCTTAGCTCGGTGTGTGATGCCACCCACCTTCCTAATCCTTTAACAAGCTCTGACAGGCACTGGGCCATCTACTTGTACTAGATGACTAGGGTGTCACTACCATAACCAACGGGCTGTGGTTAGGCAGAAAGCTGGTTCTTCTGCTTTCTGTAACTCTCTTCACTTTCTTACCTATCTCTCCCAGTGGAAGTATGTATGGTGTGCAGGTCAGTGTTCTCCCTCCACCTTTTGGTAGGTTCTGGGGACTGAATTTTGTGCAGTACAATCTTTCCCCATTAGCTATCTCATTGGCTCTCTTTCAGTTTTTCATTTATCTTTTATGTAGAGTGTTCTGTCAAAGATAATTTACATTTTCTTAAAAAAAATTCTAATCCCTTATTTGTATGTGTATGCTATGCGTGCCACAGGGCATGTGTGAAGGTCAGTGGATAACCTGGGGAGCTAGTTCTGTCTGCCTTTTTCACACTCTCATTCTAAGCAGGATCTTCTGCTTTAAAGTTATCCCCTGGGCTCTCCAGAGGTGCTTCTAATTGTTTGGACAGGTATTCCATACCAGAATAATCCTCCTACCCCACCCCAGTAGTAGACAATGGGATCTGTAACACTGTGCAGGGCTCCAGTGGCTCTCAGACTTGCCGCATTCAGAACCTGGGAGCCACTCCTGCCTTTTCTCTGGGCCCCAGGAGGCTAAATCTGGTGGCCTCGCACATCTTCTATGCTTCTGTAGCTTTTGTTACATCACTGACTCACTATGACTAGTCTGAAACTACTAAAATCATGAAGCATTGTTTTATACTATATTAGAGCATTTCTGTTCAACAGATTGGTTTTGCCACCATTTCCTAGTTAAAAAACGAAGAAATGGACCTGCAGACATGCCTCAGTGGTTAAGAGCTCCAGCTACTCTGGTACACGACTGGGATTTAGCCCCTAACACTGACATGGTGGCTCATGAGGATGTGTGATTCCAGTTGCAGGGGATCTAACATGTTTTTCTGGCCTTGGCAGACCGACACAAAAGTGGGGTACATATGTGCAGGTAAACACTCAAAAATAAAATAAAAATAATAATAAAAAGAAAGGATGAAGAAATGGCTCACATCTATAATCCTAGCCCTTGAGAGGTGGAAGCTAGCCTATGCTATATGAGATCCAGCCTGAAAAATCAAAGCTGAACCAGCTGATGAATCAATGTGTCATCACTTCAGTAACATAACATGTTTTGTTTTGCTGTTTTCAGATAGGCTCTTATGTAGCCCAGACAACCTTTTACCTCAGCCTCCTAAGTGCTACTAGGATTATAACTGCTATAGCTTCCAGTTCTTTCTCTTTCTCTCTCTCCTCTCTCCCTCTCTCCCTCTCTCTGGATTTTTGAGACAGGGTTTCTTTGTGTAGTCCTGGCTGTCCTGGACCTCACTCTGTAGACCAGGTTGGCCTCAAACTCAGAAATCGCCTGCCTCTGCCTCCCAGAGTGCTGGGATTATAGGCATGTCACACCGCCTGGCAGGGGTAACTTTCTCTTGCTAAGTGATTCTCCTACCTCAGCCTCCTGAGAGACTACAGGGCATGCCTACCACACTCAGTGTATTTTATGATGAGTACTTTCTGATGACATTCTCAGTTTTCCCTGTGGTTACTGGTTTGTATGTTTCCATAAGTACGAACCTGTCACATAAATACAAAATATTTTTCATTACAGGAATATACGGTTCTTCCCTCATACGTGGAAATGGACTGACATGCATCTACTCACAGTGGGGTCGGTCCAGAGGGAGCACCTGGAACATTCCTGGCAAGGGGCTCCTGGAGAGCGAGGATGCTGGCAGAAATGGTCATAGCCGTTGATAGAAACTCGACAGAGGTAGCACATCTGGGCACCACAGCGGCAAGACATGCGGTTGCAGCCTTCAGATTTGATGAGGCCGGTCCCGCACTTGTGGCATTTTCTAATCCGAGCAGCAGTCATTTTTTCTTCACTGAGAAAAAGAAAATAGCCATTGGAGTTGCAGGGAAGGTGGGGTCAATAATGATTATGGCCATTAAGGTTTACTATTTCCCACAGGTATGGACTGCCTGAGCCTTTCGTGACATTCAGACAGTGGAAAGGGCCCATGGTTTAGAGTCTGAGAACTGGGCTCCAAGTTTATCAACTGTACTTACTACCTTGGGTAAATTTCCCAACTGCCTGCAGACTCAGTTTCCTCACTTTTAAATTGAGAGCATAATATCCTAACCGTGGTTTTGGAATTCAGATAAGATATAAAGCCGTCTGACATAATGTGTGGCATCTTTTCATTCTAGGACTCCTGCAGGCTGAGAGCAGGGAGAAGAAACTTGGCTCCTTCCTAGACCAAATCTAGTTTGTGCAAAGCTAGTGATTTAAGAAGTGGGACCCCAAGCCTATATTCCCTGCATCTGTTAATACTTGGTCTACTACTTCCCTGTTGAAGGAACATATATCCCAAGCTCACACTCCTATAGCTCCCCAGCAGTGAGACTGTTTCTAGAAGCATCTGAACTGATAATGAGGGCACACTACTTTTGCCAGAATACTTCTTACTGTGCTGGTATTTTGTATCGCTGCTCCCAACTACAAACCAACACGCTTCACCTTTCTCTGTTACACTGAGGGCCTTGAAGGCAGAGGGAAGGGAGGCCGGATCAAAACAGATTTGCTACTGCGATAAAGGGTGGCTGGCTTTAGGTGAACCAGAGAGGGTGTCCAGCAGGATGCGCTGCCATCTAAAGGTGAGTCTAGGCAGCAAGTGCTTTCACTGCGTGCACTTCAGCTATTCACACTGCAGCAGTTTGTCACTCAAGACACCAGACTATGCACCTAAGAACGGTAAAACGCAATACAACACTGGCTGCTACTTATTGAGGTCCAATCTGCTAGTGACCTGAAATGAAGAAAAGCAGAACTTTAGTTCAGAAAGAATCTACACCCAGTTCAAGTTACAGAAGAACAAATGATTTCTAAGTTTTGTTTAACAGGAGACCAAGTTTAATGAATTAATTTTTTGAATCAGGCTGTCACAAAGCCTAGGCTGACCCCAAGCTCACCATTGGACTAGGCTGACCTCAAAATCTCAGAGACCCATTTGTGTCTGCCTCCTGAACTAGGATTGAGTGTGTCCAGGACACTAGACTCTTACTACCGCAAGTTGGGAGTAGAACAATGAGTTTAGTTACTGAGCAACTGTGAAGACTGCTGGTCATTGGTGGCACATACCTTTAGTCCCAACACTTGGAATGCAGAGGCAGGCAGATCTCAGAGTTCAAGGCCAGTCTGGTCTACAGATTGAGGTATAGGATAGCCAGGGCTACACAAGAAACCCTGCCCTGAAAAACCTCTACCACCACCACCACCAGCACAACAACAATAACAACAACAACAACAACAAAAAAACCCAAAACCCAAAAACCAAAACAAAACAGAAAAGGTCAGAGCCTATATGAAAAAGGACTGCCACTATGAGACTGTGCTGCCTCAGGGAACTGAGAAGCCAGACTTGCTTTTTTTTTTTTGTTAGAGTGGCAAGAACTAGGCAGGAAAGAGTCTCACAGGATGTGCTTCCAGAAGCAGGACAGGAAGAGAAGCCTCAGCTGAGGCTGTCTCTGTCTGACCTCATGTTAACAGGAAGACTCGGGGACATCCTCTGCAGCCAGCTGGCATCCATCCATGAGCCTGTCACTGCTGTGCTTTCTTTGACTTACTCTATCCACACCTTCTCTTCCCCACCAAAACTTACTCTGCAGTCCTGGCTGGTCTGCAACTCCCTATGTAGACAAGGCTGACTTCAAATTTATAGAGACCTACCTCTTTCTCTTGAGTGCTGGTGTTATAGATAATTCTTAATAAAGAGAAGAAAATTTAAGAAAAGGGTGGGGTTGGAGGTTCAGCTGGTAAAGTGCTTGCCATATACAAGCACAAGGGACTTGAATTGAGATTCCCAGAACCCACAAAAAAGCCAAGTATGGCATGTCTGTCAGTCCAGTACTGGAGAGGTGGAGTCAGAAAGACTCCTGGGATTTGCTGGTCAACCAGTCTTGCTGAATTAGTTGAGTTCTGGTTCAGTGAAAAAAACCAACAACAACAAAAAAAAACATGCCTCAAAAAATAGGGCAGCTGGGCGGTGGTGGCGCATGCCTTTAATTCCAGCACTTGGGAGACAGAGGCAGGTGGATTTCTGAGTTCGAGGCCAGCCTGGTCTACAGAGTGAGTTCCAGGATAGCCAGAGCTACACAGAGATACCCTGTCTCAAAAAAACCAGGGTCAGGGTCTCATTGTATAGTTCTGGCTCACCTTGATTTTTGTATGTAGGCCAGGCTGACTTCTAAACCACAGAAATCCATCTGCCTCTCTCTGCCTTCTAAAGTTGGTATTAAAAGATGTACCTACCATGCCCAGCTGTAGGGCATTTTCTTACTTAGTGACCTATGAAGGAGCACCCAGCTTGCTGTGGGTGCTGCTATTCCTAGGCTGGTGGCCTTGAGTTCAGTAAGAAAGCAGGCCACTGTTAGCAAGCCAGTAAGCAGTGCCCCCCATGGCCTCTGTATCAGCTCCAGTCTCCAGGTCCTTTTCCCGACTTCCTTTGATGATGAATGAATATGGAAATTGTAACCCAAATAAACCTTTCCTCCTCAAGTTACTTTGGTCGTAGTGATTTGTCACAGCAATGGGATAGAGAGCAGTGTGTTCTTAAATGCTGAGACATTTATCTCAAATAAAATTACTTTTAATTATAAAAAGATGGCGCGTGACTAACGAAGCTGCATATACACATGCACAGCACATAACTCACCCCCTTCACCCAGAATCAAAACCAAGCAGTCATTTTGGTGGCAGCCACCCTAACGGTCACTTTGCCACCGTTCCTGGCTCATTTTCTTAAAGAAATTATGTACTGAAACCATCTGTTTTGGGGTTGGGCTGCAGTCTCTTTTTGGTTTCTTGATCTTGGTCTATTCGGGCTGATACTAGCTCTGTGGGACAACACTTGTCAGGCATGTGTAAGGCCCTAGGTTAAACTTCTAGAATTGAGAATCTGCTAACAAATGAATATCTGCTCCCCCCCAACCCAAACGCTTCTCTACTTTTTCTTGGTTTTTAGCGATTTGACTTTCCTGTGTTTTGTTTCAGACTTTTTTTTTTTTTTTTTTTTTTTGGTTTTTCGAGACAGGGTTTCTCTGTGTGGTCCTGGCTGTCCTGGAACTCACTCGGTAGACCAGGCTGGCCTCGAACTCAGAAATCCGCCTGCCTCTGCCTCCCAGGTGCTGGGATTAAAGGCGTGCGCCACCACACCCGGCCTGTTTCAGACTTTTTAAAGCACTGGTTCATGTACTTACATCTGAACAGTTTTTAGCCATTCTTTCTTCAAGTATTCTCTCTGGCTCCTTTTCTACCATCTAATAGGAATATACCAGACAATGGGCCATAGGTCCCTTAGGGTCTATACATTCCTTTTTTCATTCTTTTCTCCCCATTTTCCCAATTGGACAATGTTAGTTCAGTAATCTTCAAAAATCTGAGTCATCATTTTCTTCAATCTATTCATTATTTTATGTGTACTAAGTGTTTTGTCTACCACTTGTGTGTGCAGTGACCTCAAAGGCCAGAAGAGGGCACTGGATCCTCTCTGGAATTGGAGTTCCAGAGTTGTGAGCTACCACCTGGGTTTTGGGAATCAAACCTGGGTCATCTGAAAGAACAGCCGGTGTTCTACCCATGAGTCATCTCCAGCCCCTTTCCTTTCTTTCTGTTTCTTGAGAAAATGTCTAATGCAGACCCCAAATGTGCTATTTAGCTGAAGATGACCTTGAACTCTAGATTGCTCTGCTCTGACATCCCAAGTGCTGGGATTATAGGCACGCACCTCTGTAGCCAGTTTTAGGCAGTGCTGGGAAATAAACTTAGGGCACTGCATACAAAGCAGACCCTTCACCAACTGAGCTACACTGCTAGCCCTCTCAGATTTACTCTTTCGCCTGCTCAAATCTGTTATTACATTTTCATATTTTTTTTTTAATGGAAGCTGAAAGTGACTTGTAATTTTCAATGGTGTCTTGATAACACTTGCTTATTCACTGTGGAACTGGTTTCTTCTGTCCATGGTTTCTTTTTACTCTCTGACAAAGACAATAGATTTTTTTTCTTTTTTTCTTGCTGCAGTTTGACTTGTTCTGCTCTGATGACTCATGCCAAGAGCACTCCAGTGATTGGTCATCGCTACCTCATTCACTTTTTTTTTTTTTTTGGATAAAGGGTTTTTCTCTGTGTAACCTGAGCTGTCCTGGAGCTTACCTGTAGACCAGGCTATCCTCAAACTTAAGATATCTACATGCCTCTGCCTCGAGAGTGCTTGGATTAAAGGCATTTGCCACCATTGCCTGCGATTTTTTTTTTTAAACAGTTCTTTGTTTTTTTTAAGATAGGGTTTCTCGTATTGACTTGGCTGTCCTGGAACTCACTCTGTAGACCAGGCTGGCCTGGAATTCAGAAATCCACCTGTCTCTGCCTCCCAGGGCCTGGGATTAAATAAAGGCATGCGCCACCACTGCCCGGCTTTTTAAACAGTTCTTATTTAGTTTTTATTCATAATCATAAACTTAACTTTGCAATCCAGCTAGACTTTAAGGGGAACGGGAAAATATGGAACCCAAAGAACTTCGGTGAGAGCAGAGATTACAGGGTATTTCGAGTGAGCAGATGGGGTGGGGGCTCTCCCCTGAGCTACAAAAGGAATGGTTTGATGGATAAAATGCCCACAAGTCAAAAGAAATTAGAGCTGTCCACAGTCAGAAATGGTGATTGTCTTGCTGGCCTTGCAATTCCTAGACCCAAACATTCCATGGTTTCCACAGTGCTCATGTCTTCTCTCACCTTCCCAGAAACCACACGCTGCCATCCAGTCATGCATGAGTCATTCAGTCTTGGTGGTACAGATAAAAACTGGGAACTGTTTGTGTCTGGCCCAGCATTTGCCATGAACAAGATGCCAGGACCTGTGTGCTTCAGGATGAAGTTCTCATACTCAAATTTCTCTCCGTAGATGGACCTGCCACCAGTGCCATTATGGTGTGTGAAGTCACCACCCTGGCACATGAATCCTGGAGTAATTCTGTGAAAGGAGGAACCCTTATAGCCAAATTCTTTCTCTCCAGTGCTCAGAGCATGAGAGTTTTCTGCTGTCTTTGGAACTTTATATGCTCCAAGCAGTCGCGGCCCCAAGGGCTTGCCACTGGCCGTGATGTCAAAGAAGATGGTGGGGTTGACCATGGCTGCAGCAAGTGACAAAAAGCTACAGTGGTGTTGGCAAAGCCGCCTGGTGATTTTTTTTTTTTTTTTTTTTTTCGAGACAGGGTTTCTCTGTGTAGTTCGGGCTGTCCTGGAACTCACTTTGTAGACCAGGCTGGCCTCAAACTCAGAAATCCGCCTGCCTCTGCCTCCCAAGTGCTGGGATTAAAGGCGTGCGCCACCACCACCCGGCCGCCTGGTGATTTTTAAGTATTTGTATAATCAATCGGCCCACTGCTTTTCCTCCTGTGAAGAGGCCACATTCCCCTAGTTTCTTTAAATGCCTTACAAATTATTGTTGCAAATTGACTGTTTAATACTGTTAAGTAGAAACTGCAAATCAGACTGCTTCTTGGAGGCCTGGCAGTTGCTGAGGCTTTGTAAAGCTCTTTCTGTGAGTACTATATTTCCTATTGTGTGGGGTTATGGTTAGTGGACAGGTCTGGAACTGAGAGATATTTTTAAGATCTGGAGCCAAACACAGGAAAAACAAAACAAAACAAAACAAAAAAACAAAAAACCAGAAAGACAGGCAGTGGGTAGACCTGTTGTCCTGATCCCTGCTGGCTGGCTGACTCTGCATGTCTACCGTGCTAAGGCTATTCTCAACTCTGGCTGGCCTTTTATCTGCCATTCACATGGTCACAACTAGAAGCTCATGGTCTTGCAGGATTTGTCTGAAGTATGGCCCCTGGTCCCTGGTCATTCACACAGCCTTCCAGGTCTCAGGTTGCTGCAACTAGTCTATGTCTTAACAACCCTTTCAACAAAATCCCCAGGGGAGCTGTTCAGCCCCAAGGTTTACATCTGGCAGCTTCTGCCAGGCTAACTGATGCTTTAGTGAGACGGGTATACTTTTTTCAACTTAATACACCACCATTTTTAGCAGCACCATTTTCCTTTGAGTATGTTATTATCTATCTATGTATCTATCTATTTTTGATAAGAAAAAGCTCTGGTGAGTGCTGGGACTCACATGCGGAGCCTTCATTTACTCCATTACTCCCCATCTTGATTTTGTTAGTCAGGACTGAACTGGAACCTGAGGACCATTACTGACTCCACCGACTTCACGTTCCCACCTATCAACAGAGTCCTGCTGATTTGCCTCTTTACAGATTTCCTAAACCTGCTGAGCACGATGGCACACACCTTTAATCTCAATGAGGCAGAGGCAGGCAGATCTCTTTGAGTTCAAGATCAGTCTTTTTATTTTTGTTTTTTGGTTTTTTGAGACAGGGTTTCTCTGTGTAGTCCTGGCTGTCCTGGAACTCACTCTGTAGACCAGGCTGTCCTGGAACTCAGAAATCCTCCTGCCTCTGCCTCCCAAGTGCTGGGATTACAGGTGTGCGGCACCACGCCCCGCTAAGATCAGTCTGTTTTATGTAGTGAGTTCTAGGACAGCCAGGACTATGTAGAGACCCTATCTAAAAACCCCAAACTGACACCCTCCCACAAAATGCCACCACTCACCCCTCAAGGCTCTGGGCTACTGTAGTGATTTTCTTTTCTTCTTCTTCTTCTTTTCTCTCTCTCTCTCTCTTTTTTTTTTTTTTTCAGAGAAGGATCTTTCCTAGTCCAGGCTAGTCTACAACTCACTAAATATGTAAGACTTGAAGTTCTGTTAGAGAATACTGTCCTTTGCAAGGCATGGTGGTGTATGCCCAGCACCAGGGAGGCAGAGGCAGGTAGGCGTACAAAGAGAGTTCCAGTAAAGTCAGGACTGCAGAGAGACAACTGTTTCCTGTCCCTTGAGCATAACAAAATAACAACCTTCACTATTTCTATCCAAGTGGCTCCGAATACCCACAAAGGATGCTAACCTGAGATTCCAGTCACTCTTTCCTCCACTTTCTTCTAATCTCTATGGAATTCTGCCCACACTGAAATAGTTGTAAAGTCTTGGGAGTGTAAGAGGTGTGGTGGCACATGCCTTCTGTGAGTTTAAGGCTGGCTTGTTGCGCGTGCATGCACGTGCGCGCGTGTGTGCGTGCGTGTGTATCCCTTGTCTCAAGAAAGGAAACAAGAGTAATAGAGGACGAAGGTCTAACTGAAGGGCTGGACTTCATTTATGCAGCTACAAGAAATAGCTTCTGAGGTGAGACTTTTGGTGGGAAGGCTGTTTAGGGATTTACCCACCCTCTATAAGCATGCCCAATAAATTCAGTTGTTCCCCAAAATGATACTTTCTAGGGTGAGTAGCTGTTCACACGACAGTTCACATGACAACTCACTTACTCTTTTTGGGACGGGGTCTCCTGATGCAGTCTCAGCTGAATCTTACTCTGCAGACTCTGTCCTAGAACTTGCTGAGAACCTCTGGCGTCTGCTGCCCAGGTGCTGAGATTAACAGTGCTCACCAAACAACTTCTTATCCAGTTGTTGCCTTTATCTCCTGGATGCTGGAACTGCAGGTGTGGCCCACCATGCATGGCTCTCTTCAATCCTAACCTATTTTTGTTAAAACTACTTGCTGTGTACCCATTACCTCTAAGGCCTAACACTAGTTTAGAACCATTTGATTGTGGCCCAGACAATAATCTCACTAAGGTCCCCGACAGTGAACACCTTCAGACCTTACTCTAAGCTAGGGGAAATCAATGAGGGCACAGGCAGTCAATGTCAGAAAGTATTCTGCAAGCTGTATCAGAAGGCACCAAAATGGTAAGATGAGCCAGCCCTTGGGAGGCAGAGATGGGAGGCCTTGTGGGGCTGGGCCTGGGTTGTGTGGTAAGCTCATATGAAAAGCAGACCTTCTATCAACCTGATCTGTTTGGAGTTCTTCTGACAACTGGGGGACTGTGAATCTGGCAACAGACACTGCAGACTTACTGCCAAATTTTGTTAATGATGACAGCAGCAAATGAGTAAGTAGTAAGAGCTAAGCACTTTTGGCTGACACAAACGATGCCAAGGACAGATTTGCTTGAAAATATAAAGGGCTTTAAACAAGAATGGCAGACAAAGTACAGCAAAATAACTGCTGGGGCTTACTCACTAGCGTGTCTGCTGTGGACACCTGAAATTTGTGAGTGTTGCTCAGTATCCCACTCAAGTCTCACACTTCTATACAATCACTGAACTAAACCATCAGTTGGATGCTTAAATATTTTCATAAGGTAGAGAAAACTGAATTTTTTAGGAAGAAGCTAGGGCTGGAGAAATGGCTCAGTGGTTAGGAGCACTTGTTATTGCAGGACATGTGGTTTGAGCCCAGGCACCTACACTGTGGCTCACAACCATCAATAACTCCAGCTCTACGAGATCCCGCGCCCTCTTCTGACTTTCCTGGGTATCAGGAATGCACAGGTGTACATTTATATACACACAGAAGCGAGCCATTGGTACATATAAAATATATATAAAAATGCTATCACAGCTTTCATCATTACAAAGTTAATGTGCATTTTACTCCGATCCCCATTGCTGTAACAAAGGAAAAGAGGTTTATTTTGCTCACAATTCTAAAAGTTCAGCAATGGCATCTACTTGGCTGTGGTGAGGATCGTGAGGTGGGTGCTTCATAGAGCAGGGAAAGAGGCAGAACAGAGCACATGGTTATCCCTTCTCTTTGGCTGATAGGGTCTACGCAGGACTGGTCTTGAATTCATCATTCTCTTTGCCTCTGTCTCCCTATGGTTGGGATAACATAGGTATGCACCATGATGCAGAGGGCTTTTTGTAACTTTTTTCAGCTTATTTAGACTGTCTTCTCACTTGCAGCCAAGGCTAGTTTTGAACTCTAGGCAGTCCTCCTGCTTTTCCCTATATATGTTAGGTAAGAACTCTACCACTGTGCCACGTATACTAGCCCCAGTGGAAGTTCATTCTTTTTTGTTATTGTTAAGCTTACTCTTTTTTTTTTTTTGGTTTTTCGAGACAGGGTTTCTCTGTGTAGTCCTGGCTGTCCTGGAGCTCACTCTGAAGACCAGGCTGGCCTCGAACTCAGAAACCCGCCTGCCTCTGCCTCCCAAGTGCTGGGATTAAAGGCGTGCGCCACCAACGCCTGGCTAAGTTTACTCTTTTTAAATAGCCTGTTCTGATGGGACTACCTTGGTTTTGTGAGAACTACATTAATCTTGTCTAAAGGTAGTGTCTCCACCCTCTATGACCTAATTTCCTTCTGGTAGACCCTACTTCTTAAAAGTCCCACCACATCAGAAGCAAAGCTTCTAGCACATGAACCTTTAGGAGAAACATGTAACTATACCCAAAGCCTCATGTGACTCAGGTGTATGTTCTGTAGTGGAGCTAGCCTTCCACACAGTGGTTTTCCTTTTTTGGTGTGTGTGTGTGATATTTTTGAAACAGGGTCAGTATCAAACTTATAGTACTTCCTGAGTGCTGGGATTCCAGGCCTGTGCCACCATACACAGCTCAATAGTTTCCTGCAGGGTACCGGGACAGAACACTGCCTCATATCGCATCCCTGTGTACCCAAGGAGTTTCTTATTTTTGCTATTTAGTAACAGGCAGAATCCCCTGGGTCAACTGAGGAAGGACTACAATGGTGAGGAGGACAAATTAAAATCTACCTAAAAACAGTACCCAACTCCTACCAGCATAACAGAAACTGCAGTTACCACTGACTTCAAGGCCTAGAATGTTGGTTCTCACAGGTTATTTATTTCGGTGTGGCCTGTGGAGAAGAATAGGTTTAAGAGAGCAGTGTGCCAGGTACACTGCTGAAGCCTCATCAGGTATTGAATGACTGCAGCTGCTGTTCCAGATGCTATTCTTCCTGTAGCAATAAACAGCTCCTGGCAACTAGCGCACAGCTACTGATCTGGAAAATGCTTTTATTCCTTTGTCCAATGGTAGAGAATAGCAGCTGACAAGGATCTTATCTGTCACCCACCAAGACAATATACTAGTCTGTGACTCAGTGACACACAGATCTGACCCGATGAATAGAAGTGGCAGGTGATCTAGAATGCACTGATATGGGACAGCGGCATGTGTCATCTCTACACAGCTCTAGTAGTCTGGAGGCCAGGTCTATATCAGAAAAACCTTCCCAAAAGCAAGCACGTGCAGTGAAACTCCACCTCCTTTCACGCACATGAAGCATACTTGAAAGGCATTTTTTGGATTCTGGAGCTGTACCAGACATTGCACCAGACAGTCCACTCTGACGGTCTGTTGCTTTAGAGGACTGCCAAGCTGAGAAGGTCCTGCATACTTCAGGTGTCCAGAGCTATCAGAGAAGCAGAACAGTTTCTATTGTAAAACAACCACAGACTCTCTGAGAGACATCCACGGTCTGCAGGCCACATGGCAGGGCTGTTGGCAAGATTTAGAACCTAGATGTTGAGGATCAAGGTTTTCTTTCGGGGCTGCAGGCTAAGGGTTGCTCTTAGTTTTCAGGGGCTACCTTACTCCCTGGCCAAGGCCCCTCCCTCTGTCTTTAAAGGGAGCAACACATGGTCAAGTCCTCATGTTTTCCAAGTCGGAGTTACAGCATAGTCTGACTACTTCTAAAAGTATTCCAGTTCAAGAACACCCAATCAGATGAGTTCACTGAGAACTCTACCATCTCAAGGTCTGTAACTTTAAATACATTTGAAAGGACCCCCAAGTACATCATGGGGGCCATTATGATGACACAGAGCACAGCCAGAAGCCATGTTCAAGTTCCTCCTATACCACTCATTACCTGTGTGACAATGGTCAAGCTACTTGTGCAAAGTGAGGACGATAGGACCGAACTGTGATGCAGACCTAGAGACTGCAAACTGCTTCAGATGTCATGATCCACTTCATCATCTAAATATTCCCAAGACCCATTCTCCATATTTAGGATTGCCGTGAAATCATCCACCTAGAGGCCACATATAGTGCCAGGCTGTCTCCATGTAGTATGCATCATTTTATACCAATCTGAGGAAAAGTTGTTTGCCTAATTAATAAGCTACTTCTTTCTTTCCTTCCTATGCTGAAGTAAAAATGTAGCAATGATCCAAGCACAACCATGCAAAGGATAACACCCACACAGGGAGTGGCAGTCAGTAGTGATCTAGTGGGACACTGCCCATCAGCTTGAAAAAGCTGGATTCTTTATGAGAGAAACAGACTTCTACAGTACTTTGGTGACTATCTGACCATTTACATTTAGAAAGTGCTCAGCCACATAGTGGCTATTATTAATACTACTGATGATCTTTTGTCTTCGGGAGGTTGGCAATTCTACCCACTATCTCAGGCCACTAGCATCCCCTGACACAGGCAGAAGCAACATCAGTGCTGTAAGACCTGTTAACTGCTTACTGACTCGACAGTAAGGAGAGAGATGGCTGATTTTTACTGAGTGTATAGAAGGCAGACCTTACATAGATACCATATACCATGTGAATAGCTATGGGCTGTGAGGCTAGGACTAGGACTAGTCTACCTTTGTGCAGGGGTGGTCTGAGCTGACATTTGCCACAGAACTCTGCTCCTTGCAGGCTCAGCTGCCACATTACTCACATAGATGTCCGGTACTTGATGTCATCCTTTTCAGCCAGCTCTTCACAGGTGAGGCCGTGGTGTTCTTTCCAGAGTCCCTGACATTTCCTACAGGTCTCCTGAGGACAAAAGACAGATACAAAGACAGTTTGGTGAGTGCATGTCACTCAAGCCTGTTCACAAATGCCTGTGAAATGTACTTCTTTGGGGCTCTTGAGTCTGAGTGCTATTGCCCCAATGAGCAAAACTGTTTCTAAAGACAGAGCAACAGCAGAGGTTCAGAAGGCATAGGTCAGTTTTCTCTTTCAATCAAAAGACAGCATTGCTCTCATCTGATCTGAAATGCTGAAGAGTCAGCCACCTAGAAACAGCACAGTAGATAGAGTGCAGACTTGTAAACTATTGTGAACTGTTTGAGGGCTTGTCTGTTAGCATCTTACCCTTCCACAATTCTTCCAGCCAGGGCTCTTGACATAGAAGTAAGGAGTAATCTAGAATATGATGACCAGGGGGGAACTTAGGAAAACATTCTTTCTGTCACCTATCTTCCAAACATGGATGTAACCCTTCATGGTCTCACTTCATTACAAATACACACTGAAAACTGTCATCACCTCAGGGCTGGGCAAAGTGTGTGCCTGGGAGCACGTGTGCGCACCCATACATCAATGCCTTTTATTTTATTTTACAGAAACTATTTTGGACTAATAGCAAGAACCTAAGAAAACACTAAGCCAATGATCACGAACTTAAGTGAAAATTGCAACTCTGTTCAGAACAGCACAAGAAAAGATGGTGTGTGTCAGCTGACTGGGCTTTGTCTTTGTCTAGGGAAGCAGGGGACACTTGAAGACATAACAAGAAAACAACATTCTGGCCAGAGGGCAGTGGCTGAAGATACTGACAGACAAAGCTGGGCTGTTGGTACTGTGGCTTGTAGATGATGCAAGCAGGCCTAGCTAGGTCTGCATGGCCAGTCCATGTAGAGTCCTGTAATTATCAGTTTCATCTCAAAACCAGAGCACCAGGAAGCATAGAGGCAACATGAGCAGATTTGGGGCTTTATCAGAGCATTCTTGGTGGGAAACAGATTAGAGGGAGAAGAGACTAAATTATTTGAAAGAAAGCTGGAGGATCAGAGTGCTGCTTCAAGTGGAAGGGAGGGCACTCCCTGGAGGCACAGGCCTTTAATCCCAGAGCTCAGGAGGCAGAGGCTGGTGGATCTCTGCGTTTGAGGCCAGCCTGGTCTATAATGTGAGTTCTAAGATAGCCAGGGCTACACAGAGAAGCAAAAGAACCAAAGAAGAAAAAAAGCACCTGTTGCTTCAGTTCCCAGCACCCACATGCCAGACAGCCTGTAACTTTCTATAACTACAGTTCCAGGGGATTTAATGCCTTCTGACCTCTGTGGGCAGCATGAGGCACTACTACATGCATGTAGGCAAAACACTTATGCACACAAATTATCTGAGAGGAGAAAAAGGACAGGTTTGGAGTATGGCCATCAGCCAGGAGATGAAGGAAGGCCTAGATCATGGCAGTCCATGAGACCCTGTAGAGAAATTGAAAGTTGCCTGACATGGAACACTTTTTTCCCTGGTTTGATCAAAAGAATATATCAGTAACTGCAATACTGACATAACTTAGGTGGTGGGAAGCAGACTGATCTGGTGGTGTTAAGGAATCAAATAGACATCTCTTGAGAATGTAAGGTAGGGATTGGTGACAGATTTAAAACTTAGAGAGGGGGCAGGGCAGATGCTGCTTAGCTATACTAGAGCTTCAAGGCAATTCTACAAACATTTCCCACAGCTGAACTCTCCACCAGTAACTGGTGACTTAGGCTTAGGATGGGCCTGTAGTATAGACACTGCTGCATACTCCAGGCTAGCTGGTCCATGAACTTCCAGGCCTTTCTCCAGTCCTTACCTCCTATCTCATGGTATGGACAGCTGTCACGTTCAGCTTTTATGTGGGTTCTGGAGAGCTGAACTCAGGTTGTCAGGCCTGTGTAGCAAGTGCTATAAATACTGAGCCATCTTCCCAGCCTGAAACTATTACTTTTACAAAAGGTACCAGCATGGTAGCAGCACCCTTGGTAGCACCTGCATCTGGGAAATAGAAGCAGGAAGATGGATTCTGAGGACAGCTTGATGGGGCAAATGCAACTAGCCTGCAAGGACACTGCAGTACTAATGGCTCCAGGTGGCTGACAGACACGGGTGGGGGCGCAGGATGCAGGAGCAGAATGACTAAGGACTCAAGACTTTTGACTGTAAGCCTTTTGTATTCACCAACATCTCCCTAAGACATGGTGTCACGTGGCTCTGGCTGGCTTGAACCTGCTGTGCCTCTGAAGGATTACCTTAAACTGCTTCTTTCCCAGTGCTCGCAACCACTGGGCCATGTTTTCCCTTGAGCTTCCTGTCTTTCGGATCTGAGTGCTAAAATTGCAGGAACATGGCACCACATCTGGTTATTTTGGGCTTGGTATGGAGCCAAGGGCCATGCTAGGTAATCACTCTACCAATTGAGATATATTTCCAGTCCTCTTTTGTGTCTTTTAACTGTCTATGTCATATATGTGCTAATAACAGGAGAAACATTGAATGTTAAAAGATAAAATGACATGGGCAGCTCTGGGCATCTGGAACATGCATGCTCGGGTGGGATGCGGCCCAAAGGGGGAAAGATGAGTTCCTTAGGTAGGACACATCTCAGTGTCATTGCTTCCAAGGGATGTAGATGTTCTCTCTCTCCACTGCTGGCATTCCATTCAGAAAACAGAGCTAAGTAACAAATGTATTTAAAAACAGTAGTTTTGTAGTTGCACACGTGTTCTTAAAAGACACTGTGTGGCCAGGCATGGTGTCATACACCTTTAATCCCAGCACTCAGGAGGCAGAGGCAAGTGGATGTCTCAAAGCTAGCCTGGTCTATACAGAGAGTTCCAGAACAGCCAGAGCCACATAGAAAAACCTATCTTTAAAAAAAAGAAAGAAACAAGCCGGGCGGTGGTGGCGCACGCCTGTAATCCCAGCACTTGGGAGGCAGAGGCAGGCGGATTTCTGAGTTCGAGGCCAGCCTGGTCTACAGAGTGAGTTCCAGGCCAGCCAGGGCTACACAGAGAAACCCTGTCTCGAAAAAACCAAATTCAAAAAAAAAAAAAAAAAAAAAATTTTAGCCGGGCGGTGGTAGTGCACGCCTATAATCCCAGCACTTGGGAGGCAGAGGCAGGCGGATTTCTGAGTTTGAGGCCAGCCTGGTCTACAGAGTGAGTTCCAGGACAGCCAGAGCTACACAGAGAAACCCTGTCTCAAAAAAAAAAAAAAAAAAAAAAAAAAAAAAAAAAAAAAGAGAAAGAAACAAAGAAAGAAAGAAAAGAAAAGAAAAAAGAAAAAAGAAGACCATGTCACTGTACAGGAAAGTGGCAGGAACAACAGCTGGGAAACAGAGGAGCTGCTGTTTGGATCCTGTCTTCCTAAACAGACCCAACAGAGCCGCCCACCAGGAAGGCAGCCTGAAAACAATAGGCGGCACAACGGCAGCACTTCTAAGCGGTCCTGGTGTCGTTAAATCACGGCCTTACTTCTTAAGTAAAGAAACTCCATTAAATTGTCCAAGCTCACAAAACAGCCTGTCCACTGGAGCTTATGGTTCATGAGGCTTAGAGGAAGTCCTCTGGCTCGTATTCAGTACTGCAGTGGTCAGCCTGTCAGTTGTATTTCTTCACAGTGAAGGACCCAGGGGTCCCATAGAGTAAACCTCGACTGTATTCTGAAAAGGCACTGTACCCAGACACTGAAACCCACAATTAAAATGAGACAAGCACAGAGTAGGCTGGGCGGAGCTATCACGTGGAGCTCTTTGCATCAGCTCTAAATGGTGGGTACTAAGCTGTAATTCTTTTCCCCAAGCTCAACTGGGCTTTGTTCCTCAACTCCAAGAAGCTTCAGTACTGTAAAGATAATCATGTTCTTTAAACTGGGGAGAATGAGATGCCAGAGGCCATTTTGGAGGGCAGAAAACCCCGAGGAAAGTAACTTACCAACATGAAGCACAGAACATGTCCACCCAGCCAGGCACAAGCTTTCCAGCACAACCCTTTCCTGGTGACTTCAGCCCAAGAGGAAGAGAGGCAAAAGGGACACAGGTGCTGGCTAACCCAGGCAACTCATTAAAGGAGCTGCTACCAGCTGCTGCCTTTTATGTCATTGGGAGCTTGCTGCCTGAGTCCTCCTGGGCAGTGGACCCTTGAAATGCTAAGATGTCATGTAAAAAAAAAAATGTGTGTGTGTGTGTGTGTGTGTGTGTGTGAGAGAGAGAGAGAGAGAGAGAGAAGAAGGAGGAGGAGGATGAGGAGGAGGAGGAACAACAACAACAACAACAACAACAACAACAAGCCAGGCATGGTAAAGGGTTCATGTAATCTTTCTTTCTTTTTTTTTGGGGGGGGGGGTTCGAGACAGGGTTTCTCTGTGTAGCCCTGGCTGTCCTGGAACTCACTCTGTAGACCAGGCTGGCCTCGAACTCAGAAATCCGCCTGCCTCTGCCTCCCAAGTGCTGGGATTACAGGCTTGCGCCACCACGCCCGGCTCGGGTTCATGTAATCTTAATTCTGGGGAGGAAGGGGCAGGCTGATCCTGGAGGCTTTATGGCCAGCCAGCCCACTGTAATCAGCAAACCTTCAAAGAGAGCACATTAAAAAAAACAAAACAAAAAACAAAAAACCAAACAAACAAGATGTAGAAATCCCACTAGGGACTGATCTTTAGACTTCCATGCGCTTGTATACACAATGCATATGCATACACAGGCACACGCACTCACACACAGGATTCTTGTTAATTTTCTGTTACATGAGTCTGTAATGAGCAAAGCAGATTAGAGTCCGTTTGGCTCAGGATACCTAGGCAGGATACCTGTCATCAAATTCAAAGGCAGGTTAATTACACAGCAAGTTCCTGTCCCTAAAACATCATCAAAAGATAGACAAGTCAGGCCGCTGTGGCTGCCTGTATTCTCAGCATTCAGCTCCTCCTCTCCTGTCTTCAGGCCTACCTCAGAGGCAGGGCCCCAGGCAGACTGCTCTCCTGTTTTTGACTGATTGTTCCAGCTTAATCTTTCAACTTGCTTGCCAGAAGAAATGAAGTTGCAGACCCAACTCCGGGCACAAGGCTAAATCCAATATGAGAAACTCCGTCTCTGTTGTCATTTAAGGCACTCAAAAGCTACCATGGTTATGACTGTCAATTCCCCGAGGCCTCCAGGTGAAACATGAGAAACATGACTTCACTAATGCTTAGTCAACTTTAGGGACCGCAGGGACAAAGGCTTTCAGGCCACCTGAGTCCCCCAGCTGTCAAAGATACCAGTCCTCCCCACCCCCATCTCCAAAGTCACATGGGCCAAGAGCCAGAAGATCGAAAGACACAGAAGTTGTGGGAATTGATGTAGCCCAGCTAAGTCAGAGCTCGGGCATATTCAGCAAGCTTCCTTTCTTGGTGGAAGTCCCTGGAGGCTCCCAGGGCTTCCTTTCTTCCAGGCACATCAGCAGGAGGAGGCTGATCCTAACCCATAAGTTCAGTGGCAAACCAGGGAGGGCAGAGTTACATGCAGTGACACAGCATGGATACATGCACATATAGTCAGTGAAGGAGGCTGGGAACAAGTGTTTTCTAGGGAACTGATGATATCGTTTATTTATTTTTGTTGGTTTTTGAGACAGGGTCTCTCTAAGAGCCCTGGCTGTCCTGGAACTATGTAGACCAGACCAGGCTGGCTTCAAACTCAGAGATCCACCTGCTTTTGCCAGGAGTGCTGGGATTAAAGGAGTGTGCCACCATACCCGACTACGGTCTTAAACTAAAACTCTTCGAGGAACACACACCCACACAACTGATAAAGTACTTCTCCAGCCTGGAACTACATTGTCCAGTGAGATGCCTTCCCAGGCTCTGTCAGCCACAACATCCAAGTGCCCGACTTTCTGAATACCTGAATCAAGCAGCACTGAGACATATCCCTTAAGTTGAAATTTCAAGGAGCACAGACAGGTTTCATATTATAAAAAGATTTCAAGGTATGGTTCATTACCAGCTGGGTTGGTGCTACTTGGGAAGGCAGGAGGATTAGCAGTTTGAGGTAAGCATGAGTGATACATTGAGACTGTATCTTTTTTTTCAAATCAAGTAAGAAAAATACAAATAAAGCTGGTGAGAAAGTGCAGTGAGTAAGTGTGATTGCCTGAGTTTGCTCCTGGGACCTAAGGTGGGAGCAGAGAACTGATCTGAAGACTGCCCTGACTCCTACATGTGCTCTACGGCACAGGCCCCTGCATCACACTTGCACAATCACCAAAATTGATAATATAACCTGAGATTTTCCTTCCACTCTTTATATTTTACCTGTCAGGTATGTTTGTAAACACAGCTCACAGCAGCATGCACACAGGTATATTGGCCTATACTTCAACGTGCTCAGGCTGGGACCAGAGGTAGGAAGGCAGTGAGCAAGCCAGGGAAGAGTCCCTGAGAGACATGCATGAAAGACAAGTCTGGAAAGTTACTGAGCTACTGCCCTCTGACACTATATGGGTTGAAACGCCATGAGTGGCACAGGATGAGGGCTGTTCTGAGTCAGGGCTCAAGTTTCTACCACTTTGTAAAATGTCACAGCCATAGCCTCTCAGCTCAGAGGCTGGAGAGGTCTGTGAAGGGGACGTGTTGAGGCTGAAGGTGCACAGGAGTCAGTCAGTTGACAGGAAAGTGCATGCTCAGGCATGGTAGAGGAGCAGAGTGGGGTGGCTGGAGCAGGAAGGGTGCTGAAAGGAGGCCTGGGTTAGCAGGCTACGTGCGGTGAATGCTACATGGAGGAGCCAGACGTCGGGCAGAGCAGAGGAAGTGTGATAATCTGATGGCTGAAGCGGCAGAAGTGATGATGGTGGAGCTGATGCCCGCTTTGCTCTCCCTGGACCCTGACTGCCCATTGTGCACATAAACTCAACCCAGGTTTACACATAAACACAAACATAAATAAAAAAAATCTTAAAAAAAAAAAGAAGGGTGGGCAGTCCCCCAGATTTTTAGAGCTAGAAATTACAGCTGTCAGGTACTTAAAATGCAAACATCTTCTCAAAGGGTACCTTGCAAGAACATCTCACTAAGTATTCCACCCCCCCCCCCAGTGGTGGCACACACCTTTAATCCCAACACTTGGGAAGCAGAGGCAGGCGGACTTCTGAGTTTGAGGCCAGCCATGGCTACACAGAGAAACCCTGTCTTGAAAAAAACAAACAAAACAAAACAAAACAAAAGTATTGGTGGGGGGGGGGCAAGATTTGTTTTCATTTTTAATTACCACTATGCGCACAGCACAAGTGCAGGTGCTCTGAGAAGCCAGAGGCATCAAGTCCCGGTGGAGATGGGAGTTCCAGGTGGTTGAAAGATGCCTGATGTGGGCATTAAGACCCAAGCTTGGGTCCCCTGAAAGAGCACCATGTGTACTTAACCCATCTCTTCAGCCTCAAGTGCTCTTATTTAATTTTCACAGTAACTCTGTGAGGAAAATCCTGTGCCATAAGCCCTACACAGGTCTGTGATTTGAAGTAAATGAGAAAGGAAGCTAAGACAATCACATTACTTGGCCAAGGCCATGGAACTGCCTGACTACAAGTAGGCTTGTTCCTTCTCCTCTATCCCCACTCTTCCCTGTGTGGGATGTGTTGGCAAAAACAGGACATTGTTTAGTGGAAAACTCAAAGTACAAGGGCGCGAGGCAAGCTGTGAGGTTGCAACGGAAGCTCATGTAGAGGCCACAAACGGGCGCTGGCAAAGCTGCCCAGGACAGCGCTTCCTGAGGATGACCCAGCGAGCAGCGGGATGGAATAGGATCAAATGTGAGGCTTTTTTTTTTTTTTTTAAAGATCATCATAGAGCTTGCGAATTAAATAATCTTAAACTGGCCACAAGGAAGTGGCTGTTCCTTCCACCTTCAGCAACTCTGCACATCTGTTGGGGCAATAGAAAGAAGCATGTACAAAGAAAGACGGGCTCAATGTGTGCGTTCCACACCAGAGCCGAGGACCAGCCAGTCACTCCTCATGACTGGACAACCCTAGACCTTTCCTATGAAAACGTCAATTGTCTCTGCAAGAGTGGCTAGCACTCTGACCATTAGGATTTTTTTATTTTTGTGATTTGGGAGTCTCACCACATAGCACAGACTATCCTAGAGCCCACAGTTCTCTTGTGTCTGCCTCCTGAGTCCTGGGACTTTAAGACATGTGTTACTGTGCCCAGCTGTTAGGATTTGCTGGTGATTATGATTACTGCTATCACAAAATTGGGTCAAAGTTCTGATTCAGGAAAGGAACTCAGCATGACTCCCCTTAAGGCTAGGAAGTCTTTCAGGAAGATCTGGGTTTCTGTCCTAACGCTGCCCTCTAGGGACAGAAGATTGTAAGAGCAATTTGGTTTCCATCAGGGTCACAGGGACAGCTTCAGTACAGTTGGGATCATCAGGGTTCTGAGACAAAGTGGCTGGCAAAGCCTTCCTAGCATTAATAACAGTTCAGTTTGCCTTTATCAGAACTGACTTCAAGTCAAACCCACCAATTCCTTCCCAGAAGTTATTAAAAACTGAGTCTGGTTTCTCTGAGGTCTGTTAGTAGATTACTTACAACACCTGGGCAAATAATATTTACATAGAAGCTAAAAAACATTCATCCGAGTTCCATTCTGGGAAATAAAAAGAATATAAAAAATAAAAAGACTCTTGTGCCTGCCAGGAAGTTACACAGGAGGGGAATCATGACACGTTAAATAAGTGAGATACAAATAAGACAGCATTCTAAGTACGAAGGGGCACGTTCAGGAAGGAATGTCGTCAGGATTAAGGTGAGGGCTGACCTCACAGTCACGAGGTGGGTGGTAGGGAGCCCTGTGTAGAAGTAAAGGTGTAGGGAAGGAAGCCAAGGTGGTATATTTTGTGATGTCTCAGGAAACTAGGAGGGAGGGAGGGAGAGGACTAGTGAGGAGAAACAAGCTGGGCTGTGAGGGCATGAGGCTGCCTGGGACTGGCAGGTGATAACCAGAGCCTGGCTAGAGGAAGCAGAGGGCAGAGTCCCCACAGTAATCTGAATGTATACACTAACTCTGCAGAACCTCTACCTGCTGGCTGCTCTTTCAAGGGGGAATACTCTCAGGCTTGAGCCACACCTCCACTAGACTGAGGCCTTGTTCATCCCTGCATGTAACCAACGGTTCAGTCCTCATAACCTTGAAAGGGCAGGAGGGCCAGGCAGTGGTGGCGCATGCCTTTAATCCCAGCACTTGGGAGGCAGAAGCAGGTGGATTTCTAAGTTCAAGGCCAGCCTGGTCTACAGCCAGGACTATACAGAGAAACCCTGTCTCGAAAAACAAAACAAAAACAAAAAGAAAAAAACTGGGTGTGATGGCGCATGCCTGTAATCCCAGCACTTGGGAGGCAGAGGCAGGTGGGCCTCAAACTCAGAGATCTCTCTGCCTCTGCCTCCTGAGCACTGGGATCAAAGGCGTGCACCACCACAGCACAGCTCTGAAGCTCATTCTTTTTGTTTGTTTTGTTTTTCAAAAAAGGGTTTCTCTCTTGTAGCCTTGGCTATAACTCACTCTATAGTCCAGGCTGGCCTCAAACTTATAAAGATCCGCCTGCCTCTATGTCCCAAGTAAGTCACAACCACCTGGCTGAGGCTCATTCATATACCAAGAAATCCCTGTGATCACTGGGAGAAAGAATTCTGCATGAACAGCAGATAGGAACAGGAACTTAACTGTGGCTAAGGAGCAGGGGCTGAGGTAGGAACTGAAGGACCTAAAACCACAGAGCTTGCTTCTACTCACTGCTGGCCACTCTGGACTTCCCAGAGTTGCTGAGAATCTAGGCCTGGCAGGAGCAGCCAGCAAACTCAGCTTGCCCTGCTCAGCGTCCACTGTCATCATCCCATAAGGACGAAGATGGCTCACCTTTTACCTTCTAAGTATATGTTTCCAAACAGGTACCATTCTGGGCCAAGTCACAGTAGTCTACTACCTCAGGAGGCAGCTTACAGCCTATATTGAAGTCACTGTTACCCAACAGTGTGATGGGCAAAGGAAATAGACCAAGAACCATAGCATATTCAATCCTTCTACAAAAACCCATAGCTGAGAAGCTCACCTTTTCAAGATACAGATCTAGGGAAGTACAGAACATGTAAACTTTAAGGGGAGTGGATTTAGAAAAGCACAGAGTGAGTTTGTAAGCTCACTAACTAAGTGGTAGGTACAGTGCTTGCTTAACATGTGCAAGGCCAGCCGGGCGATGGTGGCACACGCCTATAATCCCAGCACTCTGGGAGGCAGAGGCAGGCGGATTTCTGAGTTCGAGGCCAGCCTGGTCTACAGAGTGAGTTTCAGGACAGCCAGGGCTATACGGAGAAACCCTGTCTCGGAACCCCCCCCCCAAAAAACAAAACAAAACAAAACAAAACAAAAAAAATGTGCAAGGCCTAGGTTTGATCCCACAAAGAAAGAAAGAAAGAAAGAAAGAAAGGAAGGAAGGAAGGAAGGAAGGAAGGAAGGAAGGAAGGAAGGAAGAAAGGAAGGAAGGAAGGAAGGAAAAAAAGAGAGGAAAAAAAGACAGTACTGATAGAATGTAGCATGCTTTGGGGTAGAAGTCATGATTAGTTCAGATACAAAGTCCTTTCTATATTCGCTCTAACAGGCATCGTTAGCTATGCATTCCAATGATTTGAACAGAGGTTAGCCACGTCAGCAGAAACTAGGCACTACCCCTCGGGCATAAGATTAAGAAGGCGTTCATTCTGCGGTTCAGTCCTCCCATCTTCCTACTCTGGTTAGATTTGGGGGATCTATTTCATTGTTTGAAAGTGACTAAATGTTTACAATGCTAAGAACATTAAAGCAATAGGAATTAGCATACACCCAGAAAGACTGCTCCTGTTAACTGATGGGAGTTATGGAACTGTTGGAGTTATGGATTCTGTTTCTTAGATGCCTATATAGATGTGCGCTGTTCATTTTCAACCATCTGGGAAAACATTCTTAGTGTTGGGGCCTGTATTCAATTTTTTCCTTTTTTTTTTTTTTTGATTTGGTTTTTTTCGAGACAGGGTTTCTCTGTGTAGCCCTGGCTGTCCTAGAACTCACTCTGTAGACCAGGCTGGCCTCGAACTCAGAAATCTGCCTGCCTCTGCCTCCCAGAGTGCTGGGATTACAGGTGTGTGCCACCACTGCCCGGCCAATCTTTTCCTTATAATCCGAGGCTGAGGTGTCAAGGTTTCACTGGTTCCTTTGAGCTGTGGTCTGGGGCCAGCAGCTGTAGTCCACCAAGCATGTGTGGCTCTGTATGTGCCGCTCTGTATGTCTGCAGAGTTGCCAGGCCTTTGTGGAGTCCTCATGATTACTTTGGTCAGTTACTGTTTTCAGGGGCATTTTTAGCCTAGCTTACACACTCCCCCTTCTTTCCACTGAGGACTGGAAATCAGAGTGTTGGGTGTTCAGTCTGAATCTGAAACAAAAGTGGACATGTGGAAGGCAAGCTCCAGTCTGCATCATGAAAGACAGGTGAACCACCTGGTCAGCTCAGGTCTTGCTCAGTGTGGGGATGAGAAAGGCACACACAACAGCAGCTTGATCTGGCTGATGCTTCCCTACCTGCATGTTTCCACCTCCCATTTGGGTGAGGGTAGGGAGAACCTATAGTTTTGCCTCTGGCTGCAAGGATAGGGGCATAGACTGACATCCCGGGGGAGAAGGAAGATGTAGATACATTTGCTGTACTTAACGGGAGCTGCTTTACTGGTTCTAACCAACACTCAACATGAGTCATGCTCTAGGAGTGCATTGGTTTTCCTGGACCTAGTGCCCAGGTATGACTAGACTCATACCAATTTCTTAGGGTCTATGTTCATGAGTAGTTGTCTACTTTTAAGAAGCACCACACTGTCAAAGCAAAACAGAATGAAACAACACTAAGACTAAACATCAACAAGATGGTCAGTATCTTGACAGTAACAGCAAGTGGCATGTCAACTTCCCATGTGGGCCTGCGAAGTCTGTGGTCCTGTATTAGATGAATCATGAAGTGCAGACTCAGGCCAGTTACTTACCTCTGAGGGAACCAGTGTTGCTCACAAAACAGCTCCACAACATGGCCACTGGTGACTCCACTCAAAACATTTCATTAACTCAACTTTTCACAATAAGGATCTCCCTTACTCTAAAAAGGATCACTGGGAAGAATGTTTTGTTTCCTTGTTTTATGTATGAGACAAGGGTCTCATGTGGCTGGCTTTAAACTACTTCGCCAAAGATAATCCCGGGTCTCTACTCCAGAGTGCTAAGATTGCAGATAAGTACCACCACATCCAGTTTATGTGGTACTGGCTATAGGATGCAAGGCTGTGTGCATGTCAGTTAAGCACTCTCCCAAATGAGCACATCTCCAGGCTCTATGAGAATTTTTTTTTTTTTCCCCTTCCGAGACAGGGTTTCTCTGTGTAGTCTTGGCTGTCCTGGAACTCACTCTGTAGACCAGGCTGGCCTTGAACTCAGAAACCCGCCTGCCTCTGCCTCCCAAGTGCTGGGATTACAGGCGTGCGCCACCACCAGCTTGAGAATTATTCTTGAAGAGAATATTGCTGTGCTTCATTTAATGTCCAGTAGAGTGTTTGAGGAGGCGTGGACAGAGATGTGCTGGGTCAGTGTTTTGGCCAGAGAGGATGGTATATCCCCAAAGCCCTGCTAGATGAAAGCTTCCTGGAACAACTACAGACACAAACAGGACTGGCTTGATTCTGGGACCATCCAACAGCCAGAACACTAGCTGTTTCTGAGTCAAATTCTGTGATCATGGATTAGTTAGAATTGAAACAGTCATGTAAGATAAAACAATAAATTAGATGCAGCTTCCTAAGACCAACCACAAAGTTCAGCTCCAACTTACAAAACATAAAATAAAGAAATGTTAGACAGACATCTAAATGGGATATATAAACTAACAGTTATCCTATTGGTACAGGTGAACTTTTGTCTATATTTAGGCTGGAAAATCTAAATATCAAACTGGTGACTGTATGTTTCCTATTTGTGGCATACTGCTGATTTTTGGGAAGAACATGGAATAGAAAAACTAGTTCTTGGAAATGGCTGTACACAAGCTTCTTCTTCTTTTTTTGTGAGACAGGGTTTCTCTGCGTAGCCCTGGCTGTCCTGGAACTCACTCTGTAGACCAGGCTGGCCTTGAACTCAGAAATCCACCTGCCTCTGCCTCCTAAGTGCTGGGATTACAGGCGTGCACTACCACGCCCGGCGTCTTTTTACGATTTTTGAAGCAGGGTCTTGTTTCTGCTGAGCTGTCCCCAAGCTAGGTGGCCACTAGCTCAGTGTCTCCTGTGCATCTCCTACCTTGCAGCAGGAGTGTGGTGAGTACACACTCACCATTGCATCCCACTTTTTCTCATAGGCTCCCGGGGTCAAATTTAGGTCCTTGGGTTTTTGTAGCAAGTGCTTTTACCTGCTATCTCATGAGCCTGTCTCCCTTTCTTGCAGTTACCTGAGACAGAGACAGGAAGCCAGGCAGATTTTTGAAACATATTTTGCTGTTCCCCATCCTGGGTAACAGATTAGAAGTAGAAATGACAAACAGTTATGTTTTGTAGTCATAGACTCTGAGTCCTGATTGCAGGTGTATTTTGGAATTGCTAACTGGAAAGTCCCACTGGTTTTCCTTTCACTCTTATTTTTGAGGTTCAAGTCTCCCCACCTGCTGCCCAATCTCCTGAGAGGAACAGAAACAGAATGTGTGTGAGAGAGAGATCAGGTTTTAGCGATGGAGATAAGCTGGAGTTCGAGGCCTTGGCTCCGCTATCTTCTGAGCAGTGCAAGGAGCAGTGAGGGCACAGCTCTCGACTCAGCAGGTTGTCCTAAACACTGATTTCATGGAGTGGCCTGGGTCTAAGTCTTTACCTTTTTGGCAGTTCAGTGCCAAGGACAAGCCTGATGGGCTGCTAGCTTCTGGGATCTGCTTCTGTAATGGCTGGAGGTAGCTCCCCCAGGCATAAACGCTAGTCACCTGGTTCTGCACACTCAGGAGGAGCAGCTGCCTTCATCTGGGGACTGCACAGATGGTATAAAGGATAGCTCTGCCCTGAATCCCAATAATCAGAATGGCACTGTGACAAGATCACAGAGTGATTTCGACACACTGCACTCTGGAAAGCCCTTTGTCATTTGACAAGGGTTTGCTGATCCTTTGATTCCTATTCTGATCAGGTGAGTTGTCTGGAGATTCCATTTTTGCCATCAGTAATCATGGCGAAGTTGTGGTCTTTCTTTTTTTCTTTTCAGTATGAATAAAGGACTAGCAGAGTTCACGCAATGCTCATGAAACTTTCACCCACTTGGCTCCATATGAAGTATATTGAGTTACCAAGAAGACCTTGATTTGATTTTATTATTTTTGTTGTTGAGATATAGTCTAACTCACAGAGCTCTGTCTTCCTGGTATTGGGATCAAAAGCATGTGCCATCAGTGCACGGTGTCTTAATTATGTAGCCCTGGATGGCCTCTGAGTAATAAATGTATACTTGGTCATGCCTGGCCTAGGTTTCTCTATGTAGTCCTAGCTGTCCTGGAACTCTAATGTAGACCATGCTTAGGACTTGGGAGCTTACGTATAGAGATTAACATGAGTTCCAGGTTGGCCTGGTCTACATAGTAACTCCAGGCCAGTTTGGGCTATAAACTATTGTCACAAACAGCCCGTGTTGAGTCTTTCTCAGGGGTGAAGGCCCAGAGTGACTCTGCAGACTCCTTTGCCAGTCTCTTTGTTTTCATCCTTATCTTTTCAGCAACAGCTCAAAATGACACAAATGACGACAGGATAAAGTGTCATCAAGAACAGTGCAGCTCTTGCCCACCGCTCTGGCTAAGAGCTACTGCGGCTGTGTACCTGTGTGAAAGCTGAGGCAACAGCATGTCAGGACCTGGGCTGATGATTAGTAGTCTCCCCTGGCTCAACTGTACCCTAAAGAGAACCATGCTAGCTTTATGTTGTTTTCCCAACCACAATAGACAAAATGTTGGTTTGTAGATGACAAGGGACCAAACTGTGTATGTCCCTATAAAATGTATGTGTTGAGCTTTGAGCTCTAGTACCCTAGAGTATTTGGAGACTGGGCTCTTAAGTACAAAGGATATAGCTCAGTGAGTGTGTGTGAAGTGTGTAAGTGTGTGTTAAGTGTGTGTAAGACACCGGGTTCAATATTCTGCCTGATTGCTGACATACACAAATGAGGTGCAAAGTTAAAATGAGTCTGGTGCAGTGAGTGGCCTCGTTAATTCAGTCTAGCTATGTTCTCATGAGAAGACAAATCTGGACCCAAAAGAAGATACCAGAGGCCGGGCGTGGTGGCACACGCCTTTAATCCCAGCACTCGGGAGGTAGAGGCAGGCGGATCTCTGAGTTCGAGGCCAGCCAGGTCTACAGAGTGAGTTTCAGGACAGCCAAGGCTACACAGAGGAACCCTGTCTCGAAAAAACAAAACAAAAAAAAAAAAAAAAAAAAAGAAGAAGATACCAGGGAGCCACATGTAAGAGCAATGATCAGTGGGAGTGTAAGACAATCTCAAATTCAAGGCCTGCCTGAGCAACCTGTCTCAAAAAGTAAAAAAAGATAGCTTCAGGGTGGGGAATGACAGCTCAATGATTAAGGACCAGAATCCAGTTCTAGCATTCACACCAGATAGCTCACAACCACTTATAACTCCAGGTCCTGATGATCTGACACCTTCTTCTGGCCTCCACTCATGAGTACCTACACTCATGCATACGTTCCCATATAAATACCTGTAATTAAAAGCAATAAGAAAATATATATTTAAAATCGTGGCTAGAGCCAAGCAGACCTCTAAATCTGAGGCCAGCCTGGGTTGCTACACAGAGAAAAGCTGTCTTGGCTGGAGAAGCAGGTCTCCATTTTCAAGTTAAAGAGAGACATTCTGGGAGAAGCTATCCCTGCCCACTCCTTGGATTTCTAGTCTTCAAAGCTTTGAGACAGGACATGGCTAGTTCGTACATGGCAGCAGAAGGGGTGACAGGATTGGAAGCTTAGCTTCATGGATTGTGTGCTTCCAGCCTGAACCATGTTGACGATATTCTGTCACAATATTGGGAATGAACAGAAAGTTACTTGTAGAGAGTATGATTACTAAATCCTCTAAAAACCAAGATAGACATTAATTGTTTTTCCATTTGTATGAGCACAGGCTTCCAGGAAGCAGCTGCTTCTAAACATGTTTGCTTGAAAGTAACAATTTTGAGGTTACAAGTTACTCTGGTCTCCACTGATGTTTATAACAAATAATCCCAGCCTACAAAATATGCTTCCATGCAGGGCTGTGTTTGTTAAATGAAGTAGAAATCCAAGGCATCCAGACTTGGGAGCAACACCACACATTTAATGTAGTACCGACAGCAGAATGTATCTAGCTGACTCACTTCAACAGGGATCGACTGTGGATCATGTTCTGAGGACAGAGAAGGTTCCAGAGTTCACTGAAGCTATGTTAGTAGCTGTAGTTATGGTACTTAGTGTGATTAAGTATCTATTTCAGCACTTACTTAATTTAAGGAAGCCAGACACAGTTGAGAAGTAGAAATTAAAATCTCTCTCTTGACTTTTAGTAGAGCATTGTCTACATCAAGATCTGTGAATTCAAGATGCTTGTATGGGAGGCAGCAACAGCAGCTGTAAATCTGTAACAACAGGCATGACCAACAGCTGCCAGGCAAGATCCATTTTGGGGTCCATCCGTACCAGAGGCCCAGATTGCCATCTCTGGGTATGCACTTTAGACTGGGGACTTTCTGGCAGACCTGAATAGCATAGCCCTGAGTGTGCACACACAGAGCTGCTATGAACATACACTGCGCTTTGCGGTGGCCCTTACCTAGTCTCAAGTCCCTCCTACCTTTGCACCACTCAAGAGAATGTTCTCTCCCTGCTCCACTTTGATTGCTTGGCCTCCCTAAAGGGTTACAGACACCAGCCTGTCCCCACAGAATACTACCTTGGACAGACAAGAGGCAGCAAGTCCTCCTCCTGACTCACATCCTTCTTCTTTCAAACCAACTGAATGGCACTGAATGCTCCCCCCAAGGGGCTCTCGGTACACAAAAGACCACCTGGACAGGCATAGGTGGGAGGGGAATCCACATACCACCTAAAAGAGCCTGCATGCATGTGTGTATATCTCTATCTGTCCTTCTGTCTGTCCATCCCCACCTGAGGCCCTATTCTGGCCTAACAACTGGAAAGGAAAGAAAAGACACCTAAGCAACTGGTCCAGTTGAGCCATGACACACACACAAGTCACTGGCCTCAAGGTTCAGGCACTTCCTCTCCAGCCATTGTCCCAGGCTCCTAATTACAGGCCAGCCTTAGGCCTTTGAACAGCTGTGGGCCCATGTGGGACCAGGGGTACGGATATAACCTCATCCAAGGTCCATTATTTCCCATGGGTAGAAATCATTGTTCTGTAGTAACACAACAAAACCAAGATATTAAGACACATGAAATAATTTTAAGAACCACAGGGCTTGATCTCAGTAGGATACTGTGCAGGCTAACACATCCTATAACAGATTCGTATGTATGGCTTATAGAAGCGTGTCTGCTTCCACGCCGAGACAGGCCGGTCCCCAACTCACAATTCTCACACCAGATTCCTGAGTACTGAGATTAAAAGCCCATGCCACCACACTAGTTTAATGAGTTCACTCTCTATTGGTATGGTCTCTGAACAGTCAAAATGGGGGTAGATGCCCTTTATCTGGAGGCTGCTCAGCCTCAAGCAAGGAGCATTACCTTGCTTTAAAAAAAAAAAAAAAAAAAAAAAGAGAGATGTGTTAGCATCCTGTCTAAGCTCCACCCCACAGTTACCTGGCAACAGCCAAGTAGGCCTGACCCACTATAAAAGGGGCTGCTTGTCCTGTTCTCTTCCACCCCCCCAGCCCCATGCTCACTGCTGGTCTCTTCTCCTCTACTTCTCTCTCCCCTATCCTCAACTCCCTTCCCCACGCCCTTAATAAAGTCTATTCTATACTATACCATCATGTGGCTGGTCCCTCAGGGGGATCAACCAAGGCACCTCTTTCACCGACACCTGACTACACCTCCATAGAACATTACCCCCCCTTTATCTTTTTATAAACACATCAATATATATGGGTGTTTGCCTGCATGTCTGTGCACTATGTGTGTGTAGTGCCTATGGAGATCAGAAGAGGGAGACAGATCTCCTGTGACTGTAGTTATAGATGGTTTTAAGTAGTTAGTGGTTGTTGGGAACTGAATCTGGGTCCTCTGAAGAACGGCCAATACTCTTAAACACTGAATCATCTCTCTAGCCCTTGGCCTTCTTCCTTTACGAAGTCCTACCCTCTGCGCTGCAGAGAGTGTGGGCAATTCCACATACTGACTTTAACGACAGACACAGAACATAGGTTGCTTGCTCTCCCCTTTGAAGATTGTTATTGCTTCCCAGAGAACCATGTTTTTTTTTTAAATTTTTTTATTTTTTTGTTTTATTTATTTTTTTTTTTTGTTTTTTTTTTTTTTTTGTTTTTTCGAGACAAGGGTTTCTCTATGCAGCCCTGGCTGGCCTCGGACTCAGAAATCTGCCTGCCTCTGCCTCCCAAGTGCTGGGATTAAAGGCGTGTGCCACCACTGCCTGGCACCATGTTATTTTTTTATTTTGTTACCTTCTTGCTGTTGTCTCAAGCTATACACACACATACGAGTGACAGACAAGTCTAGAAAAAAAATGATGAAGGGAAGACATGCAGAGCCACTACATATTTGTAGTGGCTAGCTCCTGAGAGAATATAATAACAGCAAGCATGTGCAGAGCCCTGCTATGAGCCACGGTCCCCTAACTGCCCCCTGCTGCTTTCCATCCCTACACTTAGCATCTACACTGAGTCTGGAATTTGCCTCCCTTCCCACCTTGGTTGTTTATCTCCTGCTCATGTTTCTTATGCACACCTATCTTCTCTGTGGTACTGCTGTTTCTTCCCAGGTGAGGACTGCTGGTCACTGGTTGCAGGGACTTGTGAAAGCCAGGCTTATGCTGGAGTGTAGGTTTATTAGTCAGGCTCCAGCGCCCTCTGCTGGCTGCTTTTAGTAACTGTCAGTTCTCCCTTAGACTTCAAAACAAAACAAAACCAAAAAACCACACACACACAGGCAACAAACCAATTTCCTGCTGCTACCACCTCTGAAGCTCTCCACTGATCCTCAACAATGCTCAAACTCACTGTAACAGGCAAGAGAGCTTTATAGTGCTAATGTGCTTTCTATGGTATTTTCTTAAAGATAAATATTTTATTTACATTTTATAATAGAACTTCAGAACAGTAAAGCTTGTGTTGGGCTTAAAGAGAAAACAAAATCAAACTTAACAATCTTTAAAAACCAAGGGGGCCGGGCGGTGGTGGCGCACCTGTAATCCCAGCACTTGGGAGGCAGAGGCAGGCGGATTTCTGAGTTCGAGGCCAGCCTGGCCTACAGAGCGAGTTCCAGGACAGCCAGGGCTACACAGAGAAACCCTGTCTCAAAAAAAAAAAAAAAAAGGGGGGGGGGCTGGGCGTGGTGTAGCACGTCTGTAATCCCAGCACTTGGGAGGCAGGCGGATTTCTGAGTTTGAGGCCAGCCTGGTCTACAGAGTGAGCTCCAGGACAGCTAGGACTACACAGAGAAACCCTGTCTCCAAAACCAAACAAACAAACAAAAAAAAAAAACCAAAAAAAAAAAAAAAAAAAAAAAAAAAAACCAAACCAAACCAAACCAAACCAAACCAAAAAACAAAAACCAACCAAACAAACAAACAAAAAAAACCAAGGGGCATCACCATCTTACCAAACACAAATGCAACAACCTCATCTTGCAGGGCAGACTCTGGCTCGCTTGGTTTGGCCCAGAGCCCAGTGATCTCCTTAGCCACTCACTAAGCAGCAGCCCTGATTGAGCAAGTGGCCTCATATAAAATCAGCGCCCGGCAGAGCGGCTGCACCTCCCCAATCCCCTAGCAGTGACCAAGGAATGCTATTTGTTGTTCTACAGTTGCTGCTGTCGCCATGCCAGCCTGGGCTCCTGGGTCTTCTGCTCTCCCAGTACAATGACCCGGCTCAATGAGATAAGCTGGAGAGGCCACTCTTCATATAGATGGGGACAGATCATATTTCTGGACAGACCTAGCCCACCAGGAAAGACAGTGAGACCTGGAAGAGATGACTTAAAGGCAGAAAGAAACTTCTAGGAAGATACAAAAGAACTGCAAATAGGTCTGCAGATCAAACACCACAGCTAGATACAGCAGGAGCTACCTCACCGGTGACTCCCCCAACAACTCACTAAGGAGAGCAACACTGAAACTGACCAGTGTCACATAAGACAGAATCTTTTTTGTTTGTTTTTTAAAAGACAGAGTCTCACTATATAGCTTCTGGAACTAACTATGTAGACCAGGCTGGCCTCCAACTCATAGAGATTCTCCTGAGTGCAGCACTATGCCTAGCTGGTAGACAGTATCTTAAAGATGACTGAGCAGAGCAAGAAGACTGGGAACAATGGAGGAACAGTGACAGCCATCTCTTCAGGAACTGCTTAGGTCACCAAGCCATCAATCTTTACTCCTCTTCAGGAGCTGCTGCAACCCTTGCCTGGTCAGAGAAGAACTGTAGCTGAAACTCGAGGTGCCAGGGAAGGTCATTCAAACACAGGCCAACAGGACCTCAGCCAGTTTTTGCCAAGGGTTCCGAACAAAGGATCTGTTTTACTCCAGAATAGTGTGGTATAGGGCAAAGAGTGATGTGGTCAGCTCGAGAGGGGGTGTCTTAAGTCAGGATTTGTATCCCTGCACAAACATCATGACCAAGAAGCAAGTTGGGGAGGAAAGGGTTTATTCAGCTTACACTTCCACATTGCTGTTCATTACCAAAGGAAGGCAGGACTGGAACTCAAGCAGGTCAGGAAACAGGAGCTGATGCAGAGGCCATGGAGGGATGTTCCTTACTGGCTTGCTCAGCTTGCTTTCTTACAGAACCCAAGACTACCAGCCCAGGGATGGCACCACGCACAAGTCTCCCCTTCCCCCCCATCACTAATTGAGAAAATGCCCCACAGCTAGATCTCATGGAGGCATTTCCTTAAGGGAGGCTCCTTTTTCTGTGATAACTCCAGCTTGCGTCAGGTTGACACACACCAGCCAGTACAGGTGGGTAGGTGATGGTGGATACTGACGTAAATACAAAGATATGATGAGTTAACGAGGATACTGGTGTACCATGGAAGACTTGGCAAAGGGCTCTGGCAGCAGGAAAGCTGAGGAGGGAGCCTTTAAGAATATTCCTGCCTCCTGTTTCTGGAGTCTGTTTATGAGATAAATGTTTGATAAGGATTGTGTTCTGGAGCTATGGCAATGGACCACAAAATTAAGACCCTGGAATTAAGCATGCAAGATGGAACATCCTTGCTATGGAATCTGCCCAGGGAATGCACTGTTTCAGGAAGGGGCAGGAGGAAGGTGAAGGTACAGGTGCACACTACTGACAGAAGGCCTTTAGTAGCCTGCTAGCATTTTCCATAACTATTCTCATGGAAGTAGGGACAGTTTTAAAACTGCCTATGCCGGGTGGTGGTGGTGCACGGCTGTAATCCCTGCACTCTGGGAGACAGAGGCAGGCGGATTTCTGAGTTCGAGGCCAGCCTGGTCTATAGAGTGAGTTCCAGGATAGCCAGGGCTATACAGAGAAACCCTGTCTTGAAAAAACCAAAATCAAAAACAAAACAAAACAAAACAAAAAACAAACAAACAAACAAAAAACCCACCCCAAAACTGATTGACTCCAGTAGTCAGGATAGTATGCTTGGATGACAAAGCCTACCTCACTCAAACTTGGGAACCTTCAGATCAGTCTTTTTATAGAGCAGTCAAGAGTTTCAGGGCAGGTTAGCAAGGTGGCTTCACAGTCTCCACTAAGAACAAGAAATGGGGACCTTGTGCTGGTCTCCCAAAGTCTCTTTAGTTCTTTAATCAAACTGCTCTCAGATAATAGTAAAAAATAAAAAAACAAACAAACAAAAACAAAGCAAGACGGGTGCTGTCATTTCTGTGGTCAAGACCCTTGATGCTGCTTACAAGAGCTGTCTTACATTCTTCCTAAGGGCATACCACCCATTCCCACAATGATTGAGGTTTCCCATCCCCAGAAGTGTTCCCTATAGGTCTTTTTTGGGGGAGGAGGGTTGGGGAAGGCTGCTCCATAGTCCTCTATCCTGCTCTAAAGGTAGTTCTTGTACGTACCAGAGTTAGGGTTACTTCATCTTGAGCCTCTGCAAAGAACAAGATCTGCTCTCTTATGTACATATCTGTTCAGATGGGGCAGAGTTAGTGTATACCTCTCTCTCGAGTTTGAGGCCTACTCTAGAGCTAAATGGATACTCAAAACGTTTGGGTGGATTCCAACAGGTACCCAATGCAGTTTGAAACTAAGTTTCTGATATCCTGGCCTCCCCACAAAACTGTTGTCTTTTCTGGATCAGCAGAGGTGGGATCAACCCAGATTTCAGGTGAACTGCCCTAATGCTTCTTTTTCCTTCAGCCCCAACACCACATCTACCAGCCTAACCCACCCCTTTATACATCTCAGATCCCCTATTTGTGCCAAGGCCAGAAAGCCAGTATCACCTCAGACCTGGACTACCATGGCAACCCTGGACTGTAATCTTCCCCAAAGGAATCTTTGTGATTCTAGTCAGGTCCTAGCCAAAGCACAGGTCTCCAAGTGACAAGGTACCTGGGGTCTCTTATGGGTTGAGCCACAACTCTAAATAGCACTGGCTCTATGCCGAGTCCTCTGCTTTCCCCAGCCCTGTGTACTGGCTACTCGCTGCTCTGTTCCCCGTGGTCATAATTACTACACACACAGCTAGTCAAAGATAGAAATGAGCTGGGAAAAAATTAGCCCTTTCTCTATGCCCTTCAGGACTCTGACTACAAGGACTGAAGAGTCTTTGGGAGAGCAAGGGGTAAGCATTAACTGTCAACCTGACAGAGTCTAGAACTACCTGGGAGATGGGCCTCTGGACATGACTGTGAGGACTATCTTGGTTCCATTAACTGAGACAGTGAGACCGGTCATCTAGTGTGGGTGGCACTAGGCTGCAGTCCTGCTGAACAGCAGCAGGCGCTCATCATGCAGCTTTCTAAAGACAATGTGAACAGGTTTTTCAAGGGCTAGCCACCCTGCCTTACCCACCATGATGACTGACCCTTGAACTGCAAGCAGACAAACCCTTTCTTACGTTGGGATTGCTTTTTTATTGCAGCAACAGGGAAAGAAGACACAGGGCTAGAGAAACTGTTCTTTTGCCCACTTCCCCAGGGCCAGGCATGTGCACTAAGCACTACTGCTGTAGCCAACAGTGCTGTGAGAGGAACCCCATAAAGGCATTCTTTACCCTTTCCTCTCTCCTCCCCAGACAGAAGAGACAGAGAAGAGACAGCACATTGCTGAAAGCTAGAGGGGGGGGCACTGTGGGGAAGTAAGAAACCCAAAGCTGAACCTGTCAGAGGTCCCGCTTCCCCCCCTTTCCTATACTCCCATCCAAATGGCAAGTCACCAAGGCCTCAAATGCCTATCTAAGGAGTAATTAAATCAAATGCATCTCAGAAGAGCTTTAAATATTCAAAGCCCCATTAATCCTCATGCCTTGTAATTAAATATGTATGCTAAGAACGTCTGGACAAAAGCAAAAACACTTTCAAAATGTGCATTTTTAAAATCTGTAGCATTAGCATGTATTTCTGTCCTGACCTTGTGGAAAACTATGTAAAAAATTCCATGAAGCATATGCTGTAAAAACAGACAGAAGAATGCAGATACAATCTTGGCCCATGCAGAGCTTTAAAAATGGGCCTGAATAAACAGTTTTCCCCTTCTCCTTTCTTTCTTTTTCGGTGTAAGGGCCTCACTGGTGTAAGGCAAGTGCCTGACTGCTGAGCTACACCCCTGAGCCCTCAGATTTACTTTTAAGGACTTAAATATTTGAACTTGCAAATAATGACCCCCTTTCGTCCTTGCAATCTGCCCTGGACTGAGCTGCCCCCAGCACCTCGGAAACTTGTTTCGAAGCTGAGCTTCTCTCACTTGAGTCCTGCTAAGCTCAGCGACTCCTCAGCCCTCAGGGCCCACCTTCTGTCTGACAGTCAGCCATGAGAGATGGCTGCACCAACAATGCATCTCTGGTCTCTTTCCAAGCGCCCTGGGGAGGGTGGGATGGAACAGGAATGGCACTCCTGTTCCTCTGGTGAGGAAGCCAGGGTGAATGCTCTGTTGATGATCATGTAGTACAGTTTGTGAGTGGCTTTCCAGTCATCAGGAGTTGCTGCTGGGAACTATCAGAGCCATGGGCAGGCAGAGTCACCTACTGAGTGTTCCAGTGACAACTCTACTACTCTGATCTGTTAGAATCATTCACTTCTTTAAAATACAAAAGAAAGGTTTTGGAAACTTGCCAAAGCAGCCATCAAAGGCAGCGCTATTTTTGGAAACGGATGGTTACCTACAGAAGGTCTTAAAGATGAAAGCACAAGCCCTGACCAGCACAACTGGAGTCATTATCATGGTCAATTGATTCTGCCTGTCAGGAATGCCAGGTTCCAAATTAAAAGCTAAAAATTAAGGAAAGTGTGAAATTTCTAGACATTAAAGAGTCCACAGGCAGCTATCTCTGAAGCAAAGACAGTCCTGAAGGACCCTCTCCTTAGTACCATGGACTTAAGTGACATTGAAGACTTTTCTGGTATAAACTGGACTGGACCACTCTGCTCTTCCCAAGATTCTGAAGTAAGCAGATATCAGAGACAAGATGATCCCAAATATGAAGGGTCCCAGAACCAGGAAAATCAAACACACCCACCTATCCACCCACCCAGAGCACAGCTCAGCAAGAAAAGGGATAAAAGAATCCATTTGCATTTTCAAGGATGTGAGAAAGAATTAGGAACCCCCTTTCCCCAACCGGGGTCTCTGTGTAGCTCTGGTTGTCCTAAAACTTGGGAATGCCAAGATGCTAAGCATGCACCGAAATACCCAGTTTACTCAGTGCTGGAATCAGAAGCCCAGGATTTCACCCATGCTGGGCAAGTACTGCGCTGCACCTCAACTGAAGCCATTTTGCTAAGGGATCAAGAATGGCTTGGAATTCTGTAACAACACAAGTAGAGCCTGTCACAGTCAACACATCTTCCTGTTTTCTAGAAGAAAGGGGCCAACCTGAAGATAGGAGGCACTGGCTTAGCACAGCACATTTCTGCTGACATCACAGACTCTACAGCTGGCTGGTGGGGACAACAGGCTTTTTGTTTTTAAAAGCACAAAACTGTGTGGAGTTGAAAGCACTTCCAGCAATGTTTACTCTTCTTTTTATTATGAGTTGACTGAGAGAAAAATATATAACACAAGTATAACTTAACAGTCAATGAAGCTGAAGTGAACTGCATACTCTAGCCCATCCTCAAGGACTGATGAGCCAAAAAAAAAGGGGGGAGGGTTTCCAGCTATCACTTGTTTCATTCTAGGAAGAACAAGGGGAGAGATGTTCAGTCAAATTGACTTTTTTTTTTTTAAAGATTTATTTATTTATTTAATGTATATGAGTACACTGTGGCTGTCTTCAGACACACCAGAAGAGGGCATCGGATTCCATTCCAATGGTTGTGAGCCATCATATGGTTGTGGAAATTGAGCTCAGGATCTCTTCAGCCCTGGTGTTCCTCAATTGACTTTTTTTTTTTTTTTTAAATCTCTACTAACATATGTACATGCTAAGAAGTACATAAAGGCATAACAAAAGGTGGACGCTCTTGTCTCAAGCCATCCTTTAGCTGTTGAATTCCTCATAGGAAAAAAAAAAAAGCTATGCCTCTATTCAGCAGATCGATCCGGACATTTAGAAGCAGGAGCGGAGCAGGAAGCTCACATAGTGCAGCCCATGTCTTTCTTGCTCTGAACCTTAGTCTTCCTTATTAGCACTTACATGCTTCGTGTGTTTTTTGGAATGGGGATATGAAATTTGTGACTAACAATAATCCTATATGCCGGGCGGTGGTGGCACACGCCTGTAATCCCAGCACTTGGGAGGTAGAGGCAGGCGGATTTTGAGTTCGAGGCCAGCCTGGTCTATAGAGTGAGTTCCAGGACAGCCAGGACTATACAGAGAAACCCTGTCTCGGGGAAAAAAAAAACAAACTAATAATTCTATATATCTCACTTTCTTATCAATGAAAGGGTTGCTTTAGATAACTATGACACATGATCTCCTGGATGAGAACTAACGTCAAAACATAAAATACTGCTCTTAAAAATAAAACTCCGGGCTGGGTATAGTAGTGCCTACCGTAAGCCCAGTACAGGTAGTTGGAGAACAAAACAAATTGGTACCGCTCAGGAGCCTGAGTGCCGAGGCTGCCTGAATGTAGGGAGAGCAGCAAGGATTAGAAGACTAAGGGCAAAGGCTGCTCACTCTCCTCAGGGGGTCTGGGAGACTAGGCTGCTATGGCTTCTGCTCAACACCATTAAACAGACTGAAAGCCTTCAAGAGCCTGCATGCTAACCTGCAGGGCCAACACCACCACTGGGGGAGGAAGGGATTCTTCGATCCAGGTTGGAGGAGGGATAGTGGCTTCAGTAAGGCTGGCGTCACCCTGTGTTAACTGCAGCAACTGCATTTCTTGCTATGTGACAGATTTACTTTCGGTTTTGGGAACCATGACTCCCCCAGGACTTTCCCTCAAGCACGGCCATATTTGAGTATCATACAGAAAAAGGAAAAGAAAAAGAAAAGGGAAGGGGGCTGGGAATGTAGCTCAGTAGCGGAGAGCTTCTAGCATGCATGCCGCTGAGTCCTGGCACTGCATAAACTGAACAAAGCAGTTCATGTCTACAATCTACAATCCCACTGCTTGACAGGTAGGAGATCAGAAGTTCAAGGTCATCCTTGGCTACAAAGGCACATTTTTGAAAGATAGATAAATAGATAGGAAGGAAGGAAGAGGGAGTAGAGGAGAGGGTAAGGGGGAGAAGGGGCAGACAGGGAGCCTGGAGAGCAGCAGCGAGCAGCTGCACCTTCCTGTGGCCCACAATCACCGACTCCTTGTTCTCAAGGAGCTCTTTTCTTTTCAAGAGAAATCCAAACTTCGGCTACCACATCCTTTCTGCCTTGCAATAACCTCTAAATTACCTCTCCCTTGAGTCACAGTTGCTAAGTGTGCATCCCAGGCTGGACTCTAACTCTGGATTCTCCTCTATATGCATATTCTGCTAGCACAGCTCTGTCCCAACAACTTCAGATATTCTAGTCACACACTTGCGCCAAGCACAACGTGGATAATCACTAGGGAATCACTATGGTTTGTGACACAGGGAGACTGCAAGGGCTTTGAGCCAGGGTGTGTTCACTACTTCTCTGCATTCTGCTTCTTTCATACACAAAGAATTCTGTCCTCACTCAGGGACCTGCTGGTGATGTTGCAGGTTCTGATAGAAGTACATCCCCTTCCCTAATCCACCCATGCCCATGTTATCAATTGAAAAGTATCTTGATTCCAACCTAGCTGGGTCTGCTTGTCTGGGGGAGACAGGAGATAAACCCAGCACACCCTGAACAGTTAGATATCCCATTGCTTGAGGGTAGGAACGTATTGCCAGGAAGAGTGTCTCGAGACTCTTTTCTAAGAAGTAGTGAGTAGTGGCAGGGTCTTGGCTGAATTGCTCGAGGCCCATTAATAATGGAGGAACAGGAGTGCCATGATGGCAGAAGCATGAAATTTTGCAGGTTCAATAAAAGCAGCAAAGAAACAAGCTGCAGGCGGGGGGAGGAAAAGGTGCCTGTGTATGGATGTAGGAAAAGAGAATGCCAGTTTCAAAGGGACTCTGAAATGCCCAGCCTCCCTTAGTACTCAGCACAACGTGGCACAGCTACCAAGGCATGCTTTTTTTCTCTTTGGGGTAGGCCCACATCCTTGGCTACTCATCAGAGTCCATTGACACTACAGAGCTGCCAGTGGATAAAACTGAGGTCAGAGGAAACTATGTTGGTATCTTTCAAACCTATTTCCAATGTTTGAAACAACCTATTTCATAAAGGGCAAGGCCTGCTTGTTCAGCACAAATTGCCTGCTGACCACTTTTTTAGCCACAGCTAAGAACAGCAGCTCACAGCAGCTTGGGTGGGTGCAGCTCCCTGCTCTGCTGAAACAGTGTTCACACTGCTGCTACTGCCTCCCTGGTGTGTGTGTGTGTGTGTGTGTGTGTGTGTGTGTGTGTACACACTGTTGCTACTGCCTCTGCAAATCTCGTGTCTTCAAGAAGGGATTTCAAAAGCTCCTACTTTGGACATTCCTACAGAGCTCTGTAGACAAACTCAGTGACAGCGAAGAAGCCTGTAAATTATGCCCGCCCGGGGAAAGGCTTCTTTTGGCGATTTGAAGAGCATCTGCTCGGGAGGAGGCCACAGCCATATGCGAATTCTTCAGCTGTTTATACCCCACGCTGCCCCCTCAGCAGAGGGATTTGCTACTCAGCCTTCAGCACATACCAAAAAGCAAGCTGTGTCACATACCAGGAAAGCAGCAGCTATCAGCTGCTCTCACAACCCAAACCAGATATTTTAAAAGTCTGCCATGGCAACGCTTCTTGAATCAGAACTCATCCTGACCTGCTTGTCAGGAGCAGTATCTGTGGAAAAGGGAAGCCACTAGAAGCAGTTTTGAATCCCAGATATAAAGGCTGTATTACATTTTGCAGCTAGTGCGGCAGTGGCGGCTCCAAAGCAGCTGCTGTGAACGGGGCAGAACGTCTCAAGGAAGGTGGTGCAGTCTACATTCACACAGACCTAGCACTTCGCCCATGACGGAGGCTCTGAGGCATAGCTGTCCTCTTCAGGTACTAAAACAGGCCCTTTGTGGGGAACCATGGGGACCAGAGACACACAGATATAAAACTAGAAGTATACAAACATATTTTGACAACTGCGTTTTCTATCGTTTGAGTTTTCTTGAAGTGGAAAAGTCCTTTAGCTCTAGAAGACTGAACGAAGGCTGGAAAGCCAGTAGTAACGAGCACTGGCTGTTCTTTCAGAAGAGTCAGACTTGATTTCCAACATAGATACAGTGCACAGACATTCACACAGGCAAAATAGCCACATACATAAAAGTAAATTCTTTAAAAAAAAAAATTAAAAGATCACAATGAGCTGGTGACAAATGTAACCCTTTTGTTCAAAACTGTGTATTCGCGTCTTCTCTTGACCCTCAGAGGACTTCCTATGGAGGAATGCATTGAGAGATGTCTGTCTAGCCTTCCAAACCAGCTTTATGCATGCCACAAACACCCCTCTCTATGAAGAGTGCTCACCTCCATGGTGCCTGCCTGTGACCTCAGCAGGACTAAGTCTGAACTTCCCAACTTCCCATCAAAGCAAACCACAATGACCCGACACTAGCACGCAGTGCTCACCGCCCTACGCCTTGTTCTCTCCCTCAGTGTGTACTGAACACAGCTGCATGCTACACATCTGACCTTCCACCTTAGAAATTAAAATTCTAATACTTATAAACACAGCCCATTTACTTGTTTACTTGCAATCCATAGTTACTTTTATGAACTTTTTACAGATGTAAACAGTCTGACACTCTGTATGGTCTGTAAAACCTAAAATATTTACTCTCTTGCTTCTCGTAGGAAGTTTGCTACCTCCTACCTACCATATGCCATAGCATTAATACACCTAGCAGTTCTCTGTTCATAACTAACCCAAGAGAGAATGCAGAGCTCCTTCCTCCCTCTTTTCTTGACAAGGTCATTATGCAACCAGGTTGGCCTCAAATTCTTCCTGCCTCTAACTCCTTAGTGCTGGGATTTCAGATATATATCACTAACTCTTGAAATGGAGATCCTTAAGAATAAAATTAAACTTAAAAATGGGAAGAATTAAGGATGAGGAAGAAGCTAAGCTTCAAGAGGGAACTTTAGAGAGAGCAACCACCTCTTCAGAATGTTACTTCTTCTTTGTAGAGGAAGTAAGAAGGGAACTGTGTGTTTTGATAAGAGGAAATTCCCCTCTGCTCTTTGGGAGCTATTCCTTGTGTTAGTGTTTTTCTAAGGTTAGGCAAGACTGCTTGGAGCATACCGTAACCAAATTAGGAAACAAGCTGGCTGGTATCTCTTAAGTGGTCGACACATGGTCAGGATGTACAGGCATGCAGAGACAGTGATGGACGGGGAGGGAGTGTCAGGAGGCCAGCCTGGGGTATAGTGAGATGGGGAGGGAGTGGAGACAGACAGGGAGAAAACAGTGCTTCCCAAAGTTTCCAGAAGCAAACCACATGGACCAATGAAATGTGCCACCCACCCTCTTGTGCATTCCCAGGGCAGCACAGGTCTTGAGATAAGCCAGAGCTATCACATTAATCAGCAATTTAATAGATCAGACGTGTCAAGAGCTGGCTTATGCAAAGCCTCAGGTTTGGGCTAGTGAGAAAAAGAAATTGAGAAAAGCCTTAAAAAGAAAATAAATAACAAAGCTCTGTGAACCTTCCATTTCCAGGCTACCTGTCCATTTGTTCCACTTGCCAGAAGAGTGAAGCTTCAAGCTAGGCTCCTAGCTTTGAAAACAGGGTCTGGTTTGTGATTCTTCACTCTACAAACGTGCTCTATACACTTCACTGACTCTCCCTTTCAGGAATGACTTGTGATTCATCTCTGAATGGGAGCCAGTTGAATACAGACCCAACCAGCACTATTTGGGTAATAACTTTGGAGAGCCTAGCTTTCCTCCCAAATTTCTGGATCAGCAAGATTCTTGGCTGACCTTTATTCACTTAAGAATGTGTTCCACTCAGTTCTAGCTTCCGCTATGAAACCAGTCAGAATGGAGATTTAAAAGACAAAGCCAACTGCAGTTCTTTATAAGAAACCTCTGTGCTGGCTGAAGCAGCCTTTTTTTTGACACTTGTTTAACTTACCCTAGTCCTCTGACTGGGGAGCAATATAGCAGAAACTTCACAACAACTATGTCAAAAGTACTCTATTAAGAAATGAATTTTATTAACTTTAAAGTTTATGTGTGTATGGTGACTGTGGAGGCCAGAGGTATCAGATCCCCTGGAGATACAGCTATAGGTGCTCGTGAGCTGCCTGACTTGGGCGCTGGGAACTGAACTTAGGTTCTCTGCAAGAGGAGCACATGCTCTTATGCACTAAGCCAACTTTCCATCCCCAAAGTATTATAATGGTGTCAAAATAGCTAAGTGTTTGCTTTCTTTCTTTCTTTTTTTCTTTTTTTTTTTTTTTTGGTTTTTCGAGACAGGGTTTCTCTGTGTAGCTCTGGTGGGCCTGGAACTCACTCTGTAGACCAGGCTGGCCTCGAACTCAGAAATCCGTCTGCCTCTGCCTCCCAAGTGCTGGGATTACAGGCATGTGCCACCACCGCCCGGCTAAACACAACTTTTTAAGAGCTGTAAATGACAGGGAAAGAAGTCCTTGAAGAAATAATTATTAAAGAAAACCTCTTGGGAGAATATAGTATAATTCTTTGTAGAGAACACAAAGATTGGTAATAAATTAACATGGTTAGACACAGACACACAATTAAAAAAGAATTCAGAAATCCGCCCGCCTCTGCCTCCCAAATGCTGGGATTACAGGCGTGCACCACCACGCCCGGCTCTTCTCTTTTCTTTTTGAGCCAGGGCTTCATGTAGCCAAGATTCCTAAAACTCCTTGATAGTCTGCCTTGACCTAAAGTGCTAACGCTGCAGAAGCGTCCCACCAAATCTGGCATGAGCATGACTTGTACTTATATATTGATTCTAACAATTATTTATTTATTATCACTGACAAGATCCTAGGGTTTTAATGTATAACAAACACTTTACAGATTTTACACTTTCCAAAGGCTTGAAGCGATTAACAGAAACCCACCAATTAAGAGCTTCATTTATACTGGCTAAGAGCACTGAGAGTATCTGGTGTATAGGATCTCCCAGGTCTCTTTTAAAAACCGAGTATAAGCCCTGAGAACCAAATGCCAACAATACACACTTGGGCAGAGTTCAAGTCTTCCTGCAGGCAGAGACTAAGCAGATGAGTCCTCCTACTGACTCTACTGTCATGCTGGAGCCTGAACTAAGCAAGACCAGGATTAACCAAAGCAGCACCCCTTGCCTGTCTCTCCTTTCTCCCCATGGTGTAGCAGATATGATTGCTACAGAAAAATCTCATTGCCCTTTTATGGTAGAAAAATGAATTACTTGCCCAGCATTGGGGCCCAGAGATGACAGAAGGGAAAGCTGTCATTTGTTGTGGTTTTGGCAGCCACAGAATAGTGTTCTTCCTTCAGTCGCCCTTGGCTAGATGGTACATACCAGGCATCTGCTAAGGAAGGAAACAGGCCTGACCAACTGCCGGAGACACTCTCCTTTACTTTGCCTGGGCATGGACATGCCATTTATGAGGAGTGGTGAGCCTTGGTTTTGTAGAAATGTTCTTTTTATAAAACAAGGCATGAAAAAGTCTTGCTTTATGTGAAGGGTCTAAGCAGAGATGCCCAGAGGTTTGAGTTCCAATTACTGGATCTATGTACTTTGGCACAAGCTACTGAGTCTAGGGTCTGGCAGAGAATTAACCTCACATGACAGAGGGCCAAGAAAGCAGCCATCCACTACAGACAAGTCTATCCCATAAAAGCACAGAAATGTCCCAGGCCTTAAGGCTGCTGATAAAGCAGTAGTTTGCAACACAGGGCCTTAAACAGTTTACATTTCTGTCAAGAGGCCTGCAGAAAAAAAGCAGGCTTCCCAGCTGCAGACACACATTGCAAAAGAAGAATTAGGCAATTCTCTGTAGGCACATCAAGAGTTAGGGAAATTAAGCTTATCTGAGTGAGAAAAATTAAGCTTATACAACATACTTTCAGCTGGAAAACAAGCCTTTTTAAAGTGGGGGTAGGGAGAACACAACTGTGATGCTTGCAGTTTCTTCCACATTTAAAGTTCCCAAGGATAGGGAATGTGGGGGGTGGGGGTGGGGTGGGAGGGAAGCTGGTCTGTCAAACTGTAGGGACACACCAACTGCCCAGAAATCTGCTTCAGGGACAACCACAGGAAGGAGGAACAATATGCCTGGGCACCAATGTGGAGTCTGTATCCCAGACAAACCTGGACTGGCCAGGACGGCCCAAAGCCACTTCCTTGGCACCTTCAGTTTAACCAAAATCCAAAAGATTGGTGCTTCTTTCAGCCTCTCCCATCTCAGCCCTCTGGGAACTGGGAAATACCCATGCAAACCGGCTTGTTAACAAAGAAGATTTATCTAGGACTAAAAGACTACGTGTGCTCAGGCTGACAAGGCTCCCTGAAGATCTCTATCTGCTACTTCCTCTCAGAGTTAAAGGTTCCCTCTAAAGCACCATGAACCTACTGTGAAACCTGTAATAATAGTTCCCTGGCATCTATAGAACTGACTTTATACTGTCAAGTTCCATAATCTGGAGTCTGTTTTCTACCTAACTGTAGTTCCTTCCACTGTGATCATACTTGTCTGTTGACTGACCTTGAAAACAGCTCAGCTCACATAATCCTCTGGTCCCACAGTGAAATTCTGTCTCCACTCATTAGATCTTACTGCAGCATAGTCAGGCTAAGACATAGCTCACACATAGTGTTTTCCTCAGTGACAAACCCTAGTGATCTTTTCTTCCTGGGAGCCCCACTATCTTCCACTGCTGTCTGGATGAGTTGGTCTATAGCATTCCTCCCAGCACGGCTGCTGAATTTCCTAACTGTTCCTGTAACTGAGGTGCTCCATTGCCTCTGTGCAGAAGAGGCAAAGGGGAAAGGGGAGCAGCTCTGCCAGGCTGGGTAAGAAGTCGCAAGGCAGTCCTGGAAGAGAGCACAAGCGCTGGCCTTGAGGGTAAAGGGGAGGCTTTCATGGGGTGAGGAGAAAGAATCAACTCTCTGAGAGGACAGTGGAAGCCAGAGGTATTTTTAGTCTGACAGGAAAGGAGAGGAAAGCAAAAGGAAAAACTTTAGACAAAGACAAGAAGAGGAAAAAACTAATATTTTACTCGCTTTGGGCTAGAGTTCGGATCAGCTTCTCAGGCACAGGGCGCTTCTTTTCTGAAGTCAAAATGCTTCTCATATGAACCTCTGATGGGAAATAAATCTGGGGGGGGGTATTTTTATGAGGCTACCGGGATTTGATCTGACAGACTTAGTCTGTTTCCTTCTGAAAAGCAAGTGCCAATCTCAGCTTTCTAAGAACCATTGACTTTGGACTGGAAGGATGCTCAAAAAATTATCTGGTCTCTCTCTTCTGGCCTTCAGGTAGAATAGCCTGTAGGCAAGCTGCCCTGGAGATGGAATAGTCAGTGGAGCCACACCAGAGCCTACAAGAGTAAGAAAGGGAGGAGGAAGAGGAGGAGGAGGAGGAGGAGGAGGAGGAGGAGGAGGAGGAGGAGGAGAATGCAGTCTTTCCCAGTAGCCTCTCTGCTGTCCACACTAAAGTTCTCTGGGCCAGCATGAATTCCATATGGGTAGCTCTGACAGGTTCCACCTGCTCCTCCTCTCAGGCACTGATCAAAGAACAGACTCTCATGTAGAATCTTGAGGCAGAACCCTTTTCCAGGATGATGAGCCTTTTGCCTTACACAGACAGTTGCTGCCATTCCTGTACTGATTTGAATCCTAGGACAAGTCATTTAGTAAGGGAGTTCCAGACCCTGTGAGGGATGCAGACTCAGACTAGCAAAGCAAAGCAGGCAAACGCACAGACATTGTAAAATGAACACATGCGATTGTTAACCTGGTGTTTTATTTCATTCCTATAGTGCTGGAACTTGAACCCTTGGACATGGCAAGATAAGTGCTCTACCACAGAGCTACACCTCCAACACTCAGTGATGACTGGTAAGGACAACAACGCACAAGTAGATAATATTAAGAATGGCATGGACCCCGCCCCTAATGAGGACTCAGGATCAATCCTAGCTTATCTGGCCCCTTCATCTTCTTCCATCCCACAGTCATGAAACAAATTCCAGGCTACTTGGCTCATTTATAAACATTTCAGTGACTATCTCCAAAAGATAAGGACTCTGAAAACAAACACAATAAAACTTTCTCAAGCATATATAAAGAGCAACTGGAAGCTCGAGGCTTGACTCCCATTGAGATCACTTGCTGCTGTGTGGCCTGAAAGCAAGCCCAGAGTGGCTCCCACCCACTAGGGGAGCGCTCCATCAGATGTGTGTCTGGACTTTAGCCTGAGGATGGTGTCAAGCTCCCAAGCCAGGTAGTCATGACTACATATACTGAGTTGACAGAGGCGCTGACCACTAACTGCGTCTTTCTTTCTTTTGTACTCTGGGCCTTGACCTCAGCAGATGAGATTCTGTTTCTCTCCACTACTACTCTGAGTTACCAAGGTTACAGAGTCATCACAGGGTTCATTACCATGCAGTGCAGACACAAGGCACACAGTGCAGTGCAGTTTCAAAGAAACCGGCGTCTTCGCCTGTTGTGGGCAAAGAGGCTCTCCAGGCCAGGCCAGCTGACCCTGCTCAGAATGGGGTAGCAGGCCAGAGAGAGACTGTTTTTTAACCGTGGCCTATGGAAAGGTCACAGGGCATGTGGGAGCTAGTGAGTAGCAGTTGTTCTTACTCTGTTTTCTGTCTCTACTTCAGGGAGGACTAAGGGGTCAGAGGCCATGTCCATTCATGGCTGCCACACTGCAACGGGGAAAGACCCCTGAATTCAGAGTAAATCCAGAACCTGGGAAGAGCACCTATGGTCTCTGAGTTGCTCCCATTTTGCTCAGTAAATGCTCTCCTATCTTTTTGCTACCACTTCCCTCTCATGTCCTCCACCTTGATTTCCAGTCCCTGTCCTCCAGGACTGGGAACTTCCTGCCTCTGGTATTGCCATAGCAACAGTATCTCTTTTACCTGGCAAAGCAGGAAACCCTGCAGTGCTCTGTGCTGAGAATGCAAAGGAGGGGCTGATCACACCTTCTCTTTGGCACCCTCTCTGCACATGCGTACTCTTTTACAGAGCCCTTGCTCAAGGACATCGCAATGAGATCACTAAAACAAATTAAAGTGCTGGTACCAGATAATTCACAATCAGTGTGATGGGTTAAATAACTGTTTATAAAGACAGTTTGCTGATATCAATTTTTGAGTTTTTTTTTTTTTTTACAAAGACAATCAAATCACATTTTTCTTTCAGTGAAGCCATAAGCACAGAAAAACTCCAATAAATAACTTTAGCAAAACATAAAAAGTAGCTAAGCAAATTGGTGTGTGGTTTCTAGAAAGATCCCCCTGGAAGTTTATGATCCTGACAGAATATGCAATTGAGATGGGGCTGCGATGAGTCTGAAAAGCAAAGTTAAGCCAGTGACCACAAAGCCACTAGGAGAGGGACAGTTTCTATTTTAACAGAGCAAAGACCCGATAAAAATCCAGTCTTTTTCTGTAAGTAGCACCCAGTTAAACCAAGGACAGCAGCAGGAGAGAACAGCAGCCTGACTGAAGGCCTCCTGCTGCAGGGCAGGAGAAGGAGCCTGGACTTCAAGTAAGGGCCAGGGCCTCCCACCAAGCTTAAAAACAAACAAACAAACAAGAAAAAATATGACCAACAAGCCACACAGACATTTTATCTTTTTTGGTAAGTAATTCAGAGTTCTCCAGCAAAGTGTACTATGAATTTTTCTTTTCTTTTCTCTCTCTCTCTCTCTCTCTCTCTCTCTCTCTCTCTTTTTGGTTTTTTGAGACAGGGTTTCTCTGTATAGTCCTGGCTGTCCGGGAACTCACTCTGTAGACCAGGCTGGCCTCAAACTCAGAAATCCACCTGCCTCTACCAGCCAAGTGCTGGGATTAAAGGCGTGCCCCACCACTGCCCAGCACTGTGAACTTTTCTTTTAGGTTCTTCCTATACCTCTCTGAACATCAGTCCCTGAAATCCTAATCCTTCTGGATATCAGTGGGAAAACAATGAACAATGCAAGAAGAGAGGGCACAGCAGAGCTGTGGACAGGACAAAGATGACAGTGACAGCAGCAGCCCACAGGCAGCCTTCCTTAGTTCAGGGTAAAGCTGTCATAAGGGGTCTTCTGGGAGCCGGGGTAAGCTGGGTTGGTGGGTAGGAATCACATCCACCCTTCCTTTCTTTTCCCTTTCATGGCGTTAGAGATTGAACTTGCAGGCTTACCTGTACTGGGGAAGCATTCTACTACTAAGCTATAATATGCCTAGTATGGGGAGTTGTAAAGTCTTCCTCATTACTTCAGGCCTGTAATCCTAGCATTAAGAGGCTGAGGTTAGCTGGGCAGTTGTGGCGCACACCTTTAATCTCAGCACTTGGGAGACAGAGACAGGCGGATTTCTGAGTTCGAGGCCAGCTTGGTTTACAGAGTGAGTTCCAGGATAGCCAGGACTACACAGAGAAACCCTGTCTTCCAAAAAAAAAAAAAAAAAGGCAGAGGTTAGTTCAAGGCCATTTTGGGGTATATACAGAGTCCCTGTCTCAAAACAAAGCCCAAACCTATCCCTCCCTCTTATGTTGCTGCAGACTGAAAGCTGGGTAGAAATGAGTGTTTCGAGCCCAATTTTAAAATACAAGGTGAGTAATGAGACATTTGCTTCCAGATGGGATGTTATGCCTGATCACATACATGTACAGTAACAAAAAATCAAGAAGAAGGCCTAGCTTTCTAAAAATTGTTCTCATTACTGAGCATGTCTCTCACTGGCCCATCACACTCACAGCCACTACTAAATGACATAAAGCACTAACTAGACACTCACTGAACCTTAGCATTCATTGTCTGTATTAAACCATTTGTTTTTGTTAGTACTGTGTGAGGTTTTCATTTTATAGATAGTGGAAATGTGGTCGGGGGAATATTTAGTATAGATCACAATTCTAGGAAGGGGAGGAACTGGAATCTGAGTCCCTCATGGCAAACAATGTGCTTTTGCTGCAAGTAGCCATGAGTTTAGGTGATTTTCCATACCCTCACAAAGTACCCACTATACAGATCTGAGCCCACAGGACTTCATCAATGAATACTAACGTAAGTATCACCAACAGTCTTCAAGACAACTCTCAAAACAGATAGCTTACCAAGAAAGCATACCAAAAAGATTTGTGTTGTGCAGTGCTGACAAAGGAAAAAGACATGCTTTGTTGATTGACTGGAAGAGAGGATTCTGTGACCTGTCTCCAGGGAAGTAGTAACACTTTAACCATCATTTCAGGCTACTTCATGGGTTTGAAAAATTAAGTACCAGAGAGATGCCAGTTCCTGGGCAAGTGGGCAAACTCAAAGCCCAGGAGAATTGCTGCTAGATCCCTGTGATCCTCAGATTTCTTGCTGATTGCTGAGCTTGTATACATGGCTCTAGATAGGAAAAGGCAGGTGAAATATAAAAGCAAAAACTTCCTTTAGAGCTAAGGGGGAAACAAAAGGTTTTAGTTTGTATTTTCCTCTCCTGTATGGTATAGTTATCTTTCTCCCTTTCAGGCAGTCATTGCAAATAATAGCAAATGTGGGATTTATTTAACTCCCAGTGAGAAGAAGGGGACTCGAGGAAGCAGTGTTACCCACTGGTGCAGTTTTCACTCTTGGAAACACACACACACACACACAAACACACACACACACACACAGACACACACACACACACACACACACACACACACACCTGTTCTGTGGCTGGTTCCAGACTAGGATGGCATGTACAGTTAGTAGACATGCCTGTGTAATTGTCAAATACCATTCCAGGGTCAAGAAACCCATGAAGAACAGATGTAGAAATTGTTCTTACAGAGAATTTTTTAAGATTTTTACTTTATACATATAAGTATCTTACCTGCAATATATGCATATGCACTGTGTGTGTGCTTGGTGCCCATGGAGGCCAGAAGGCAGCACCAGATCACTAGAACTAGAATTAAGGACAGTTCAAAGGTGCATTAGGAACTGAACCCAGGTCCTCTGCAAGATAGCAAGTGCTGTTAACTACTGGGCTACCTTTCTAACCCTTGCTACAGGGAATTTAAAAGTGGAATTTGACAAAAATGTTTGAGCAAAACCAGTGCAACTCTGAAACCCTTTGCTGTGTGCTACTGTGCTGGCTGCTGCATGTCAGGTGGGAGGATGGCTTCCAGCTATGGCCTAGGGATATAACCTGGGGCTTTCCTTCAGGTTTCTAGCTCTACAGCTGTATACCACCTGATGTCAGGCTTCAGTGTCCACTCTCTATAGTGACCAGCATTGAGTGAGGATTCTGTTCCATCCATAGTGGACACATAGAAAGCACAGTAACAGCCGGGCGTGGTGGCACACACCTGTAATCCCAGCACTTGGGAGGCAGAGGCTGGCGGATTTCTGAGTTCGAGGCCAGCCTGGTCTACAGAGGACAGCCAGGACTACACAGAGAAACCCTGTCTTGAAAAACAGAAACAAAAACTAAAAAAAAAAAAAAAAAAAAAAAAAAAAGAAAGAAAGAAAGAAAGAAAGAAAGAAAGAAAGAAAGCAAGCACCAGAGACCTGAAGCTCTTCAGTAGAACTTCACTGGTAACTGCAGGAAGAGCAGACCACATTCAAATCAAGGACTTCCTATTCTAACTCCTCTCTTTCTGACTCTAATAATGTAGTATGGATTTTATTCCAGTAAGTGAGCCCTCACCTATAGGCTTAAGAATCTTTTTGTCACCAAGACTTTTGGTTCTTGTCACTGTAACTTCCTGATTTAAAGGTTGTCCCTACAGCCGGGCGTGGTGGCGCATGCCTGTAATCCCAGCACTCTGGGAGGCAGAGGCAGGTGGATTTCTGAGTTCGAGGCCAGCCTGGTCTACAGAGTGAGTTCCAGGACAGCCAGGACTACACAGAGAAACCCTGTCTCGAAAAACCAAAAAAAAAAAAAAAAAAAAAAAAAGCTTGTCCCTGACAGGAGGGACATGAAGCCCAAGCTTCATCATCTCTGGGTAATGTGAAGGCTTGGTTTAGTCCAGGAGTCAGAAGACCAGCTAGGTTCCCCAATTAGTATGTGGCCAGTAAGTGCCAATGGCCTGGCACGACAGCTGGAGTTGTCTTGGCAGTGACAGCTGGATAATTTACATTCTCTCCACACAGCCACTCAGCTACTGCAGGCAGCTGCAGATTCCTGTTTTATTTTGTTGTTGTTGTTTGTTTTTTAATAACAAACTGGTTTACTGCAGATGTAAATTTTGGTAATATTTCACAGACACTATAGAATTATGAGCATTGAGGCTACAAAGGCTGGCATAGGACCTGACAACTGTCAAAAAGATAAGCAGGGACGAGGGTGTGTAGGTGGAAACTGACAGATAAGCCAAAGTCGAGTGATCTTGGGCAGAGATGGGTGATTGAGTACAACCGATTTCACATTTTCAGTGTTCACAGAAAGAATCTAAAGAAGAGTTTCTTCATACATGTTATTTTCATACAACTCTGTGGACTGGGGAATCTACATCTCATTACTCTGACCAATTTTCTAGAAAGCTCTATGTGTACTGTGGAATACAAAGCAGACTTGTGGATCTAAGAGGGTAGAAAGAGATTCGACAGGGAAATATCTGAACTTAAGAAAAAAATATTCCATAGAATATTGGAAACCATCTCAGAACCTGCTGAAATTTACCCTCTTCTACTCCATATCAACACACACTTAACCACTGCTAAAAGGAACATGCTGAACAAGCTGAGGAATGCCTTATATAAGAAAGAGTCCACCAAGGAAATGAAGGCCCAGACACACACTCACTCCATCACATCCACGAGAGCCTGCCTGTTTTACAGAGGACAGTCTGAAGTCTCAGTCTTCAAGGATTCTGGGCACCAAGTCTCTTCCAGATAATGCATCCCCTTCAAAGGCTCATCTCAGAGTGACAGGTTCCTGAAACTCCAACTGGAGTGTAGCTTCCTGGCAAACACTGAAGTGAGAAAGCAGATGCCTTTGGTCTTACATAGGACAAAATTAGCTCATGGCTCACTTTTTACACATGCAAAATCCTCAAGGATTAACTGCCAGTTCAGCCATCTTGTTGAAGAGAAAGGGCGCCACCTATAAAATTGGGATAAGTACAAAGGAAAAGGCAGATGTCCTAACAGTACAGGCATTCCTGCTGTGAAATCTGAATGCACGAAGTAGTTTGCTTTAGCACTATAACCTGAAAGAATTTTGTCAATTCTCCTTACAAGACAGTTGTGCTGACACATCTATTTTGGAAATCCCCAAGGGGGAGAAGGCACTTTTCCTGTGGAATACTAGTGCCATCTAGTGGCAGCTTGTTCTACAGTTCACAAGACAGACCAGGCTGGCCTTGAACTCAAAAATCCACTTGCCTCTGCCTCCCAAGTGCTGGGATTAAAGGCGTGTGATACCACCACCTGGCTGCACAGTAATTCCTATTTCCCCTATGCCTAGATCTGGTAATTACTGTTCAGATTCCTGCTACCTGCATCTGGTTACTTAAGAAACTGCACGTGAGTGGAAGGAATCATGCAGCATCTGTCCTCCTGGGATTGCTAATTTCACCTAGGATGGTGTCCTCGAAGCACATTCTAACTGTTTCACAGAACAGGATTTCTATCTCAAGGTGAAAAGTACCCCATTAAATACATATACCACAGTTTTTAGCCACTCATCTGAAAATGGTCATTCAATGGTTTCTGCTTCATAGGAATGGTGGATAATGCTACAATTAACTGAGTTCTACTTTGTTCCCTGAGGCCTAGAAGTCTGGTTTGATGCCATCCATCTGTCTAGTTTTACTTTTACTGCTTTCTTTTTGGTGTCATATACACGAAATCAGTACTAAGACATTAGCAGTGTTAGGAAGTTTCTCCTGTTTTGTTCTCAGAGCTTTATGGTTTCGGGGCATAAATTTAAATCTCTAGTTCCGCCCAGTGGTGGGGTGGTGCACTCCTTTAGTCCCAGCACTTGGAAGGCACAGGCAGGTATATCTCCAGAGGGCTGCCTGGTCTACAGAGTTCCAGGACAGGAACCAACCAAAAAACAACAAACCTTGGGGGGTGGGGAACCAGAAAAAGGGAAATGAATTGTAAATATAGAATACATCCAACAAACAAACAAACAAACAAACAAACAAACCTTGCCCCCCCCCAATTCCTGCTGGATGGTGGTGGTGTACCCCTTTAATGCCAGCACTCAGGAGGGAGAGAAAGGCAGATCTCTTTGAGTTCACGACCAGCCTTGTCTACAGAGCAAGTTCCAAGACAGCCAGAGTCACACAAAGAAATCCTATTTTGAAAAACAAAAACACTTGCAGTCTAGTTCAAATGAGGTGTCTCAAATGGGAAGAGGCACTCGGTCCCGGCCCAGCAGCCTGAGGGTTTTTTTGTTTTCTTAAAAAGATTTACTTTTATATGTGAGTGTTTCACCTGTTGTGTGTGTAAGTATAGTTTTGTAACATGCTTTGAAATAGGAAAATGTGAGACCTCTAGCTTTGCTGTTTCTCCAAATAGCATATGTGAGGCTCTGGGTTCCATCACTAGCATTAAAGCCCAAACCAAATCAAAACAAAAACCAAATCAATTGTGAACAGATAATTTTCCCCCTTGCTGGTATGAGTATCTTTTTTTCTTCGGGCTTCTGATGTCATACTGAACAGATGAAGAGCTGGTGCTAAACTTTGGCTCTATGCTGTCCCCCAAGGACTGATATTATTACATCCCTAGGTTACTGGGGCAGGGTAGTGTGTGTGTGTGTGTGTGTGTGTGTGTGTGTGTGTGTGTGTGTGTGTCTGATACCACAGAAAGGGACTGTGGGGCTCCTGTCTCTTCTTTTTTTGGTTTTTCGAGACAGAGTTTCTCTGTGTAGCTCTGGGACCAGGCTGGCCTCGAACTCAGAAATCCGCCTGCCTCTGCCTCCCAAGTGCTGGTTTTGTTTTGTTTTGGTTTTGTTTTTGTTTTTCGAGACAGGGTTTCTCTGTGTAGCCCTGGCTGTCCTGGAACTCACTCTGTAGACCAGGCTGGCCTCGAACTCAGAAATCCGCCTGCCTCTGCCTCCCAAGTGCTGGGATTACAGGCGTGCGCCACCACGCCCGGCAGTGCTGGTTTTAAAGGCGTGCACCACCAACGTCTGGCTCCTGTCTCTTCTTGATCCCTAGCTGTGAGGTGACTGTTTCTGCTCTAAGCTTCTGTTATGACATTCTGCCTTTACCAAGGCCAAACACAACAGAAACATTAATTAACCTCCAAGGCAGGCAAAATATGTCCTTTCTCTTGGTAAGCTGGTTAACCCAAGCTTTTGTAACTAACACAGCTTATCTTGTTCTTGATCTCAGCAGAGAAACTTTTCATATACTTGAATTGTCCTATGTTGTTGCTGCTGCCTCCTCCATTTTTTTTAAAGACAGTGTCTCACTAGGTAGCCTTAGTTTGGAACTTTCTATGTAGAACAGGCTGGCTCCGAACTCACACTGATTCTCCTAATTCTGCCTTCTGAATACTGAAATTAAAGATGTGTGCCACCATACCTGGCCTTCCTAATTTTTGAAGAATGGTTTTATCAAATATAATTTTCTTGGCTTGGCTAAAGGTTACTTTTTTCAACTACCAGACTTCTTTGTTTACAAGGTTTCTGCTGAAAAATCCACTGATTTTTATAGATGCTTCACACTGGAAGTAAGGAAGGAAGGAAGGAAGGGAGGGAGGGAGGGAGGGAGGGGAGGGAGGGAGGGAGGGGAGGAAGGAAGGAAGGAAGAGGGGGAAGGGAGGGGAACAGAGGGGAAGGGAGGGGAGGGGAGGGGGGAGGGAAGGGGGAGGAGGGGGGAGGAGAGGGGAGGGGAGGGGAGGGGAGGGGAGGGGAGGAGAGGGGAGGGGAGGGGAGGGGAGGGGAGGGGAGGGGAGAGGAGGGGAAGGGAGGGGAGGGGAGGGGAGGGGAGAGGAGGGGAGGGGAGGGGAGGGGAGGGGAGAGGAGGGGAGGGGAGGGGAGGGGAGGGGAGGGGAGGGGAGGGGAGGGGAGAGGGTCTTAGAGTGTAGCCCGGGCTAAAGTGGACTTGCTATATAGATGAGTCTGGCCTTGAACTTACAGACATTATCTGCTTGTCTCTGCCTCCTGAGTACAGGGAATCAAAGGTATGAACAACCACATTTGGGCTCTTCTCTTCCTCCCTCCCCCTCTCTCTTAAATTCCAGGTCCTCTGGAAGAGCAGCCAGTGTTCTTACCTGCTGTGGCATCTCTTAGCAGTTATTACCTCTTCCTCACTAAATGGAGAACACAACGCATAACTCCATTTAGTTATGTTTTCCTTTCTATGTCTTAGCTCAGGTGTCACCTGCCCAAGTGTTCCAGTGCCTGACACCCCAGACACTCACAGGGACATCTTACTATGCTTTCCTATTCCAAGAGGACAGAACTGTTAGGACAATTGGTACAGCAACAACCTGAATGGGGACAACTTAGAAAATGGCTATATCAACTCTAAGAATGTGTACAGGTTTCACAGAGAAATATTAATATTAAAACAATGGTATAAAGTTTTTGTTGACTAGTATCTTCTCTAACCTTTATTTCAGAGTTTTTTCACTGTCTCCAGAACAAGGCAATGCTTCATGCTGATCATGTAGTTTTAACTCTGATCATATAGTTTTATAAAATGGCCTAAAACACATCTGTCTTCTTAGGGGAAGGCAATGTCTATTAGAAGTCTCTAAATGGTTTATAAATAGCTGGTAAATTTAAGACACCCTTATTCAAAGTAGAAGCCTCATTAAAGGGCAAGAGGTACACTTTCACCAGTGAAAATACTGCACAGCTCTGGCCTCTTGTGAAACAACAGATTTTTTTGTTTGTTTTTGTTTTTTTGTTTTTTCAAGACAGGGTTTCTCTCTGTAGCCCTGGCTGGCCTCAAACTCAGAAATCCACCTGCTTCTGCCTCCCAAGTGCTGGGATTAAAGGTGTGTGCCACCACTGCCTGGCTAAACGACTGATTCTTATGAGAGAAAACTCAAGTGGAAAATCTACCAGATGTGACATGGATGCTCACATGGTGCTTAGCCTTTAATCAAAGAAGTATCACTTGGACTTTGAAAATTACAGGAAGTGTATGTATGTGTATGAGCTATATTTGAGTACAGGACAGGGAAAAGAACAAGCAAAATCTACAACACAGCAGAAGAAAAAATATTTTGTATCACAGCATCTGTCTTTATAAAATGACACAAATGAGAAATCCTGAGCTTTGCAACTGGAATTCCACAAGGACTTTCATCTCTGTAACTATGCCAACTACCATCACAAGTCTTCACTTGCTACACGAACAGAAGAGGCAAACTAGTCTCGTGCATCAGCATGCAGATCATAGAGCACAACCTACATGGGCAACCCAGATAGCAGGCCAAAGTCAAGCAATGTGCTAGAAGACAAACCACTGTCTTCTTTACCTTCCGGCAGCGTGGGTTGGGGCAGCTGAACCTCTTCACATCGCTGTCCAACAGAGCAGGGAAGCTGCAGGCGGGGCACCTGGAGTAACAGGAAAGTGGCATCACTCAAGGTGGCTAAAGGTGAGTCTCATGGGATTGTGCTACCAAGAGGAGCCGTAATCAAAGCAAACAGTACTTTGTATTCCTTAGTTATTACTACAACCCAGACTGAGCAGCCTCTTACACTTGCACTTACAAGGAAAAACACAGACACCATCCCAAAGTCCACATTTACTGTCAACCACATAACTCAGGCTACAGGCTAGATAGAGTATTAGGTAATAAGTAAGGTGTATAGATAGATTCCAGAGATAGATGATTTCATTATAAAGCTTATTTGTTTGTTTCATTTCTTAGCAATCCAGATGGACTCTTCTTGCCTGGTAAGAGCAGACTTTACCTTGGGGAATGAGTCAATCGCAGAACTCACCGGACAAGCTCATCAGCATAGGCTGCAGCGACTTCTTCTTCAGCTTTCCGCTCATAGTACTTGTACAGAATGGTCTGGGGGAGCACCTTCTCCAGCTCACTGGTTGGGAAGGAGCATGTGCAGCTGCCTTCCATGCAGCTGAGTTCTGACTAGAATATAAACAGCAAAGAAAAGAGTTACCCAGGGATTCACAACAGCAGAGTAAAGGATGTCAAACACATCTCTCAAGGGAAGGGGCAAGAGCACAAATATGGAGGTAGCAAAGACCGTCTCTTCTGAGAACCACTCTTTAAACTAGGAAGTCATAAGTAAGAGCATAAAGGCCTTCTCTGATCCTGCCAGAAGACCTCCAGCAGCCCACGCTATCATCTATGAAGAAGGTACACCAGTAGCTAAGGCAACACAGCTCAGTGAGCTGGGAGAGGCTGACTTCAGTGTCTGAAGGGAGCTGCTTCACTTCACTGCAAAGGTAGAGACTCTGGGAAGGGGAGGGGAAAGGTTACCACTAGGTTTGAAATGGGGAGGGAGTGGTTCCAGCTTCTACTCTGACCTCCTTTGGATCGAAATCGATAGAAACGAGAAAGTTTCAGGGACAGCAAAGCTCAAGTGTGGTCTCGAGTGAAGACCTGAAGCAAACTTGGCATATAGAATAGCAATATCCCCATCTCCTCCCCCCACTCAGTTCTAGCCGGGATGAGGGCAATTTCATATCCACAACCAGTGACAGTGCCTTACAATGTCGTTGGAAGATCACAACATGAAGCGCTAACTAACTATTCAGGCAGCCAGTCGTCATTTGGCCTACATGCCCACAGCTCAAGAGCTTTCAAACACATCATTACTATGACTGTTACACAGAGAAAGTTCGTGTTTCTTAAAAACCAAAAAGAAAGGGGAAAAAAAAGGGACCATGCGCCGGGCGGTGGTGGCGCACGCCTTTAATCCCAGCACTTGGGAGGCAGAGGCAGGCGGATTTCTGAGTTTGAGGCCAGCCTGGTCTACAGAGGGAGTTGCAGGACAGCCAGGGCTACATAGAGAAACCCTGTCTCGAAAAAACTAAAAAAAAAAAAAAAAAAAAAAAAAAAGGGACCATGCTAGACATCTGAGGGACCATAAGAAAAAGGTAGATCCCAAAGTGGAAATGACTTTACTTAATGCTCCCAAGAGTCCCCTGAGCACCTTCCTTTTCCAGGGGAAGAAGCTGAGGCACAACACCTCACCAGGCTCTCCGCTTAGGCCTCTTTTGGTCTAGGATCCCATATGGCTTCTAGCTGTGAGCTCTCTTTGTTCTCTTCCAAACTGTATAGATATTTTGATTTTTTTCAATCATGGTTCCCGTATTACTTCCTCGGTGACTAGAACAATAAGGTTTAAAGTGTTTGACCTTTTGTCCTTGGTTCCAGAAGCAGCTTCAATACAAGGTCTGAATGATAAAGTTGAGAGACAGCCATTTGCAATAATGCTGGGTTCTGTCAGCCTGAGAAAACAGTCCCTTTGATCCTTTCATGCCCCTATTTCAACTGCTCCTTTTTCTTTCCCAAGGCAGGCCACAAAATTTCTCTTCAAGACTAGTCCAAATACATACATACATACACACACACACACACACACACACACACACACACACACTACAATTCTTTCTTGTCTTTTGTATTGGAGGCAGCCATAAAGCAATTCTCTGAACTTGTTATGTTTCTGCAAACTAAGAACTTCAATGTCAAATGGGTCATCACAGAGAGGCTAGGAAGGATCTGAATAGCCTTGGTGGGTTTCTCTAGTTTATCAGGCTCTTGTCTAATGCCATTTCTATAAGCTGTTGACACTTCAACTCCTTAGAAGTTCAAAGGACAGGATCTGGAGAACTTTTGGGTGTTCAACACCGGAGGCTTACAGGAAGGGGAACAAAACTCCATTCCCTTGTATATTAGGGACCTTGCTCATTATATCTACATATTTACCCCCCTTCCTCCCTCCCTCCCGATCAGTCCGCTGACCTGGAGCTTTATAACAACCTTTTGTAATAAATATGAAGCATAAGCATTTCTCTTGAGAACTTCTTTAAATAAGTCAACCAAGCCTAATGAGCAGGTCATGAAAACCCCAGTTTGTAGTTGAGTGACAGATGGTCCAGAGGCTTCAACCTATAGAATCTTGAGTCTCCAGACAGGTGATTTCAAACTGAATGGACTTACAGCGTGTGCAGTGATGACAACTGCAGAACTGAGTGCCTGGCTGAGCACCTAATGGAAGAGATCTGCAGGTCCAGGGCCATGGGGGCAGACAGTGCTTTAAGCAGTTAGTGGGCGGCCTGGAGGCTGAGGCTTTCCCTCCCTGTCCTCACAGAGTGTTTCTCAGTATTTCCTAGTCTTTTAGGATTTTTGATTTTAAAGGTACAATTACTTATCGATTCACATTTGTCTTAGGATTTACATACCCAGGGTAATTTTTCAGTGAACCATGGGAAGTATATGATGCTAATGGTTCATATGATTAATGATACTCAAGGCTATTTATAAGGTTATATTTGGAGGCTACAAAGATGGCTTGGTGGTTGGAAGCACTGGCTGCCAACACAGATGAGAAATCTCACAAGGTCCTACTGGAAACGAAGAGGTTCAGTTGAGAGGCTGCTGACAGAGAATCAGTTTTCTCTAGGGATAACCCCTTAAACACACATCTATAGCACTAATTTAGCAGATTATATTTGTATGTACGCGTGCGCGCGCACACACACACACACACACACACACACACACACACACACACACAATTAAAGGATAAGAGACCAAAAATTTGAGGAATGATAGGTACAGGAGACATTGGATGGACTGTGTGTGTGTGTGTGTGTGTGTGTGTGTGTGATGCAAATACAGTACCACATGTGAAAATCTATAAAAAGAAAGGTCATAGCCATATTCTGAATCACTGTGGTAAGTTTTTCCCCCTCTCTGTCTCCTCTCTTCTTTCCCCTTCTCTGTCAAGATTGGGGAACCCAGGGCCTTAAATATGATAGGCAAACAGTCTACTGCTAAGCTATATCCCTAGTCCTACTTTAGTTTTCCTTTGAGACAGTGTCTCACTAAGTTGCTCAGGCTAGCCTTGAACCTGTGACCCTCCTCCCTAGGTCTTCTACACAATGGATTACAGGCCTGTGCCCGCGGCTCACTTTTACTCTGCTCTGGTTGCTAGAAGAGATATAAAATACAATATTACTTAGATTTACTGTCTTTTTAAAGCAACTATCAGGCCATTCTAAAGTATGTGAAAAGATACTAAAGCACTTTCATATGCTCAAATAAAATGAAGACTCATCCTGAGCTTTATCTAATTGTGACCAGCAAGGTGAGTGGCTGAGACAGGAGCCCCATGGAGCTAGACACAGGGCATGAGTGAGTCAGGAAACCTACTGTACTCAGAGCCTACATGACACGCAGGTCATGCATATATCAGCCTATTAGCAGACCCGTGCTGCCACACAACTGTGCCTGTTCATAAGCATGGTCACCTTGCATATTTGTGTGCAGCACCCTTACCTTTCCAGATCCAAACACTGCCTCTTGGGCATATCTGATGAGGCATTCTTTGCAGAACAAGTGAGCATCAGCACATTGTGTCAGCTCTTCAAATGGAAACTCCCCATAGCAACAGCGGCATTCAATCAGCTGGCCATCCTGTAAGCCAAAAAAGATGTATGTTAATGCCCCCATAGCCACCCCCAAGAAGTGAGGTTTCATCTATAGCCCTACACACTTCCTTGCCCCAGACACATAATGAGGCCAACATTAACCCCTACGAGACACCAAATAACAAGAAATGTTTTTGCTGTCTAAACCTAGCTCAGAAGCTGGGTACTATGGCAATGTATGTGTGACACAGTACTAAGGACACTGAGAAAGGGGGAACTAGACCAACCAGGGCTATGGATCTTGTCTCAAAAAGCAGGTTAAAAAAAAAAAAAAAAAGCTTAATTCAGGATATCAGTGTAACACTACACCCTAGCTAAAGACAGCAAGTGCCCAGGCACTCCAACAGATGCTGATGTGACTATAAAGGGTTAACCCGGGACACACTATCCCAGAAGCTTTCTAAAGCTGGATTTTGTTCAAAGACAGGAGTGTAAAGACATCTTAAGCCAGTCCTTGCTTTTGGTTAAGACTGAGGAAAGCAGGACTGTAAAGATGGCTCAGCGGGTTAAGAGCATTGACTGCTCTTCTGAAGGTTCTGAGTTCAAATCCCAGCAACCACATGGTGGTTCACAACAATCTGTAACAAGATTTGACACCCTTTACTGGAGTGTCTGAAGACAGCTACAGTGTACTTAGATATAATAAACAAATCTTTAAAAAAAAAAAAAAAAAAAGACCGAGGAAAGCAATTTAAGTCACATTCTTAAATTCATGTAACGTCAGGGCTCACTGATGAGAAAGCCAGTCTTATTTTCAGTATGGTCCCAAAGGCCACTAAGCAAGTTGGCAGATACAGCATAGAAACCCCTGGCCCAAGGCTACATACAGCAAATCTGAGTTCTACATTTCCATCTAGAACTGACAAGTGGATTTCTGTAGCTTTTTGGGAAAAAAAAAAGTCAAGAATTTAAAATGTAAAAACGTCTCTTTTTGCTTTATAATTTTTTGTTTCTATCAATGTATATAGCAATTTCCAGTTTGTGACTCCTCATAGTGCTTCCTCAATTGGTCTCCTCACAGTGCCTTCTCTGGCACTGCCCAGCTCAGTCCACTTCCAATGGCCTGTCATTCTCTCTGCTCTTTTCTACTCAACCTTCCTCCCCCTGTCTCCTGACTTCTGCCTACTAATACTACCCTCTCCATTCCTTTCTCCCTGCTCCTTCCATTCCTTTCAGCCTTGGCTCGATTGTATATCCTCTCCTCTTCCTAGAAGTCCAAGAGCCAACTGCCACTGAAGAAAACGTCATTTAGAGGCCCAGGCACACAAAATATTTTATATTATGGATTTCAGCTCATGCTCTTGTTTTTTTTTTTTTTTGGTTTTTCGAGATAGGGTTTCTCTGTATAGCCCTGGCTGTCCTGGAACTCACTCTGTAGACCAGGCTGGCTTCAAACTCAGAAATCTGCCTGCCTCGGCCTCCCAAGTGCTGGGATTACAGGCGTGCGCCACCACCGCCCGGCTAACAGGTTATTTTATTTAAAAAGTTTGACTTCAAAATCCCAAATGAGGAAACTCAGAATAAATTAACTTGGTGAGATTTCAAAATACCTTTTGATACTGTTCTTCATTCATCTGCAGGGCAAGCAAAAAGTCTTCATGCTGAAAAACAAAAGAATCACACATTCAGATACCAATGTAAATGAAATTTGAAATTATAAAAACCATAAGCCATTAGCATGGGTTTCATCTCATGCACATTACTAAAGGTATCCCTTCAGCTAACCTTGTTTAGGAGATGAGAAAGTTACCAGAGCATAGATCTACGGGGTGAATAAAGGAACACACCAACACACAACACTCTAGAATAGCACAGCACAACATAAGCAAACAGAAAGCTAAATGGGCCAAAAACAAGTTTGATAACACGATTTGCAGGTTAAGTTGGGAAGCAAATAACATTTTTGTATTGCTGCAGAAGATGGAAAATAGCTGACTGTAAAGGAGGCATGCGGTGTGAACTCGACAGTAAAAAAAATTTTTTTCAGATAGACCTCTCTATGTAGTCCTGGCCTGGCTGTCCTAGAACTCACTATGTAGACCAGGCTGGCTTCAAACTCACAAAAGAACATGTCTCCCTCCTGTTCAGGTGATTAAAGGCATAGCCACAATGCCTCGCAAAAACATGTACCTAGAGGGCATTTTTTTTTGAAGATTTATTTATTGTTACATCTAACGATTTCATTATGGATGGTTTTGTGAGCCACCATATGGTTGCTGGGATTTGAACTCAGGACCCTCTGGAAGAGCAGTCAGTGTTCTTAACCACTGAGCCATCTCTCCAGCCCTGGAGGACATTTCTTTTCTTTTCTTTTCTTTTCTTTTCTTTTCTTTCCTTCCTTCCTTCCTTCCTTCCTTCCTTCCTTCCTTCCTTCCTTCCTTCCTTCCTTCCTGTTTTTTCAAGACAGGGTTTCTCTGTACAGCCCTGGCTGTCCTGGAACTCACTCTGTAGACCAGGCTGGCCTCGAACTCAGAAATCCGCCTGTCTCTGCCTCCCAAGTGCTGGGATTACAGGCATGCGCCACCACGCCCGGCTGGAGAACATTTTCTTAATTAGTGATTAGACAGGGAAGAACCCAACTCATTGTGGGTGGTGCCATCCCTGGGTTGGTGGTCCTGGATTCTATAAGAAAGCAGGCTGAGTAAGCCATGAGAAGCCAGTAAGCAGCACCATCCATGGCCTCTGTATCAGCTCCTGCCTCCAGGATCCTGCCCAGGATCAGTTCCTGTCATGACCCCCCCCCCTTTTTTTTAAATTGAACAGAGATTTAATTAGGCCACAAGGGCTGGACCTGAGATTTGTGCTGGCATGACTTAGATGATGAATGGTTATATGTAATAATGTAAGCCAAATCTACCCCTTCCACCTTATAGAAGTAACAATAGAAAGACAAGGCCAGAGAAACCAGACCACTTCACCATGCCAGAAAGCAAAGATGTGGTCAGAGACTACCAGATCAAGACAAAGGGGCTGCCATTGGTTAGAAGGACAATTTGGATGTAAGATTAATCATAACTATAAGTAACAGATAATCCATTTTAAATATCATGTTTTGGCCGGGCGTTGGTGGCGCACACCTTTAATCCCAGCACTTGGGAGGCAGAGGCAGGTGGATTTCTGAGTTCGAGGCAAGCCTGGTCTACAGAGTGAGTTCCAGGACAGCCAGGGCTATACAGAGAAACCCTGTCTTGAAACCCGCCCCCCCCCCCAAAAAAAATCATGTTTTGGTTAGCTCTGTGATTTTAAATTTAACTTTGTATGTATAGGTATTTTTCCTATATGCATGTCCGTATACTATGTGTGTGTGTCTGGTACCCACAGAGAGCCAGAGAAAGTCATCAGATGCCCCGGTACTGGACTTAGATAGTTGTAAGCCACCATGTGAGTGCTGGGAATTAGCCTAAGTCCTTTGGAAGAGCAGCCAGCGTTTCATCTTAATCTCTGAGCTATCTCTGCAACCTCCCATGGTGGTATTAACAAATGTGATTCTGTGATGGATGGATGGATGGATCAAGATTAAACACTTCAAATTCTATAGCTGCTTGAGATATGTAATTTTTACCCACACACATATACCCACACGTGTACCACCACTTCATTTTGAGAGAGTGTCTACCCATATACTTAATTTTGATTACTCAGTAATTTTTCTGCCAGTTGTTTTCTTCTATGTTCTTTGGCGGTAGAGAGATAATTATGAGGGTGTGTATGTGCTGATTCAGCTATTTTCAACTAAGCTGACAAGTGCCTCTCCTCAGGGTAAGCTTTCACATCTAGATGCTGTAAGAGTACTCCTGGACTTCTCGGTTTGTTTCACAGAACTACTTCAAATTTTTCAGGAAAATAGCAATAAACACGACCTTGGACTTTCATCAAAGATATTTCCATGTGAAAGCAGTTTTTCTTTTTGCTTTTTTTAAAGATAGGGTCTCAATATACAGATCAAGCTGGCCTTGAACTTGTAATTCCCCTGCCTTAGTCTCCCTAGTGCTGGGACTACAGGTGTATGCACCACCATGCCTGACTGACACTGGCACATTCTATTATTTTCATGGTGGTCTGGGAATTGGACACAGGACCTCACTCATGCAAGTCAAATGCTTTCCCACCCAGCCACATCCTTGGCCTTCTCTTATTAAGCTTTCTAGGCTAGCCTTGAACTTTTATTAATTTGGTCCTACCTGGCTTCCAAGGTAGCTGGGATTATATTCCAACACATGGATATTATCATCATCTTAAAAAATGCGAGTGCAGTGAGACTACTCAGTTACCACTGACTGCTACAAATTTGACACAGTTTTAAAAAAAAACAAAAACAAGAGCAAATTCTATTATTTTAAGAAATGTGACTTAAGGTTGTATCCACCTTTGATTCCAGGCAGAGGAGAGTAGAGCCTTTGTGAGTTTAAAGTCAGCCTGGTTTACACAGAGAGTTCTAGGACAGCCAGGCTACACAGAAAGAGACCCTGGGGACTCTGTACCTGAGGGCACCAGAGCCTAGGTTTAATAAAAAGCCTAGAAGGTTTTTTATTAAATAATTTATATAAGTGCATTCCAGTTGAATTGGACATTTAGAAATATCTGGAAAGTATAGAGCTAAATAAAACTTTTTTTTTTCTTTACCTGAAGAGAATGAAAGAAATATTTTACTAAGTTCTCAGATAAGCCTCTTTAATGCAAGGCTAGCATACTCAATCCCTGAGACCTGAGTGGAGAAGAAAAACGCTGACATATCCTGGGACATGTGTGGCTACAAACATGGACAAGTACAATAAATAAATGGAATTAAAAAAAATTCTCAGGTTGGAGAAATGGCTCAGTGGTTAAGAGCACCAACTGCTCTTCCAGAGGTCCTGAGTTCAACTCCCAGCAAACACATGGTGCCTCACAGTCAGTCATCTGTCACAGGATCCAATGTCCTCTTTTGGTGTGTCTGAAGGCAGCCACAGTGTATCATATGAATGAAAAAAATAAATATTTTAAAAAATATTCTCTAATGTCAATCTGATTTATGAAACCATGAGGTTAGTCACTATCATTACAAAATAGTTGTTTCTACTTAAAACCTGCATTGTGGTGAAAAGAAGCCAGCAGACAAGAAGCCTGCTGTATTAAAGTATTAAAGTTTGTTTCATTCCATAAAAAAGCAAACAAAATGAATAAATAACTGATCAAGGAGAAGAGAACACATAAAACCTCAAAAAACCTTTGTTGTGAGCTGGTTTTGGTGGCTCCTGCCTCTGACCTAAGCAGCTGGAGTAATGAGGCAGGAGGATTTCTAAGCATTCAATACTAGCCTGGACCCCATACTGAATATCAGACTAGACTGATTTATAGCGTGACTTTCTCTCAGACAGACAAAAAAAACCAAAACAAGCAAACAAAAAAACCCCTAAAAGTAAACTAAACTTTACTGTAGTGTTAATCACTCAAAAAAAGGGATGTTTTGGGCTGGACATCATAGCTCAGTGGCAGAGTGTGGGCTTAGTCCCCAGAATGTGGGGAAACCCGAACCCTCTGATCAAGACTCTCCTGCTCTAGCTTTCAGTGTTATAGACTTAAGGGGCTTGAACAAACATGCCTTTCTTAAAAAAGGAGTGCATGTGGTACTAGTGATGGAGCCCTAGCACCCAAAGGAACTCAAGCCAGCCACGTACCATACCCCAACAGGGAGCTAACTAGAACCCCAAAGCCATATTCCCAGATCAGAGCACAGCTTCCTACCTCTGCCATCTCTTTAATCTTCTGCTCATAGAATTCCTGCTCTTGCTGCACAGCTGGAAGGAGGGCCTGCTGGTCATAGGACCTACAGTGTCGACGCTTGTTTTCCAGAAAGAACATCCTCTTTTCTATTTTTATGTTACCTAGAAGACATAATCACAAAGTAAAATTACAGGGACAACTACTCACTAGGAATCCAAGCCAACCAGCTGTCGTCAACAAACTAGCACTCCAGTGGTCCTGGGGGAGGACACTATGGGTCCCCACAACTCATCTCCCCCCGCCCCCCCCCCAGACGGCATGCTTCACCATGCTTAATCCTTCTCATTTTTTGTGAGCACCAACTGCAAAGCCCCTCCTGTTCTGACAGCACTGCACCGTGAGCATACACCGAATAACCCTTATAAGGATAGTGGCTTTACAGCTCTGAACTATTACAGATACAACTAGAATGGCCTGTGTTGGTTTATTGGTCAGTTTGCCAGACATGTATTACCAATTCTCACATCTTGAGAGCAGTGCTTGTCTATGATTAGCAGCATTTCTTGTTAGTCCACACATGATATTTCCTACTGCATACATCTTCCTACTATAATGTACCTAAGGAAGGGGAAACCAACAATACAATACAGCAGCTACCATCTATACACTGTGCTGTGTATCCTGGTCAGTTACTCTTAGGCCTGTTGAGCCTTTGTAAACCTTGGGCTGTTCTGTGCCCCTCTTCAGTGACCTCAAAAAAGAAGGTACTAGATAGATTACAACTTTACATGCTATCGCCAACATTCAGCTTCCCATTACCTTGTTCAAATTTGAAATCTATGAAAGAATACTGATTCATTTCTTTCCTCTTTTTCCGTTTTCCACTGGCTTCAGGTGACAGCTCCTGCCATTTTTTAATGGCATCAGAAAAGGCCTAAACATTGAGAAGAAGGGAGAGGTTACCATCAAAGAACGTGTAAATAGGAGGCAATCTCTGAATCTCATCGTCCCTCACAATGCCAGCTTTGACAGGTGTGAGACCGCCAAAATGCTTTCTAACAGATTAAAAGGTGACACAAGGAAATGAAAGCTATCTAGGCATAAGTACAGCTAAGTTATATGAATGCGTGCGAGCCTCAGCGCCTACAGTGTTTTTGGTAGCAGTCCCTGTCTAGCCCCCACTAAGCTTCCTTCCTTACATACCAAGGCTCGTCACTGTGTGCTGCAGTCTGAAGTCCTAAAACCAGTGTCCATATTTTCCTTCCCAAACACAGCTCATCATTTCTCAGATCTTTCCTAATAGCACTTGAGAAGACTGCATTTCTCTTTCAGCTTTTAGCCCCACCCCTCTGTACCTTTTTGTGGTCAAAGAGCCATCAGATGTTATTTGACCCCCTAGCCTCCCAGGGGCATGAACAAAATTAAGAATCCAGGCTTCCAATCCAACTTCTATTCAGGCCATATACTAACAAGGGGCCACGCACACTCCTCTACGTGAGTCCCCAACTCCCTGACCACCCTGGTAACAGGCACATGCTAAAGCTCCCATCTACTCTTCGTCATTCCTTTGCTGGCCCTCCCTGCCCCCACGAATGTGAGCCCACTCTACTTGACATACCCTCTGATATCTCAATGCAGGTTTGCTTTCTGCAAACGGCTAACTCTCAAAATCCCATCTCCAGCCATTTCTCTAACCTTGTTATATATTTGACTGTCTCACAAACACTGCTCATTAGAGTGGCATCTTACTCTTCCCTTGCAAACCTGCTTTTTTTTTTGTCCCCCCCCACACACCGTGTTCCTCCCTCTAGCAAGGCTACATTCTTCTATGCCTACTGTTAAGTCCTCTTATAATAAACATACTGTATTTTTCTTCTTTCAGAGTACATCTTAGTCATGAGAACATAATTATTTGCTTGCTTCTCTGCTTCATGTCATTTTTTCTACCAGACTGAGCCTCTGGAGGACAAGAAATGTTGCATAGGTTTCTAGAGGAAGGGCTAGCCACAGTCAAACCTCAAAAAGACTAGATTTGCCAACAATACAGTTCCCTACTTTGACAATGCCACCTCATACACATTTGGAGAAATCCAAGGCCCACTGAGGGTAACAACCATCATGCTACTTTCTGCTCTCCTTTTTTGGGTGTGGAATTCCCCATTGCTTCTTTCTGGAATTTCCAAACCCGAATGTGGTTAAGAACAATGGCTGCTCTTAGGAGACCTGGATTTGACTTATAACACCCACATGGAGGCTCACAACTGCCTATGACTCTGACTGCAGGGAAACTGACACTTTCTTCTGGCCTCCCCAGGCACGACACATATGCAGGTAAACACCTTTTTTCCCCCTTTCAAACATTCAGCCATTAAAGCAGAGGTGCTATTTGGAAGGTGAGCTCAGAGCTACTGGCTTGAGGTTGAAGAGAGGGGAGAAGCTCTCTAGCCTGGGGCCTTAGGCAATTGTTATTCCACTTACATATTGGTTTCACATAGCAGTGAGAAAGTCCCACTTAAAATGAACACTCAGTACTTGTCAGGAAACCATTCTCTTTTAAAATGTGCTATGGTTCATTAAGGAGTCTCCAAGTTCTTACTTTAACAGTTGTATTAGTACTCAGCACTTTGATTACACTTTGTGCGCCAGGGCACACAGGTCGCTTCCCTGCCTCCTAGGCTGTGGTGGGAGTATCTTCCCACCAAGGCTCTGCTCTAAGTGACCTCTCTTCTTTCCCAGTGCTCTCACTGCCTTTAGAGCACTTGCCACATTGTACCCCCAAAAGACTAAAAGCTCTTTGGGAGGAAGTTACTCTGTGTCCTATTTTTCTTTCTTTCTTCCTTTCTCAATAGTGCTGGGGATGGAACACAGGGCATTGTGCAAGGCAGGCTAACAGTTTCCCACTGAGCTCCACTCTTACCCCTCGCTCCCTGCTCTACTGATCCCCAGATCTAAGGATCAGCCTGGTTGGTACACACTAGTAAGTTAAGAATCAAAATGACCTGCCTAGGAATGGTAGGCGCTCACAAATAATAGTCTTTTAGCTGTCTAATCTTTTTCCTGAATTTATTTACATTTATACATTAAACATCCACTCATGTGATAGTTCTAAGTTAAACATACACTCAGTCTGGTAAGGTTTCGAAGACATCTAAAACAAGGGCCAAAGTTACCCTAAGAGATATCTAAAAGATCTATTAAAAAAAAAAAGGAGGGGGAGTTCCAAGGAGGTTTAATGGTGTACACCTGGAGAGGGGAGGGGGGAGGGAGAGAATATGGTATAATGGGCATGACAATGCCTTGAAGTCCATGGGACAGGAAGAGTCTTGAGCACTGTAGAGAGGATAGGTAGGTGAAGGTGGAGGACATGCCACTCCTGCAGAAACCAAGATGACTATTAAAGCCGCATGACAGAAGAAGAAATCTATAAAGCCCTGGGAATGGACACCTGGAGAGAGACCAACTACGGCCTACTCCATTAGAGGCTTTAAATGTTCCTTTGATATTCCTGGTGCATTAGCTAGGGCAGGCAACGAATGAAATGAACGAGATAGTCACATTACAGCAGAATAACAACAACAACAACAAAGCTGAAAAGAAAATCAAATTTCAAGCTGGTGAAGTTCACAGGCCTGAGTATGCAAACCAAGAGAGGGGCCATGGTCAATCTTGGTTGAATCTAGAATCAACAACAACAAGCCTCTGGACAGATATATAAGGGTATTTATTTCCTGGAAGAAATTTCTGAGAGGAAACTGACTGAATTCTCCAGAGTGGGTAGTACCTTCCAGCAACGGCCCAAGGAAAGGGCTGCTGGTTTTTGCCTTCTTGCCTCTGAATTTGCTGAAGAAGGCATCTAGCCTGCTGCCAATGACACTGCCAGTGGTTAATTTTAACTATAAAATCCCCTGAAAACTCAGGAAAGAAAACATAGCAAAGAGTACATTATCTATCTTAATAGCAATTATATTTCTAGCCGGGTGTGGTGGCACATGCCTGTAATCCCAGCACTTGGGAGACAGAGGCAGGCGGGTTTCTGAGTTCAAGGCCAGCCTGGTCTACAGAGTGAGTTCCAGGACAGCCAGGACTACACAGAGAAACCCTGTCTTGAAAAACCAACCAAACAAACAAACAAACAACCAAACAAACAAACAAAAAGACTAGCAATTATATTTCCAAAGTAAATCATGAAAGCAGAGATTTTTCCAAAAAGTACATGTATAAGAAAGGGTGTGTGAGCCTGGCATGGTGGCGCATGCCTGTAATCCCAGCACTTGGGAGGCAGAGGCAGAGGCAGAGGCAGAGGCAGAGGCAGAGGCAGAGGCAGAGGCAGAGGCAGAGGCAGAAGCAGAGGCAGAGGCAGAAAGATTTCCGAATTCGAGGCCAGCCTGGTCTACAGAATGAGTTCCAGGACAGCCAGGACTACTACACAGAGAAACCCTGTCTCAAAAACAAAACAAAAACAAAAACAAGAAAGAAAGGGTGTGTGAGCCAGGTTTAATCCCAGCACTTTAGAGGCAGTAGCAGGAGAATGTGTTTGAAGCTAGCCTGGTCTACAAGCCAATTTCAGGCAAGCCAGAGCTACACAATGAGACCTCCCTCCCCAAAAGCAAGCAGGGTGAGGTGGTACATTCCTTTAATCCCAGCATTTGTGAGGTAGAAGCAGAGGAGTGTCAAGACAGTCAGTTGACACAAGTTTCAGTCTACACTATCTCAACAAAGGAGGTAGGGGTATGGGGGTGGCAGTGGAGATGGGGGTGGGGATTGGGAGGCCTGTTATCACAATAAGAACTAAAAACAGGTTTCAAAATGATTGATTAAACATAATCCTGTGCTCAAACCATGAAGGCAAATGCTACAAAGCAGATCAAAGAACTGAGCTGCCTCAAGAGACCAGAAGCAGCCCCAATTTGCCTTGTTAAAACTGCATGCAGGGGCCGGGCGGTGGTAGCGCATGCCTTTAATCCCAGCACTTGGGAGGCAGAGGCAGGCGGATCTCTGAGTTCGAGGCCAGCCTGGTCTACAGAGTGAGTTCCAGGACAGCCAGGGCTATACAGAGAAACCCTGTCTTGAAAAACCAAAAAACCAAAACAAACCAAAACAAAAAACTGCATGCAGGGGCCGTGCGGCGGTGGTGGCGCACACCTGTAATCCCAGCACTCTGGGAGGCAGAGGCAGGCGGATTTCTGAGTTCGAGGCCAGCCTGGTCTACAGAGTAAGTTCCAGGACAGCCAGGGCTATACAGAGAAACCCTGTCTCAAACAAACAAACAAACAAACAAACAAACAAAATAACTGCATGCAGGCATTTAAGCAATAGTTGGTTTTTCTAAAAGGCTTATTTTTATGTTATGTGTATAGAGGATCTGCCTACATGCACATCTGTGCACCATGTACATGCAATGCCCTCAGAAGCCAGAAGAGGGTGGCAGATCTCCTGGAACTGGAATTACAGACATCAAGTATTTTAGGGCAAGAACTAACTTACTGAAAAACTACAGGAGCCAGGAACCACCAGATCACAGCTTTACACTATCGTCTAGTTTTTCTAATGGATGTACAAGAGATCCTTTCTATACTGCAAGAAACTAAAGCTCAGTGTATACCAGACATTTGTTCAAATCTCACACAGTGTATTTAAATTGGGGGAGGGGGGAAGTAATCACCCCTAAGTTTTATCAGATACAAGATCTATAATTTTAGAGAAAATGCAGGGGACACAGGGACCAGCTAATAACACCTAGGTATGGAGACAAAAACCCAGGCTCTTGAAACCTATAGGATACATATCTCTTTTTCTTCAACAAACTTCAAGAAAAACTAAAGCAGGAAGGAGACACTGAATACCTATAGATAAAAGACTTACCAAGACCCTTAACCTGGAGGTTCGTTTAATGGAACAAACTAAGAAACAGGTAAACACAGGTCCCACTCTAGGCACCCTGCTTTTCACAGAACAAAGAGCATCCCCCATAGGGCCTCATGGAGACTTGAGATTTCCTGCTTCTAAGAAGCACTTCCTACTCAGCAGCTACTTCCCCTAACAATGAAGCTTTTTGCCATCACAAGACACCCCATCTCTGTAATCTATACTTCTGTCTCTTCAAGAAAAATCAAGGAATGACCGACTCCCCCCCCCAAAGGAAGCCCATAGGCACCTTCCGGGTGATAGCATAGTGTCCCTTGAGCTCGTGCAGGGCCCACTTGATGTCCTGGCTGCTGAGCATCTTGAAATCAGCCATTAAGAGGTCGGCAGCTTGGATGAAGCAGCGCTGGTCAAGTGGAGTCAATTTGGAATAGTCAAAAAAGTCTACTTTAGGCAACTGAAATGAGACAAAAAGCATAGAGTTAGAGGATGCACATGCACCCACGAGGAGGAAGACGGAGGCTAGCTAGGAGGCTCATCAGTTAAGAACATCTGCTGTTCTTCCAGGGACGCTGGGTGTGATTCCCACGACACACCTCAGGCAAGTCATAGCTACCTGTAACCCCAGTTTCAGGGACTCCAAGGCTATCTTCTAGTCCTCATGGACCTGCACGCACACCATGGTGCACACACCCAGTCCCCACCCCACAAAAAGTAACAAATAAGATGGGCAGTGATGGTGCACATCATTAATCCCAGCACTCAGGAGACAGAGACAAGTAGGCCTCTGAGTTTCAGCCCAGCCTGGTCTCCAGACCTAGTTCTTAGACAGCCAGGGCTACATAGAGAATCCCTGTCTTTAAAAGGAAAACCAAATCAACCAATCAACCAACCAAATATTTTAAAAAATATATTAAAAGAAAGACTCAGCCGGGCGGTGGTGGTGCACGCCTTTAATCCCAGTACTTGAGAGGCAGAGGCAGGCGGATTTCTGAGTTCGAGGCCAGCCTGGTCTACAAAGTGAGTTCAGGACAGCCAGGGCTACACAGAGACCCTGTCTCAAAAAAATCCAAAAAAAAAAAAAAAAAAAAAAGAAAGAAAGAAAGACTCTGGTTTGGGCTCATAATTACTCTGTAGGGTAACCAGACTGAAACAAAAATGAAGAATGGGTAAATATCTGTTAATTCTGGCACTAGAAAGCTGAGGCAGTGGTGGGGGCTGGAGAGATGGCTCAGAGGTTGTGAGCAGTTCCCAGCAACCACATGATGGCCTTACAACCATCTATAATGAGATCTGGCACCCTCTTCTGCCGTATAGGCATATATGTAGGCAAAACACTGTGTACATAATATAATAAATCTTTTAAAAAAAGAATGGCTATTTGCATGCTGAAGTATTTGCAGGTAGTGCAGTAATGCTTTTCCAATTTAGGATGAAAGTATTCTAATAAATGGCAATAAGAGACAGAAGTACAATACAACAGCTGCAAGAAAACTTTAATAGTACTAGTAGTAGGTACAGCAACAATTCATGTGAAGTATTCAATTTTTATATAAATTTACAATTATAAAATATAAAGAAAAAGAAACTATTAGAAAACCACAAATATTCTTGGCTAATTCTTTTCCCTTAACTTGCTGTGTAGGATTAAAGGCACAAGGATTTGCTTAATTCTTTATGGGAATGGTAAGATTCTGGGCCGTCTGTGGACATTATGAAACGCTAGTTTCCCTGCTTGCCTTTAGAGCCCCGTGCTAGCAGCACTTTGTTGCTGTCGGGATGACAAGAAGCAGCAACAGAGCAGATCAGGTCCACGTGGCAAAGCCACAGGGAATACTTGCCTTAACATCATCCTGGCTGGCAAGCAGGCTGCTGCTGGGGTGGATAATAATTCGGTCTTCTCTCTTTGGATAATCTGGGTTTTCCAGAAGAAAATTACAAAGACTGCAAAAGAAATCACACAAAAACAAAAACACAAACCCATACACTGTTATACAGTACTCTGCAAATCCCATAATTGCGCACTGAATCATTAAACACTTGGGGGGAAAAATGTCTCTAGAGACACTGGACAACTAAATTATCAAGGAATTAAGATGACCAGTGGTAGCACATTCCTGTAATCCCTACATTTAGGGGGTCAAAGCAGGAGAATCTAAAACCTGACACTATTTTTCAACTTAAGGGAAAAACAAGAGTTAAGATGTCCTATCCAAGCCAGGCACCTGGGAGGCAGAGGCAGGTGGAATTCTGAGTTCAAGGCCAGCCTGGTCTACAGAGTGAGTTCCAGGATAGCCAGGGCTACACAGAGAAACCCTGCCTCGAAAAAAAAAAAAAAAAAAAAAAAAAGATGTTCTACCCATGAAAAACTAGCAAATAATAAAGACAGCATTAGCCCTCTGGTCTCACTTGGCTAGATGTGGTGGCACACAAACATAACTCCAGCACTCAAGAGGCTTATGCCCTAAACCGGCTGAGGTTTCACAGTAAGGCTCTAGCTCAAACAAAACACGGAGCACACTGACAAATGCAGACTCCTCTGAGCTTTACCTCCAAGAGGAAGACACTGAAAGGAGCACCACTTAACCGGCATGCAATAAGAGTATAGAAGGAAAATGACCATTCTTCAAGAAAACTATGAGCATATATAAACAGACGATTGTGAGTGTCATAATCACAACCAAACACATTTGCTATGAGGTTTCGTTGCTGAGCAAATAAAAGAACTCCAAACACCAATATCCTTTGTGTCCTGTGGTAAAGCAAGCTCCTGACCACTGAGTCAGCCTCCGCTTATTACTGAACTCCAAGGCTCATCAACAGACCCTGTCTCCTAGGACAGATTCTCTCTGTAACAAACCACGAGGCTTTCTCTATTCACTGTTGAAATACTTTAAAGCTAAGATGAGATAGCAGAAGCTAACCCATGCCAATGTATCAGTGTGAAGACTCAAGCAAAGTCAACTATCCAGGCTCTTCACCCAGTAACCAAGCCAAATGAGAAGGCTGGACAGAAGATGGCACAGCAGTCAGTGGTGAGGTTGGCCTGGGTGGGGCTTGGTAGAAGAAACATGTCAGCTCAGAGGGAATTAGGATTTCCTCTGTGTTTTTCCCCTTTCCTTGCTATGGTGAATTATTCCTTTAATCCTGTAACTGTCACCCATTTCCTTTCTTGTCCAATGTCAGTAGTATGTCCTCTAACAGTATGAGAGATGTGGCCAGAGGAGAAGAGAGAAAAGGAGTCCCTTTCTAGGATCCTCTTCTCACCAGGTGCCAGTAAGAGGACCTACAAGGGGAATCATGTTGGGGACAATGAGAAGCTGGATATAGTGGCATACACTGTTAATCCCAGTATTCAGGAAGCAGGGCTACACAGAAAGCCCTTGCCTCAAAAAACAAATAAAAAAACAAGATCATTAAAGAGGCATAAAAACTAGCTGCACATATCTCTTCAAAGTCTACTTTGGGGCCTTTCTTTTCCCAGTCTGTTCAGTCATAAAAGAACAAATGCTGTATGATTTCATAGTAATCAAATTCCCTGAGACTAAAAGACTGGTGAGCTTTGAGGCTGGGCCAGGGAATGAGGAAGGTAAGTATTTAATGAATAGAGTTTCAGTTTGAGGAGATGATACCATTTCTGGAAATCTACAGTTGAGAGAGCTATACAGCAATGAGAAATGTGTTTAATGTTATTCAACTGTATGTTCCAAAATGGCCAAAATGTTACCTATGTTTTACCATCAAAAAGAGAAAGAAGGAGTGTGGTGGTCTGAATAGGGATGGCCCCTATGGAGTCATGTGTTTGAATGACTGGCCTATAACGAGTACCTCTATTAGGAGGTGTGGCCTTGTTGAAGGAAGTGTCACTGTGTGGGTGGGCTTTGAGGTCTCCTATGTTCAAACTATGCCCAGTAATAGTCTCTCCTTGCTGACTGAGGATCAAGATGTAGAATTCTCAGCTCCTCCAGTACCATGTCTGCCTCCTGCCATGATGATAATGGACTACACCTCTGAAACTGTAAGCCAGCCCTAATTAAATGTTTGCCTTTATAAGAGTTGCTGTGGTCATGGTGTCTCTTTATGGCAACGAAACCCTAATAAAAACAAAGACAGACAGACAGACAGACAGACACACACACACACACACACACACACACACACACACAGAGATGGGGGGGCAAGCATGGTAGGATACTTACACATTCAAATCATAGTAATTTTTCAAATGAATTATCTCTTCAACATATCCATTTGCTACATCTGGAAATCTTGCTTCCTAGAAAAAAAGTAAATATTATTTATATTTTGTTCCTTAGAATAGTTTTAGAAGACAATTTATAATCAAATAGCAGAAATTTATAATCAAATGTTCTAGGAGAGCCTGGACTGCACAGAGAAAAAGTTGTCTTAAAGAAACAGCAGCAACACCAGGCAGTGGTGGGGCACTCCTGTAATCCTAGCACTTGGGAGGCAGAGGCAGCAGGATTGTTGAGTTCGAGGCCAGCCTGGTCTACAGAGTGAGTTCCAGGATAGTCAAGTCAGCACAGAGAAACCCTGTCTCGAAAAATCCAAAAGTCCAAAAAACAAAACAAAACAAAACAAAACAAAACAAAACAAAACAAAACAAAAAAACAGCAGCAACAACAACCATTAAAAAAATTAGATATAGGGGCTGGCTGGAAAGGAGGTTTAGGTTAAGAGCACTGGCTGCTCTTCCAGGGGATTCAGGTTCAATTCTCAGCACACACATGGCAGCTGACACTATAACTCTAGTTCCAGGGGATCTGACACCTTCACACAGACATACATGCAGGGAAAACACCAACATACGTAACATAAAAAGAATTATCTATCAGCTCCTAGTTCCCAGGTCAGAGGGCACGGATGAGGCCTACAAAGGCCTTTAGAGGTCATCTATCATGTCATTAAATAGCTGCATTCTCCATCATTCCAACAAATACTGAGTATATAGGCCAGAGATGAGAAAGGTACAATCCCCATGCCTGCCTTCATCTTCACACCTCACAGGGTCAAATAAACAGAACTGGCAGGCTGGCGGTGGTGGTGCACGCCTGTAATCCCAGCACTTGGGAGGCAGAGGCAGGCGGATTTCTGAGTTCGAGACCAGCCTGGTCTACAGAGTGAGTTCCAGGACAGCCAGGGCTATACAGAGAAACCCTGTCTCGAAAAACAACAACAACAACAACATCAACAACAACAAGAAAAGACCTGGCAAATTAGAATTAAGAGACTCAGGGAAGGCAAGCAACCAGTAACCTCAAAACCAAAGGCCTGCTCTGCTCTCTACTGCAGGTATCCTACAGATTCATAGCTATTAAGATGACTGATGCACAGGAGACAGAATGTTACTTCAGTCAGTTGTCAGAGATTTAGAATACCCACAGGAGCTACTGGCTGCTGTATTAGATGGCCCCGAGCTAGGAATCCAATAAACAGGAACATAAGGACTTTGACAAACAAGAGTTTACACGAATGCCAGCATCAGGCACCATGTGGTACCACTAGCACCAAGAGCCCTTCCTGGAGAGAGAGTGCACAGTCTGGGTTGCAGGTTGTATAACTATCTGGATTCCTTTCTTTTACCCTAGATATATACTTCTTAGGAAAATGAAGTTTACACACAGCATCTGTTTACTGCAATGACAGAAAACAAAAGTATAGTATCACTAGTATCGTATTAAATAAAAAGAAATAAACTTACTGTTTCTTTCACTAATAGTGGAATGAGGTCTTGATCTACTTCAGCAGCTTCTTGTTCCCACATGTTTGCCAAATTGGCCTCCTGAGGTCCTGGCCCAGGGAAGGCTGGCCCAGGGTCTTCATCAATTGCTAACGGCTGGTCTTCAAGTTCTCCTAAAGGATGGGCTGGTTGTGGAGAAGCAGGGCCTGGAATCCCCTCCTGCTGGGGTTCTGGCCTTGGAAAAGCTGGCTCTGGGAAATCATGTTGGAAAAACATTGGGCCCATTTCTGATTCAGAATGTCGCTCTTGGGGCACAGCCTGGTTTGTTCTTTCCTGAGGCTGTGGGTTCAGAGCCTGGAAGTATGGATGGTCAATCCAGTACTCTTCTCCAATTAGCTGGTCATCTACCGAGGCAGCTGGCTCTCCAGGATTTGATAAGAGCTCTGTCTCTGAGTCTTCAGATGATTGGTTCTGAACTTCTAAAGGCTCACTTTCTGGGAAAAGAAGACCATTTTCTCCCAATAGAATGACTTTCTGCTCCAATCTGGGGTTGACAATATTGTCTGTTGTCTGCTTATTGCTTGGTCCAGGTTTGGCTTCTTCTTTTTTGCCACTCTCAAGATCCAGAAATGCATCATATTCATCCTCAGAATCATCCTGTGCCCCAGAATCAAACAATGAGTTGTTACAAAAGGAAAAATAGCTGTGGATATCTGCTTCAAAGTCTGCTCTAGATTTTCTAGGCCTTTCTTCTCTCAATCTGTTCAGATCTTGCCACTGGGCAGCTGGTTTGATGAGATTGGGCCGGGATGTCTGAGGTTTATGTGTCTAAGAAAAAAATGAAATTTTAATAATAAAAATTCAATGTCCTTCCTGTATCTATGCCTGCTTCTGGACTTATAGTGAAAGGATAGAAAGAAATAAAACCAGAAGCAGCATCCCAAGGAAAAAAAATCCTATCCCATCTTTTTTTTAAGGTAGGATGGGTCTTATGGTGTACTCCTGGCTGGCCTTGAACTCAGAGATATACCTGCCTCTGTTTTCTAGGTCCTGGGATTAAAGGCATGCAGCATCATAAATACCATTCATATTTGCTTTAGTATTGAAAACTGATTATATCCAAAGTAGAGGCTAGAAAGACAGCTTACCAGTTAGTTCAAGTGTTTGACACAGAAGCACAAGGACTGATTTAATACCCAGCACACAGTAATGCTGAGTGGGAGGGACAGTCCATGTGGGACTCCAATGTCGAGGAGGCAAAGACATACAGATTGCAATGGCCTCCTGGCTGGCTAGTCTAGCCAAAATGAGTTCTGGGTTCACTGACAGATGCTGCCTCAAAAAAGTTGGTGGAGAATAAGAGAAAAAGACAGCAACTTCCTAAGATTTCCACATGTGTATATAAGTGAATGGACCCTCACACTGGTCCACACACTTGTAACATACAAACACGAACACACACATATAGACAAGAATAGAGAAGCCATAAGAATATAAAATTGTATAGCTGCTGACAGGATACAACAGTTTCTAAGGGATACATCAACTCTACTTCTTGGCATATACAAATAGAAATAGTCACACACAAATCTATGTAAATGTTTACAGCACAACTATTAATGATAGTCAAAAAAATTACAATTAAAAAGACCATTATTGGCCGCCGGGCGGTGGTGGCGCACACCTGTAATCCCAGCACTTGGGAGGCAGAGGCAGGCGGATTTCTGAGTTCGAGGCCAGCCTGGTCTACAGAGTGAGTTCCAGGACAGCCAGAAAAACAGAGAAACCCTGTCTCGAAAAAAGACCAAAAAACAAAAAAACAAAAAAACAAAAAGACCATTTATTGGTTGTATACATAAACAAGATAGCCGCAAATTTCTCAACACGAAGTCATTTATGTGATCTAAAAGCATGCACAATATGCTTGAAATCATTGTTATAATAATGAGGTATAATAAAAACATGCATCTGGGTGTAATCCTAGCATGTGAGAGGCAGAGGCAAGCAGATCTCTGTGAGTTAAAGCTTAGTTTGATCTAGTGAAAAACCCTGTCTTGAAAAAGAAAAAAAAAAAAGAGGCTAACCACACAATGAAAAACTAAAGTAGTAAAGGAACCACATAAGAAACAAAGTGTGTCAAACATGATAAAGCAGAACTACAAAATACCAAAGCAGAAAACAAATGCAAGCACGAGGTAAATTTCGGGGTTGTTTCTTGGGTAAAGAAAATGAATAAAACAAAGAGAATGAGCTGGAAAGACGGCTCAGCTGTTAAGAGCACTTGCTGCTCTTCCAAAGGCTAGTTTGGTTCTCAGGCACCCACATCAGGCAGCTTACAATGCCTGTAACTCCATCTGATGCCCTTTTTAGGCCAAGGGCACTGCACACATGTGGCATTCATCCTCACAGGCAAACACATAAAATAAATCTTAAGAAGAATTATTAAGCTGGGCAGTGGTGGCGCATGCCTTTAACCCCAGCACTTGGGAGGCAGAGGCAGAGGCATGCGGATTTCTGAGTTGGAGGCCAGCCTGGTCTACAGAGTGAGTTCCAGGACAACCAGGGCTACACAGAGAAACCCTGTCTCTAAAAAACCAAAAAAAAAAAAAAAAAAAAGAAGCATAAGTGGGGGGTAGAGACGCCTGACAGGAATTAAGTTCTATGTTATACTAATTTAATATATATTAAATTATATATAATACAGTTTAATTGCAAAGATGTGAGTAGTAATGTGGTAACAGACAGAGAAAGGGCACAGACCACATAGAGCATTTAAGCTAAGGCAGAAGAGGCAGGTGGGAACAGGCTGTTTTCATTATGGGCAGTTTGAAAACACTCACTTCTGTCAGGATGACATCATCATCCAGGTCGTCTTCCTGTTGCTCAGTAGCTGGGGTAACCAGCATTGGAATCCCTTCCTCATCAGAAGAGTCAGATATGGTGATGGGCCCCTCTCTGACAGCCATCCATTCTACAGGGAGGTAGAAAACATGGTCACTGGGGTCAGCAGGAGCTTATTCAGTCGGCCAAGCCTCAACAGTTAACTTCCCACCTTATGTGAACACAGATTCAAGCAGTAAGAACTATTTCCACGTTGATTTTGCCAACATTGAGAGATGCCAGGCAAAATGCTCAAGATAGATGTATCAACTTTTTCTTGTTAGGTGGGAGAAATCTGAAGAGTTTTTAGTTTGTTTTTCTTTTTCTTTTATAAGAGGGTCTTATGCTATAGCCATGGCTGACTGGCTGGCTTGGTACTATGAAGACCAGACTGGACTCAAACCTGGCAATCCTCCACCTCAGCCTCAGCCTTTTGAGTACTAGAAATACAGGCATTTAGTTCATAATCTTTTTAGTTGGGTATATGTCTGAGATTCTAGCACTAGGAAGATCAGGCGTTCAAGGCCACCTTCTAGGCATAGAAAGTATACAGAAGCCAACCTGAGGGAGTGAGACTTTGCCTCAAAAAACAAACACAAGCCGGCGGTAGTGGCGCACGCCTTTAATCCCAGCACTTGAGAGGCAGAGGCAGGTGGATTTCTGAGTTCGAGGCCAGCCTGGTCTACAAAGTGAGTTCCAGGACAGCCAGAGCTACACAGAGAAACCCTGTCTCGAAAAACCAAACCAAACCAAACCAAACCAAACCAAACCAAACCAAACAAAACAAAACAAAACACAAAACCAATTCTCCTGAATAAGCTATGTCTTCAGGCCAACTGCAAATTTTTTTCATATATGAAATTATTTTATTATTATGACACTCATAGAACTGCCAGTTTCTTTAGAGAATCCCCATGTTTACTCCTTGTAGAAGAAATGAGACTGGTTTGTTAATTTAAACAACTACATCAAAAAGAATCATCACTCAACATTAGTAATATATTACTATTAAGGATATAATAACACTTATATGATTAATAAGGAACTTAAGATTTAAAAATCAGCTTACTGCCAGGCGGTGGTGGTACACGCCTTTAATCCCAGCACTTGGGAGGTGGAGGCAGGCGGATTTCTGAGTTCGAGGCCAGCCTGGTCTACCAAGTGAGTTCCAGGACAGCCGGAGCTACACAGAGAAACCCTGTCTCGAAAAACAAAACAAAACAAACAAACAAACAAACAAACAAAAAAATCAGCTTACTTTACACAGAAACTATTTAAGCAAACATTTCCATTTGGATCAAACACTTACTTAGCATCTACCAAGCAATCATCTGGCATCTGTGACACTGGGCAATTTAACTTGCCTGCTCTCATTTTTTTTTTTAAAGAAACCATGCAGCATTTTTTTAAAGACTTATTTATTATGTATACAGCATTCTGATTGCATGTATACCTACAGGCCAGAAAAAGGTACCAGATCCATTATGGTTGTGAGCCACTATGTAGTTGTTGGGAATTGAACTCAGGACCCTTAGATGAGCAGACAATGCTCTTAGCCACCGAGCCATCTCTCCATCTCCACCTGCTCTCCTTCTTAATGTAACTGTAGTGGAAACTTAGGGGTTCTTTTTGGATGGTGTTTTGTTGGAACAAACATTTGAAGGAACAGTTACTTAAAGTGAAAACAGATGTGTGAAGGGCTAAGGCAGACTTGTGAAGGAACATTTTGCTGAAGCAGACACAGGAGAGAAGATATTCTGCTGAAGTAAGCATGTGAAAAGACATGATGAAGGATTATTTGCTCTCAATCCACCTTACACTGCGTAGCTGAGCTGCATTTGTCGGGATGCCACAGAGAGAAATACTCCAAAATATTTGTGGTGGTGTACTGCAGTTTCTTGCCGCTTCTGTGGGCTCATGGATGCACTTACCGAGGCAAAAGCTATGCTGAGGCAAGGCACGTGGAGAACGCATGACGTCTGGAGGGTACAAACAGGACTCCAGAGAGTGACGCAGAGCTTGGCTGCTGGTACAGCTACCTACGTAACACTTGTGGGCCTCACATCTTCGCTGATCTTCACTTCCCTGAGAGAGGCACAGCCGAGAACTTCCAGTATACCTGTTGGTCCCTCCTGCTGACTCAAGCTGAGGCTGAGGCCTGGCTGTCTTTGCTAGGTCCTGTCAATGCTGTTGCTAACCCAACTCTACCAAACTGGACTGCCGGTGTATCAGTGAGGTGTTTACGAGTGGATCAAGCTGCCACTGTCTGCTAACCTGTGAACGGAACTGCCAATTTCAAGACAACACAGACAGGAGTTGCTCCAAAGAATCTTTCTAAACAGGTCTACCCCTCTACCCCCATCCTCTCTTCCCATTACCTCTGCTTGGTGGTGGGTTGCAAGAGAGGTTAAAGCATTTAAGAACCATCACTAAAAATAAGGTTTGAAAAATTAAAGTTACATGTAAAGTAACTACAGGTAGTTAAACCCAAAGATCCAGTTCTGAAAGTGAAGAGGGCTAACAGTAGTTGTAGCTCTTGCTACTCTGGGCATGTGTGGATTCATCTTTCCCCACTGAGTGTGGATCTTATCTGTTATCTTCTTCTTCTTCTTCTTTTTTTTTTTTTTTTTTTTTTTTTTTTTTTTTTGGTTTTTTGAGACAGAGTTTCTCTGTGGTAGCCCTGGCTGTCCTGGAACTCTGTAGACCAGGCTGGCCTCAAACTCAGAAATGTGCCTGCCTCTGCCTCCCAAGTACTCGAAGTGCACCACCACTGCCCAGCTGTTATCTTTTTTTCTTAAAAGAAAAAGTGGGAATTTTTTTTGTTTTTGTTTTAATTTGACTGTGGAGTCCCACAAGCACTGTGTGTGAAGGCCAGGGGTGGAATATCAGGTATCATCCTCAATTATTCTCCACATTATTTTCTGAAGACAATCACTCATTAAACCTGGAGCTCTCTGATTCAGCCACACTGACTAGCCAGTGAGATTTTGGGATCCTTCACTGTCTCTGAATCCCCAGTTGTAGGAATATAGATACATACTGCCATGCGTGGCCTTTTTAAAAAATGAATATATCTTTGTAGTACGTTAGCACAGGAGTTTATGTGTGAGTAACACTAGGACACATGTATTATGACACCATCAGATGGTATTAGTCCCTGCTTCCACCTTGTCTGAGATCTCTTGTTCATTGCTGTGTATACCAGATTAGCTAGACAGCAGGCTTCTAGACATTCTCCCATCTTGTTGTAGAACCACAAGTATTATAGACATGCACTAACTATGTGGATTCTCGGAGACTGAGAGGAGAAAGCAAACTCAGGTCCTGCTCAGCAGGCAACTCTACTCACTGAGCCATCTTCCAGGGTTGCAGAGCTCTCAGTGCTAGGCAAGAACACGGACACTGAGATAGACCCCTAGCCCTAACTTTGTTTTTATGTTTGTTTTTCCTTTTAGACAAGGTCTTACACTGTAGTTCCCACTATATGGAACTCAGGTAGCCTAAGCAGGCAAACACTACAAACCAAGGATTTAAATTCCATGAATAGTCACAAAATGACCATGTAATTTTGACCACATCAGGAAACATTTCTAGACCACTAGCAGCCTTCTTGTGCCTCTGCCCATTATTGCTCTCTCTACTCCTCAAAGGAAGAACCTTCTAACTCTACAGAGTAGTTTTGGTTGGTTCGGATTCCTGAGTCTCACTTTCTTGTAAATCACACAATAGGGATACATGCACACTGCTGTGATGACAGTTCTCTTTGCTGCATGTGAATCTGCTCTGTGAATATACCATAAATAATTCATTCTTCCTTGGATAGACTGAGTTGGTGCTAATATGAATTATTCTGATCCTGCTGTCATGTACATGCTTTGAGGTGCTCATTCCAGTCGGGAACATTCCAGGAATGGAAATGCTGAGTCACAGGGAGCGTATGCTCAATCTTAGGAAACACTATTGCTGAGTTGATGTGACAGGGACACATGGCCTGCTATTTGGACCTTAACTGATCCCTGACTTGTACTCCTCCTTCCCCAGCTTTGATATACAACACATGCACATTTTTATGCCTTATGTTTTCTCTAAAGCACTGACTTCCTTTAGGTGAGTCTGAAGTCTTTTGTTATGTTTTGTGAGACATGGTTTCTCTGTGTATCTGTATCCTTGACGGTCCTGGAACTCACTCTGTAGACCGCACTGATCTTGAACTCAGAGATCTGCCAGCCTCTGGAATTAAATATGTGTGCCACCACTGCCCAGCCTGAAGTTTACTCTTATCTTTCACATATACAAGTATTTTTAATAAGAACTTGGGCTGGAGAGATAGCTCAGTGGTTAAGAGCACTGGCAACTCTTCCAGTGGTTCTGAGTTCAATTCCCAGCACTTATAGGCACATAACTGTCTATAATAGGATTTAATGCTCTCTTCTGTTGTGCAGCCATACATGCAGACAAAACACCTAAACAAACAAACAAATACACACATAATTCTTAAAACAACTTTGTAACTGATTTATGTCTTAATTCTAATATGCTGGGGGAAAAAAGTGTCCTATGGTTCTATTTATAGGAAACCGAGTAGTAACGTTAAGTAGGTAGTGGCCAAAATGGAGTGAGGCACGGCAAGGAATCTCATAGGGTGGCAGAAACAGTCTAGCTGCATGTTCATTTTTCACAACTCTAAAAAAACAAAACAAAACAAAACAAAACAAAACAAAAACCTTAAGAGACTGGCACAGTAAATATTGCTAATGCAGCTGACATAAGCCAACTAACTCTACATACCTGACAAACATCCTCACAATGGGTATAATGTGCTTATATTTATTGAACAAAAACTACATTTCCAAAGTGAGTAATTTTCCAAAAGGTAGTAGCTCCATCTATCAATCTATCTATCTAGTTTTTTTTTTTTTTTTTTTTTTGGTTTTTCGAGACAGGGTTTCTCTGTATAGTCCTGGTTGTCCTGGAACTCACTCTGTAGACCAGGCTGGCCTCGAACTCAGAAATCCGCCTGCCTCTGCCTCCCAAGTGCTGGGATTACAGGCATGCGCCACCACGCCCGGCTCTCTATCTAGTTTTTTTGAGACAGGGTCTCACTATGTAGCTCTGGCTGCTCTAGAACTCTCTATGGATACCAGGCTGGCCTTAAACTGAGAGATTTAACTGTCTCTGCCTCCTGAGTGCTGGGATTAAAGCACGTGCCACCACATCTGGCCCAGTAGTTTTGAAAGGAAATTCTATCTAATTATATTTAAGACCCAATTAAAAAATTCTAACATTAATTCAATATGCATATACAAAAGTCAGAAATGAGCGTGTGTATGTACAAATTACAGGTAAGACTGCTAGCTTTCTGAATCACAACAAGCTGTGACTATGATCACTACCAAGTTGTAATACAGTATGAATAAAATTGTAAACTCGGTATTTCTTTTGTACCCTTTGTACAGTTTGCATGGTTCTGTTTCCCCTAAATTTACTTACTTAATAAAGTTTTACACTTTGAACATACTGAAGGCAATTATATGACGTATTTCATACTAGGAAAAAAGTCATTTTCATGACTACAAAATATCAAGAGAAAAAACAAAGCTAGCTTAGCCTCTTCATGAAATCTGTACTCACAAGAAGGGAATATATTAAGGATTCTCTATCCACCAATTTTTTTGATTTTTTTCTTTCAAACCAAGTATAAATAAACATACATTCAGACTTGACAGAAAACTTCACATACATTTAGGAAATGTTATGGAAATGCAGGAACTCTCCTGCTCTTTGCAAATGAATGAACTTGTCAAAATTTTAAGGACTATAAAACAACTATGTCCTAATATTTTCAATAAAGCTACGCCAGAACAGAAATAGCAAAGAACAGAAATGAAGTATTTTAAGAGCAAAAATGCCAATGGTATTTTTGATTTGACCCACCCTAGGTGTTCCTGTGCGATCGCCATTCCCTCAAACACTTGCAGAAAGGAATCCCTACAGTATGAATGTACTGATGATGGCTGGGTCATTAAACTTCATTTATCTCCTGTGGGCACTGCTCACAGATCCCGATCAATTTCAGTAATAGACACTGTATGTAATTAGGTTGGGGGAGGGCTCGGTTTGGTTTTTAATAGGCTGTCAGCCCAAACTGGCTATTAGCATAGCAAGGGTGTGGGCCTCCATCTCCCAGAAGCTGAAGTGTGCTGGTAGTGTGCAGTGACACTAAAAGCTTAGTCTCACTTGAAATACTTCCAGCACCATGCCTGTGTGCTATTATAATTCTGGGTAAAATGGATTAGCCTTCAAATTGGGGTAAACAATTGTTAGCTAGATGCTCTTGGGCTTCTTTGGTTGTTATCTAAGCCAGGTTAGTTTCCCTGATTGGCTGGCAGACAGGCCTAGGGCAGAAAAGCCTGTCTAGAGTCTCCAGGCACCAGTACTGTTTGGTCAGGCAGAGTTCACTTCATTTTTTTTACTTCACGTATGTGCTTTCTGAATCCAGGAGAAGGAATTGTCCCCTGAAACTGGACAATGTGAACTGCCTTGCTGGTGCAACCAGTGCTCTTAAGCACTGAGCCATCTCATCTTCCCAGCCCACAAACTTAAATAAAGTCTTGTTCTCTTGGAAAAAAAAAAAAAAAACCGTTTATACTACATGTATCATCATTTAACATTCTAGTTTGACACTGTATGCCTAACAGCCTTAGGTCTAAGAGTAGAGTTGCTCTGTCTAATAAATGATATGAAACAGATTCATTTCAAAGAAGAGACTGCCACCACACTAAAGAAAAAGCACTGGGTAAAGGGACAAAGGACAGCAACTTACCCTCTCCCTGGTGGCAGGGCAAGTTGTTCAAGTGAATGACCTCCTCTTTGCTGTTTCCCTCTGCCATTTTCAAATTCAGATACAAGCATATGTGATTGCTAGTGTCCAAGCATGGTGATCATCTGTTCTGCAGGGTCTGAAACAGAAGAGAAGACAGCATTTACAATGGCAGCACAAGCCAGGCAGTGGTGTACATACACATCTTTAGTCCAAGCACTTGGAAGGCAGAGACAGGCGATCTCTTAAGGCCAGCTTGGGCTACATACCAAGTTCTAGTACAACCAGGGATACACAGAGAAATCCTGTCTTCAAGCACCAAAAACCAACCAACCAAACAAACAATGAAAACATACAAAGGAAGTACAGACCTAATACCTTACAAACTGGTGGCTGAGGTGGGATGACCATTGAGTTTGGGGTAGAGCTCAGTGGTGGAGCTCTTGTTTAGTAGGAATAAGAGTCTAGGCTCACTCTTCAGTACCAAAAAATAAAAATAGTGAAAATAAGTTTTGCATTATAGTCCTTTCTTTCATTTTTTTTAAAGTGGTGGTGGTGGTGGTGGTGGTGGTGGTGGTGGTGGTGGTGGTGGTGGAGGCTCAAGACAGTCCAGACTTTCTTAGAACTTTCTTTATAGACCAGTCTGAGATTAAAGGTATGCACCAACACATCTCGCATGCTACAGTTGTTTCACAAAGTGATTTAAATTTATTAGGTGTTTTAATAAAATCTAATGGTGTCATAAAAAACTTTGAATTTTAAAATTATTTATTGACAAACTGAAGTGTTAGGGAATTCAAGGCCTTGCATTGCATGTGCTAGACAAGCAATCTATCACTGAACTATACCCCCATTGTATACAGAAAGAGACACCTCTTTTTTGGCTTAAAAAAATTTTTTTTTGAGGCAGAGTCTCACTGTGTAGCCCTGGCTGGCCTTCGACTCAAGAGATTCTCCTCCCTCTGCCTCCTAAAGGTATGTAGGTTGTTTGTTTTTTTCTTTTTGAGATAGTGCCTCACTCAGAACCCAATGTAGACCTTGAACTCATAGTAATTCTTCAACCTCACTTCTGAAACACAGAGATTACAGGTCTGACTAGCTAGAGAGACTAATTTTTAATGACAGAAAATCAAAAGCTGCTTTGGGGAAGGAAAGGTGAGCACAAAGAACATGAAGCACTTTTGGGGTGTTCCAGAGCTTGAAGAGGTAATCTATTCCATTCGCCAATGACACATCCACAGAGATCCATTGAACTGGCAAAGGGTCCAACTATACCTTCAATTATCTGCTCATGTCATTGTATATAGATTATACTCGGAAAAAAAATGTTAAGGAGGTTAGTCATAAAAGACAAACATTTCACCACAGAAGTGCCAGAGAATTCAAGAGGTAGAAAGGAATGATGTAAAGCCGTGGTTCTCAAGCCGTGGGTCCCAACACTCTTTGGAGTTCAGAGGGACAGATAATCCTTTAAAGGGGTCGTTAGGACTACTGGAAAACAGATATTCGTATTACAGTTCACAAAAGTAGCAAAATTAAGTTATGAAGTAGCAACAGAAACAATTTTATGCTTGGGGGTCACAACAACGTGAGGAAACTATTAAAGGGTTGCAGCATTAGGAAAGTTGAGAGTCACTGATGTAAAGGGATATTTTAAACGATAATCGCAGATTTTTTTTCCTGAGTTGTCACAAATTGGTATTTACTTCATTATTTGTTGATCAGTTTTGCAGAGACAGATGTCACTTTAACATAACTGCAAGGACACAAACAGGCAGCTCCTCCTCTAGCTGAGTATACCCAGGGAATATTCTGTCAGGCATATTATACACTTTACAACCTCAAGGATCAGGATTCAGCCACTGGACAAGGAGTGAGATAGTCAGGGAGAGCAGCAATTTGGCAGACTGCATGGCATACCATGGTACAGATTAAAACTGGTGGAGCTCTGAACTGGAACAGGACAAGCTCACAGATGAGCTATTACGAGAGGATGCAGAGTGTGGAAGAACAAAGCTAGAGCTAGGAGAGGGGACAGCACAATGGCTTCTTTTCAAGCTTCCTATCTACAATGCCTGTTAGCACTTCAGCCTCACTCAGTCCTCACCCAGGAGGAAATAGTCACAGGCAGCTTGTACCTTAGAGACAGTATGTGTGCTCTGAGATTCAGATCTATAGCTGTCTGCTTGTGAAGCACACTCTCCTCTGTACAGGAAATCACCGGAGGCGACATTTGCTCTGACTCAGAGAATGGTATGACGATGTCCAGAGTAAATAGAGTGCCTTCACAGTAAAGTAAAAGAGAGTATGGTTGGGAGAGAAGAAAGGAGGAGGAGACAAATAGACAAAACACCTATTCTCAAATTTCCCACCATTCCTGGATGGAAGAACTAATACAAAAGATGCTGATAACATGGCTGTATCTCAAAAAGCCACCTGAACTAATTAACATCACTTCTCTATGGTACCTTACTTGTTTGTAGCCAAAGAAGTCAAAGGACTTTTTAAAACTGCTGTTGCTGTTGCTTCTTAGCTCCAGAAGACAGCTGTCTAAACTGCCTGGCTATGGGCTCCAAATTCTCAGGTTTTTGGTTTTTATTTTTATTTATTTTTTAATATTTGTTCATGATTCCGTAGACATCTTCTTCAATGGCTCTTTTAATAATCTGCTGAATTCTCTCAGGCTTTTCTTCAGCAGAGTGAACCTGGAAACTGACAAGAGTACTCATAGTGCCCCAGATGCCCTTGGCTAGGAGCTGCTAGCAACAATTCAACAAGGAGCAGCAGAGCTAGCTGTAGACGGCTGGACCAGCTCTACCTCTGGCGGCAGGCAGTACTCATATGAGGAAATGATATTTTAAGGCTAATAAATATCAAGACTGGAAAATTTTAGGCATAGAGGTTCAAGTTCAATAATAGATAAATTCTAAGGAAAAGAACATGGAAGGGGAAACCAAGAAATGACTAAGACAGGCTGGAGAGATGGCACAGCAGTTACGAGCACTAACTTCCTGGATTTAATTCCCAGCAACCACATGGTGGGCTCACAACCACCTGTAATGGGGTCTTCTGGTGTGTCTGAAGACAGTGACAGTGTACTCACATACATGAAATAAATAAAATAAATATTTTTTTTAAAGGAGTTAAATGAGCCAGGCGGTGGTGGTGCACGCCTGTAATCCCAGCACTTGGGAGGCAGAGGCAGCCAGATTTCTGAGTTTGAGGCCAGCCTGATCTACAGAGTGAGTTCCAGGACAGCCAGGGCTACACAGAGAAACCCTGTGGGGGGGGGGAAGGGAAGGAGTTAAATGTTTAAGACATACTTTTTTTTTTTTCCCCGAGACAGGGTTTCTCTGTGTAGCCCTGGCTGTCCTAGAACTCACTCTGTAGACCAGGCTGGCCTCGAACTCAGAAATCCACCTGCCTCTGCCTCCTAAGTGCTGGAATTACAGGCGTGCGCCACCACCGCCCGGCTAAGATATACCTTTTTAAGTGGATAAGATTAAACAATATTCCTAGTATCCTGGATACTGTCTAGAGTGACAAGACCTATATACTCTTGGAAGTGATTAAGACAGACTAAGGTTTTAGGAAGAGGGCACCAGTTATAACCTGCATAGAATACTAGACAGGCAGGCAGGACCTTGGATGAATAGTTCTTGGGGAAGGGTCTATTTCCAACCCAGGTGGTGGCTTGAAGTTCACTATTATAATTAAGCTACACATTTGCTTTGTGTGTTTTCTATATAGATGTTTCAAAAAACAATTTGATTTAAAAAATTGCAGTTTCAACTCAACACCAGAGTACTTGTACTTGGGGCTGTCTCTAGCAAGTCACTCTCTTCTCATTCCTCTATTCATATACTCTCTGGGTTTTCTCTTTATACTCCTAAAGTCACACTGCCAGATTCCAGACCACTAAATGGAATGTTCCTGTGTTCCAGAATACTGTCCATAAATACGCCTGTGGTGTTGCATCACGATTCTGGAGTAAACAGGCTTTCGGTTTAATTAGATAGCACAGGTCTCAGTAAGAGCCCAGGCTAACCTTGATCCTGCTTTCCTTCCATCCCAGTCCCATCCCAGTGGGATTACACTAGTACAGTCTCTCTCCCAACTAAGACTTTCAAATGTAAGATTTAATCTCTTTCATTCTCCATTGAGAAGTGGGCAAAAGCAGGAACTGTCGGGCCTCTGTCCTGGTTCTTAATGCTTTTCGATCCAGCACTAATTGCTCAGATTATTCATTCGTTGCATATCCATACTTGGTAATCAGAATACTCTGTGTATCCTGATATTAAATCAGGACATTAAAGGTTTATGTCACTGTTTTATGTCCACATATTTTCTGATTTTTTTTATGCTAAACTGATATTTTCACTATTTAAAAAATGTGTTGCCAGGCGTGGTGGCACACGCCTTTAATCCCAGCACTTGAGAGGCAGAGGCAGGGGGATTTGAGTTTGAGGCCAGCCTGGTCTACAAAGTGAGTTCCAGGACAGTCAGGGCTACACAGAGAAACCCTGTCTCGAAAAACCAAAAAAAAAAAAAAAGTGTCACACTTATTTACACATGTATGAAAGTTAGAAGATAACCGGCAGGAGTCAGTTCTCTCCTTCTCTCAGTCCCAGGAATTAAACTTAGGTCAGCACACATCTTTACTCATGGAGTCATCTCACTGGCCACGATATTAGTTTTAAAAACATTTAAGGCCGGGCGGTGGTGGTGCACACCTTTAATCCCAGCACTTGGGAGGCAGAGGCAGGCGGATTTCTGAGTTCGAGGCCAGCCTGGTCTACAGAGTGAGTTCCAGGACAGCCAGGGCTATACAGAGAAACCCTGTCTCGAAAAAACAAAAAACAAAAACAAAAAAACATTTAAGAACTCAGGAAATATTTAGTGTGGGTTTGCTACATAACAAAGATATAATGCATGAGGGATATATACTAAGAACTGTGGAAACATGTCAGTAAAAAACGTCTTTACCATGTAAGCACAAGATCCCAGTGATCCCCAGTGTCGACACAAAAAGCCATGTATGGTGGCCCAGACTTGCAATTCCAGTGCTGGGAAGGTAGCTCTGTGGGGCTCACTACACAGGGTTGGCAAGGTAGCCAAGTTCCCGGCAGTGAGAGAACAAGCTGGACAGCTCCTGAGGAAGAAGTTCATTTTTGGTCTCCACATGTGCGCACACACACACAGTCAGACAGAGACAGGTTATTATTCAGAATACACATAGACAGACAGGGACAGTTTAGCAAGGTCAACCACCTGAGTCTTTTTGTTTTGTTTTGTTTTGTTTTGGCTAAATGTTAATCTTGGTAATATTTTTTTTTTAATTTTTATTTTCTATATTCTATGTTTACATTCCAAAGGCTTTCCCCTTTCCCAGTTACCCCCCACCATATGTCCCATAATTCCTCTCCCCGCCCCTTGTTTTGTTTTTTTTTTTTTTGAGACAGGGTTTCTCTGTATAGTCCTGGCTGTCCTGGAACTCACTCTGTAGACCAGGCTGGCCTCGAACTCAGAAATCCGCCTGCCTCTGCCTCCCAAGTGCTGGGATTAAAGGCATGCGCCACCACCGCCCGGCCCCACCTTTGAGTCTTATGCCAGAGTCTAGCTTAGCTTTAGGAGTATAGGAGCATTTATATTCAGATCTGAGAGCTGAAATCTAAGAAGCCTGCAGGGTCAGTTGAAGTCACATGGAAACCCCCTGCACTACAGACAGTAAAATCCAAACTTTCCAGCAGTCTCTAACCTCTGACAAGGCATGTGAGTGAAGAAACTATCTTAGGAGTTGTTGATCATTCCACCATGGCCATCTTGGTTGACAATGTGTGCCAGGTGAGCCCTCTTCAATCTCCAGATACGACTGCAAAAAAGCTGGAGGTGGTGGTGCTTCCCTATAATTCTAGCATTCCAGATGTAGAAGCAAAAGGATCACAGCAACTTCAGCCTGATCTACACACCAAGACCCAGACTCAAAACAAATGCACACTCCTGTCAACAGATTAAACTGTCGCATTAAGCCTTTTGGGGGGTAGTTTGTGCGGTTATTAGGAAGCTGAACTGGAGTTCAAGTTATATTTTCCAGGCAATGGGAAACAGAACAACAATGGCTTTGCATCAGGAAAATCAACTTTGCTGCAATGGGGAAAAGTAGGGGCATTTTGTGACAGGAAATCCAGCAAGAGCCAGGCAAGCCTGAACTAGAGACAATGGTATTGTAAGGGGTTGGGGAAGGGGCACAAGGTACTGAATACAGAATTGGTGGGATTTTGAATTGGCTGTCTGAGCAAGAGAAAGCAAGGAGTCTAAGCTGACCTAGATGCTGAGACCAGGCTGCAGCAGAAAGGCAAAGTCCTTAAGAACAGATGATGAGTTTAAAAAGTAAAAATACAGTAAATTAATTTTAATATACAGACAAAATGAAATAATTAAGGTACAATAACATCCACATTTACAAATATTAGTGTGTAGATAATGATGAGTTTAAGCAGTTTAAACAAAATCTAGATATCCTACTACCAATGTTTTTCTACACTAGGATTCACACCAAAAATTAAATTCAGTCAGGATAGTTAGCTAAATATTTTGAAAAGTTTTATTTATTTTTAATTTATGCATACAAACGTTTGTCTGCATATATGTATGTGCATTATGTGTAGCTAGTGCCTACGACGCCCAAAGGAGGCATTGAGAAGCCTGGAACTGGAGTCACAGATGTTCATGGGCCCCACACGGGTTCTGAGAACCCAAATCCAGATCTGCTCCTAAGGAGCCACTGCTGCTCTGTGATAGCTGAGCTGCTCTTTCCAGCCCCAAAGTGAGCTTTGTAAGACTTTACCATAAGGCGGGGTGTTGTGGCTCACAGAATGCTGCCTGATATCCAGGAAGCCCTGAGTTCAACTGCAAGTACCACATAAACCTGATTGGTGGTGCAGGTCTTTGATTCCAGCACTCAGTACTGTTCACGGTCATCCTAAGTTACATTGCCAGTTTGAGGCCAGCCTGCACTATAATAAACTATTTTAGAAAAAAAACATAAAATGCTAATTTTTTTCTTAGTGGTTACAAAATAGCTTCTGAAACAGAAGCAGGTAAGTATACACACCTTTGATTTGTTTTTGATGGTGGGCACAATGCTGGAATTGAAGCCAGGGCCTGGCAGGTGCTGTGTCATACTCCTAAATTACAGCCCTAATCTTCAAAGATCTTACAAATCAATTGTCTAGGAGCTCATCACTTTGTTCTTTTAGTTCAAGTTCTGCCCTCCAGACTCTTCAGAAGCACTGAGGGAGGGTTTGTTTTGTTTGTTTTCCAGACAAGGTCTCACTAAGTAGCCTGGCTGACCTGGAACTTACTCTGTAGACACACTGGGCTCTGCTGGGATTAAAGGCATGTACCATCTTGTCTGGCTGTCTTTTAAATTACACATGTCACCATGACAGTCCCCAAGTCCTTACCATAGTACAAAAAACATAGCTCATCAGTTTTTGGTGACCCAAGTAGTGTCACCTGATAATTCTTCCCCACTCTCTAGCAATGAGTTGGTCCTTGATCAGAACATACTTTCTTTCACTGCACTCATCTCAGGCTGAATTCTCTTAGTGAGACTGCCTCTCTTTGGCCAAATTACCTCTGTTCACCCCTCAAACCTCCACTTCCTCAGGAAAAAAACCTTTCCTGACTATCCCTTAAGTCCCCATACTCCATGTTCATTCACAAAACATCCCTAGGTCCCTCAAATACCACATGATCACTTCAACTCAACTATCTAGGAAACTATACTTAACATCTTCTGTTGGAACTTAAGTTCCAAATGCACAACTCCATGCCTCACTCAGAGCTTCCAAAGCCTGGAGACAAGGCACCAAGAAGCTGATCTAAAAGACATTGTGAAGGCACAACAGGATAATTAGAGGCAAGAATTGTGTAAGTATAACTGTCCTTTGAGAGGCTCCACCCAGCAGCTGACGGAAACAGATGTAGAGTCCCACAGACAAACATTAGACAGAGTTCAGGGAGTCTTATGAGAGCTGGAGGAAGGATTGAGGAACCTGGAGGGGATAGGGACTCCACAAGAAGACCAATACAGAGTGAACTAACTGGGATCCTATGGGACTCACAGAAACAGAACCATCTACCAAAGGCCGGACCTAACTCCCACCCTGGAGGTAGAGGGTGCGCAGCTCTGTCTGTATGGAGGTCTCTCAAGAACTAGAGTTGGGGCTTATGCTGACTGTGGCCTTGATGTGGATACTGCTGCCCTAACTGGGTTGTCTTGTCTAGCCTCAGTGAGAGAGATCTAGTCCTGCGATGACTTGAGGTCCTAGGGTAAGTTGGTTCCTTGGGAAACCTCCCCCTTCTCAGGGAGGAAGGGGAGAGGGGAGTGAGGCGAGGGGCTGTGTGAGGGGGACTATGAGGAAAGGAGGCCTGAGATTGGGATGTAAAGGGAATAAATAAATCAATGGAAAAAAAATCTAGCCACTGGATAGCTCCCACCCATCCTCATGAATGGCCCTGGTTAAACTCAGTGGATTATAAAAGAAAACAACAAACAAAATTCAAGACTGAGGGGAATGGGAACTGTGTGTGTGTTGGGGGGGGGTGTTAATAGGGTAAGAGTCATTAATACATTATACATGAAACTGTCAAAGAACAAATTTAATTTAAAAAATTTTTAAATTGTGTAACTGAGTTCTAGAACCAGCTCTGAACCTTTGTATCAAATTATTTTTTAGCACTTCTTCCCCCTCCCCCACAACAAAAGCTTTTAGAGAACCTATGTTATTGACAGGACTAAGAAGAGTTATATCTAGCACTTAGCACCAAGTTTAGTGCAGCTAAGGCCAGTGAATAGCTCAGCCAAACCTGACTGGCAGCCTGAGGTGCACGTCTGGAACCCATATGGTAGAAGAAAACTGACTTCCAACAGTTGTCCTCTGGCATTTAAGTGTACTTAAGTGTCCATGTACATACTAAATGTTTCTTTAATGATTTACTTTTACTTATATGTATGGTGTTTTGCTGGCATCTGTGTCTGTGTTAGGGGATAGGATCCCCTGGAACTGCAGTTACACAGACAGTTGTGAGCTGCAATGTGGGTGTTGGGAATTGAACCTAAGTCCTCTGGAAGAATAGCCCCTACTCAGGAGGCAGAGGCGGAAGTATCTCTGTGAGTTCGAAACCAGCCTGGTCTACAAAGGGAGTCCAGGACAGTCAAGGCTCTTACACAGAGAGAGAAACCCCATCTCAAAGAGAAGGGGGGGGGGCAGACAGACAGATAGACAGACAAGATAGTTTTGTGCAGATGAAGTGATGACAAAATGAGAACTCATATGTCTTGAAGGATCAAGAACACAGTACAGCCGAGAGTACAGTAAACCTAGAAAACATTACCTCACACTGTGGTTAGTAAACACTCAGCAGATTCCATAAACTTTCAATCTCCCTGAGCCACAACTTTATTAGATTTCTCCTTAAGAGCGGTTTTTTTTTTTTTTTTTTTACTAGCTGCTCTTGTCCTTTTGAGATAAAAGTCTAAAGTTGCTAATTCAACAAGGCTCAAGGGTGTCCAAAAACTGGGCTCAAGAGAGAGCCTCCGCCATTTCCTCAAGTTCCCCACCCTTCTCTACCCTCTAGACAGTTTATTTGGATACAAACAGAATGCAAAGCTTAATTCTGATAAGCTAACTAACCTAAGGTCATAAAAATACTGTCCCTCCCTCCCTCCCAGCAGGGGCAAGGACAAGCCCCTTCCCTGCATATGCTAAAATAACAAGCAGGGAGAGCTTCCATAAGGAGGGGGTGAAATGTGAACCTGATGCAGATGTGAACGCCATACAGGCTCCTATACATAATCCTGCACCCTCGCTCTGGATGAAAACCCGATATATCTATTAGTTTCACCCAAACAACCAAACCAAATTCCAGCAAGGGGACTGTGTGGAACTCAGGGGTAGGGCAGCTGTGGAGTAGGAGAAAAATGTCGAACAAGGTGACACATGCCTTTAATCTTTACAACAAGGAAGCAGAGGCTAGCAGACATCTGTGTCCCAGGCCACCAAGGGCTACAGTTAGACTCTATCTTAACATAACAATAACAACACAATGGTGGGACATAGTGACCTACGCCAGGGCAGAGAAATTCCCTTGGGACAGCCTCGTCTACTTTTCAGGTTTCAGGCTAGCCTCACCTATGCAGAAAAATTCTTTAAAAAAAAAAAAAAAAGAAAAGAAAAAGAAAGGAAGGAAGGAAGGAAAAAAAAAAAAGAAAGGAAAGAAAAGAATCCAAGACAAACCCCGGCAGAGATGGCTTCCAGAACACTTAACACAATGGAAGAGATGATCCCAGGTCATTGCACTCTTTAGAGTGGCAAGGAGTTTGGGATCACCGATGAGCCCCACAAGGGGCCGCCCCGTCCACTCGAGCGTGGCTCTTGCGGCTCACCCAGGGTGCCACGCGCCACGGGAGCGCTCTCTCCCACCGCGCACCGGGACTCCCGACTGCAGGAGTTTCGAGTCCCCTTGGCTCGGGAGCTCGGACTGGCAATGACAGGCGTCAACTCAATCTCCAAGGGGCCCCGAGCTGGCCGGGGCTGGAGTTCAAAGTCAACAGTCGGCCGCCTCTTCCGCTTCTCCAGGCCGCGGTGGGGAACGCGGCCACCAGAGCGAGCCGCCAGCGAACCGTCTCTCAGCGGCTCGACGCCCCCCGCGCAGCTGGCTGGCCCGAGAAACTTCCTTAAGTGGCGGGAGGGGAGCCGTCAGGCCAGTGGTCGTCTGCGTCGCTCCCCTCCCGACACCCCCTGCGCGGCGCCCCGGACCCCCCGAGGCTCGCGAACGCGTCCCCCCTCAGCCCCCGCCCCCACCCCAGTGGCGCCCTGGCGGGAGGCCACTCTCCTCGCCCGACCCGCAGCCCTGGGAGACCCCGCGCGCGCACGCCCACCACGGACTCGCCACGCAGCCAGCCCAGCCCCGCGAGCGCGGCTCCACGCCCCAGAGTTCAATATCAAGTCACCTGAAGCAGCCGCTTGAAAAGCTTCCCGCAGCCGCCGCCGCTGCGACCGCCGCCGCCGCCACCGAGGCCGCTACTGCGTTCCTTCCGGCCTCGCCACCGCGTCCACCTCGCGCCTGCGCGCAGCGCCCCCTCCCGACTAATGACAGGAAGAACCATAGAGGGACGCGGACGGCCGGGGAGGAGGGACCTGCAGAGGGAGACCATAGAGATGGGTGCCTAGCCAGCCTCCATCTAGGCTCCACAATTGCAGAGCCTTGACTCCTCCATGCTGCGGGAAGACAAAAGAACAGCTGAACCCGGGGTCATTGTATCCTCACCAGCTAGCCATGAAACCAACCGATTAAGCACTTTACTGTCCCCTCTTGAGGTGGTGTTGTGTACCGGGTGAGACAGGTAAAATGACCCAACTCTCCTCCAAAGGTATTTGGTGAAGAATAAAGCGTTCTTAAATTCAGCTCAAGCTCTGTTAAAATCAAGGTTGGAGAGCTGGCTCAGTGGTTAAGAGCACTGACCCAGATTTAATTCACGGAACCTTCGTTGCAGCTCACAATGGTCTGTAATTGCAGTGCTAAAAGATCCCCAACAATCTCTTCTAGCCTCTGTGGGCACCAAGCATGCAAGTTGTACATCGATATACATGCAGGCAAAACACACAAACACATAAAATCAAAATAAAAAAATAGAAATTAATTTTTTTTCCAGCCGGGCGGTGGTGGCACACACCTTTAATCCCAGCACTTGGGAGGCAGAGGCAGGTGGATTTCTGAGTTCGAGGCCAGCCTGGTCTACAGAGTGATGAGTTCAGGATAGCCAGGACACAGAGAAACCCTGTCTCAAAAAAAATTTTTTTAAATAAAAAAAAAAAAACTTAAGACACTCTGTGTATGTGTGTGTGTGTGCTTGTATGTGTGTATATGTATGTGTATGGTTTATCTGTGTGCTCTATGTGGGTTTCTGTTGTATGAGTATGTGGTATGCTTGTGTATGTTATGTGTGCTTGTGTGTCTGAATATGTGTATGGTGTGTGTACTCTGTGTGTCTGTGCTTATGTGTATGTATATGAGTATGTGTGCTTGTGTGTATGTGTGTGTATGCTTGTATGTATGTGTATACATTGTGTGTGCTTTTGTGTATGTGTGTGTGTATTTCTGAAATTGAAGCCAAGGCCTCACACACACTAGACAAGCTGTCAATCACTGAGTCACATTTCCAGTCGCCTTTTTCAGTTTTATTTAAATTTCGAGACAAGACCTCACTAGGTTCTTTAGACTGGCCTTGAACTCACGACTTAGCTTAGCCCGTCCTTGAACTTGTGATCTTGCTGGGAAGTCCAAAGGCTAGCATGTAATATGGATCAGGAGAGAAACCCCTACTGAATGATAAGATAACAGAAGGCATTGTGAGTGCCCCACCGCTCTCACAATGACCTCATCAATCTGCCAAGGCTCCATTTCCAAATACCAATGACGTACACAATTGAGGGGTAGGTTTTAATACATGAACCTGTAGAGTGCATAGTCAGACCAGAGCAGAAGAGAAGGCTTGCCTACAGTGGTGTAAGGAGGAGGGCAACGGGGCCTATGGTCGTACTTCTAGGACCTAGTTGTTACTTTTTTTTATTGCTATTGTTTTGAAAAGGGCATCTAGCTCTGTAGCTCAGGCTGGCCTCCAACTTTCTCCAAGTGCTGGGATTTCTAGGTTGTAGCACCATAACTGGGAGAGAGATCCTGGGAAAACACAATAAAACAAGCGTGGTTAGGCCAAGTGCGGTGGCACATGTGACAAAACTTTTCCTGGAAAGACACAACACCACACGTCTACTTCCCCCAGATAAGGACTCTACGACAGACCGAAGTACAGATACCACCAAAGTCCAACTTGGTGAACCAGTGAGTTTTAGTGAGGTTACATGCAGGAATGTGAGTGAGGGGTCACTTATGAGAGCAGAAATGCTTCCGAGACAACTGTACCACCACAAGCCCACCCCAGCATGGGCCACAAGTCCCAAAGCTGGGAACCTGGAGCACAGAGTACAGCCTGCCCCCAGCTCACTGGCTTGGAGGGTGTCCTTTCCAGGTGCCTCCAAGGTCTAAACCTCTTTCCCACAGCTTCGCTGGTTTCTGCTGCTTCTGGTCTCAAGAGTCTTTACTGTAGGCTTTGCTCATCTGAGAATCTTCTTTGCAGCTGGTCTCTGCTTTCCTCTGCTTTTATTGCTTACTCTGGCAGGGAAGGACCTACTGAATCTGGTCAGTTTCAGGGACTTCCTAAGATCTTCTGAGTTGTTTACCTTTCTGTTTAGGGAGCTTTCCTGCAGGATAAACTATTTCAATCTAGGAAGGAACTGTTAAACAACAGCATAGCTGTGAGCCCAGGTTCAGGAGCAGAAGTCAGAGGATTACCACAAGTTAAAAGACCAGACTTGTCTGTACAGGGAGTTCTAGTCCAGTTAGGGCTACAGAGTGAGACTGTTGGGGGGGGGGTGTGTCAATCAAACAATCAAACAAAAAGGCACAAAACAAACAAAATACTTGAGAGGACCAGCTTATAAAGAAAAGGGTAATATGGACTTTTCAGTTTTCCAGGTTGCGGTCCAAGATCAGGCCAATTATATCCTTGCTCTCTGATTGGTGATCCAACTGATAATGGCGGCAGAGCAAACTGCTGACCTCATGGCCAGTAAACAAAAAAGAAAGAGGGATAGGACGGGGTCCTTACAGTTTGGTTTTAGGTAGGTGGAGGCCAAGAAAACTCACTTCAGAATCAGAAGTTTAAGAATGCAAGCTTTAAGCCGGGCGTGGTGGCGCACACCTGTAATCCCAGCATTTGGGAGGCAGAGGCAGGCGGATTTCTGAGTTCAAGGCCAGCCTGGTCTACAGAGTGAGTTCCAGGACAGCCAGGACCACACAGAGCACACAGAGAAACACTGTCTCAAAAAAATAAAAAAATAAAAAAAAGAAAAGAAAAGAATGCAAGCTTTATTTTCTGAGCACACAGAGAAGCAGCTAGGTCGGGATCTGAACTGTGTTCCCCCAGGGAGACTATGCAACTTTTTTTTTTTTTTTTTTTTGGTCTTTCGAGACAGGGTTTCTCTGTGTAGTCCTGGCTGTCCTGGAGCTCACTCTGAAGACCAGGCTGGCCTCCAACTCAGAAATCGCCTGCCTCTACCTCCCAAGTGCTGGGATTAAAGGCATGCGCCACCAACGCCCGGCTGCAACATTTTAAAAGGATGGGAACACAAAGTGAACCAGAAGCTGCGGGGGGGGGGGGGGGGGAGGAGCTGCAGTGTTATCCAACTGTATTTTGACATAATGGGTTAAGCGAGGAAGTAAGTACCCATTGGAGACTGGGCTGTATCCAGGGCGCCAGACTTCAAGGTCCTTAATTCATTCTCCTAGACATTTGGTCAGGAGCTCAGAGTGAGAAAGGGGGGGGACAAAGGAGTCGGCCAGCTGCAAGTAGCTAATTAAGGCATAGCAGGCAATGTGTGTGTGTGTGTGTGTGTGTGTGTGTGTGTACATATATGTATACGTATATATCATGCACCTTGGTTCAGATAACAGTAGTTTCTATATTCTTTATCAGTTAACAGGCAATTAAGAAAACATTTGGAAGCCGGGCGTGGTGGCACACGCCTGTAATCCCAGCACTTGGGAGGCAGAGGCAGGCAGATTTCTGAGTTCGAGGTCAGCCTGGTCTACAGAGTGAGTTCCAGGACAGCCAGGACCACACAGAGAAACCCTGTCTCAAAAAACAAAACAAAACAACAACAACAAAAAAAAAAGAAAGAAAGAAAGAAAAGAAAAAGAAAGGAAACATTTGGAGACTCAGGGCAGGTGTTCATTCCTAGGCCTGGGAACATGAACTTGTTTGATCCTGTCAGCAGGATGGAGAAGTTGTCCTTGAGATGTCTGGAGTCAGACCACTGTTCACAACAGAAACTGTTCAGCTATAGGGAAGTCCCCAGCTCCCCTTGGATTTTGAATTTAGTTTCTCTCTATGATTGAATGGTAGTACTTAGAAATAAGTTTCTTTTGCTTGTTCGAAACATTTACAGTCTACCTCAGGGGCATGCCCTTAATGACATACACAGCTCTAACTAGGCTCTACCACCTCTGTGATGTTTATGCTGATTTTTCAACCTGACAAGATCTAAACTCACCTAGGAGACAAGTCTTTTGGCTTGCCTAGGCGGCATCATCTAGATTAGGTTAGCTTCTGTTAATATCTGTGAAGAGCTGTCTAAATTAGGTTCATTGACGTGGGAAGACCCTTGCCGACTTTGCAAAGAGCAGAAAGCCATCGGGGAGTGTGCATTTATCTCTCTTTTTCTCACGGACTGTGAATGCAAAGGACTCTCCCACTCCATCCTCCAGGTCTCCATCATAGACTATACCCTCAAACTGTAAATCAAACTCTTCCTGGGGCTGGAGAGATGGTTCAGTCATTAAGAGTGTGGACGGCTCTTGCAGAAAACCTGAGTTTGGTGCCCAGCACCCACATCAGATGGTTCAAACTACCTGTAACTCTCGTTCTTGGGGATCTGACATCCTGCATGAACATGTACACACACATACACACACACACACACACACACACACACACACACACTGTGAATAAAAGAAAAATAATATCTTTAAAAAAAATCCTAAAGCTGGGCGTGGTGGCGCACGCCTGTAATCCCAGCACTTAGGAGGCAGAGACAGGCGGATTTCTGAGTTCAAGGCCAGCCTGGTCTACAGAGTGAGTTCCAGACTACACAGAGAAACCCTGTCTCGAAAAACCAAAAAACCAAAAAAAAAAAAAAAAAAAAGAACCCCCCCCAAAAAAAATCCTTCCTCTCAAGTTACTTTGTCACCAGAGAATAAAATATTAATAATTAATACTGCATCCCAGTATCACCATCTTTAACACATGGACCTTTAGAGGACATTTGTAGTCCAAACCATAGTAAAGGACTTGGAGTGTGATGGGCACATCCTCCTTACCCATGCTCTTACGGGAGGTGGATAATGCTTTTAGGCGTTGATACCTTCTGGGGCTGTTCTCCTTGACACACTGTAATGCTAATACAGGTGGTTATTAAGGGGAGCTTTGATTACATTTCCACTGATTGAGCCATCTTCCTCGCTCCTCAGTGCTCCCCAATTTCACCTCTCTTCTTTTTCACATCAATGTTCATTCAGCCTGTAAAACTAGTCTCAGTAGCACAGGGATGCCATTACTCCAATAATTGTCCTATCCTGCTCCTAAGAGCTGTGGCCATTGTCGTCAGCTTAATGCAGATGGAGGCTCTTTGGGTCTCATCACAGAGGAAACTAGACCCAAACCGCATCTGCTTTCAGAAGCTGCAATTTTCTGCTGTTCTGTCCCATTATCACAAAATAAAAGAAAATTGATGTTATTAAGGTATAATTTATATACAGAACACAGCACCCAGATTAAATGTACTTTCTATCAGTTTTAACACATTTACAAACACACAAAACTACCACACACAATCAGGACTGGGATCAGGGGCTGGGGAGTCGGCCTGGCCCTTAACGCGTCTACTAGTTCCCCAACACCCAGCAAAGGCTGAGCGATGACTTCTGTAACCCCAGCTAGGGACAGACAGGCAGGTCGCTGGAACATATGGGCCAGTCAGGCTAGCTGAAGCTCTCAGCTTCACCAAGAGATGGTGTCTCAGTGAATGGTGGCTGAGAGAAAGGTTATAGTTGTCTTCGGTGGCGCGGCCACTGCTAAGTTGACCACACACCTGTAAATAATCTCCTACTTAAAGTCATGCAAGGAGATGCTAGTTAAACTCAGCATGTGTAGTCAAAATGTGTGTAGTCACACATTTTTAAAAAAACATACATGGAGGTAAAAGGGAGATTCATGGAGAAGGAAAGGGTTTTAAGGGAGAAAGAGGGAGTAATGAGGAAAGGAAGAAATAAGAGTCATCATATACATGTATGAATCTCAACGGGGAATTGTCTAGATCAGGTTGGCCTGGAGGCATGCCCACTGTGGGCAGCACCATTACCTGAGCTTAGGTCCTGGACTGTATAGAAAAGAACAGTGGGAACAGATGTCTCATCCAATAATAATGCTCAATGCTCTTATAGAGGACCCAAGTTCCGTTTCCAACACCCATGTTTGGTGGCCCATAACTGCCTGTAACTCTTTTTTTTTTTTTTAAAGATTTATGTATTTATTATATGTAAGTACACTGTAGCTGTCTTCAGGCACCCAGAAGACGATCTCATTACGGATGGTTGTGATTTGAACCCAGGACCTTCAGAAGAGTAGTCAGTGCTCTTAACTGCTGAGTCATCCGTCTCTCCAGCCCCGACTGCCTGTAACTCTAACTCCAGGGATTTGAAGCCTTCTTTCTGGCTTCCGAAGACATCTCCACACATGTGTCATACATTATACATACAGGGACACACATGCATACCCATTAAAAAATAAATTCAAAACGAGGAGAAAGCAAGCTGAGCACTGTGCATACATGTATTGATTTCTCTGTGCCCTTGACTGTGGATGTATAGGATGTTTTTAAAAAGTGACCTGCATATATGTGACTATCCTTGAGGACTGATACTTGAGGAATGCAGGAGAGCATTGGCTCCCCCTGGAGCAGAGTCACAGGCAGTTGTGAGCCACTTAACATGGTGCTGGGAACTGAGCTCGGGTCCTCTGGGAGAGCTGTTAGTGCTCCTAACTGCTGAGCTCTATGCCTGCCCAGGAGTGGTTTCTTTTAGAGTTTCTATCCCCGTGACTTCCCTGCTCTGGTGGACTGTAACCTGGTGAGCTAAAGTGAACCCTTTCCCCTTGGGTTGCTTTTTATCAGAGTGTTTTATCACACTAATAAAACCAAAACTAGGAGAGGAAGTAGTCGCAAAACACAGTGGTTTCTGGAGAAAAGGATTTCTGCACTTATCCTCTGAGTTGTGGGAAGAACTAATTTCCTTTCCCAAGACACATGCTTCTAGAGGAAAAAAAATTGACTATGATAAACTATGCCAATTCCAACTCGGGCATATTTCATATATATATATATATATATACATATACATATACATATACATATACATATACATATACATATATATATATATATATATATATATATATATATATTGAACATGGCTTCTAATGGAGCAGCTGTATTTGCTTCCAATGATAACATCTGAGCTTTGTGGGAAGGATTAGAATCTGAGATTTACATCCTTGTGCTCCTGACCACTTCCCATTACTTGGATACGTTGCTAAGATAGCAGGGTGGCAACAGATGTGACTTGGTGGCATCTTGCGAAATCTGTCAACATTTCAATAAAGATACTGTGATTAGGTTATACATAAGAAATAAGTATTTTGGTTATGTTCCTAGCCAGAACTCCCCATTAGTTTCCTAAGTAGTAAGAGCTGATAGGACCTGGGTTCAACTTACATTTTGCTTATTTACTTAATGCATGCGTGTGTGCATGCGGGTAGGTCAGAGGACAACTTGCACAGGTTGGTTCCTCTACTCTGTAGGCGGGTCTCTGGGATCGGTTCATCAAACTTTACACTGAACTATCTTGCCAGTCCTCGAATCAAATTTTCTTTTTTTTTTTCCTTCCTTTTTTGTTTTTTTGTTTGTTTTTGTTTTTGTTTTTTTGAGACAGGGTTTCTCTGTGTGGCTTTGACTGTCCTGGAATTTACTCTGTATGCCTAAAACTCAAAGATCTGCCTTCCTCAGCCTTCCAAGCATTGGGATTAGAGGCAGGTGTTGTCATTTTGTGTCCATCCCAAGTCCCCCGTAAAAGAAATCTCATTCAGTTAACAGAACAAGCTATAAACCTAGACTGGGCAGATCTCCTACTACACTACTCTATTTCTATCTGTATTATCCTATATAACTTGTGGTTTCTCCAGGCCACGAGCCTGTCCTTCTGTATGTAGCCTGTCCTTCAATCCCTGGTAGCGTCTCTCTTTCCTGTTGATCCCCCATGGATCCTCCCCTAAAATCTCAGCTCCGCCCCCTTCCTCCTGCCCAATCATTGGCTCAAGCCTTTATTTAAAAAGTTAAAGGAGAAGGTTCACAAGGCAACTCCTTATCTGCAGCCCATCTGAGGAGTGGAATTAGCATCAAAATACAAGCCCAGGGCTATCCACAACAGGCAGACACCACCACTACCCTGCTAAGCCGCCAGTCTTTTGTTAGACTACATCTGCGTTTGGTTTCCGCTCCTAATTCCAGGGAGATTAAGAGGAAAGAAGTGTTGTGATTTTGTTATCACAGCTAGCTCCTTTCAACCACACATTTGTATAAAATGAAGTGACTCTCATTTTTCAATTGTTTATTTCTGTTTTGTGTGCAGCACACGCGCCCATAGGTATGTGTGAAGGCCAGAGGTCACAACATCAGACATTTGTTGTTGTTGTTGTTGTTGTTGTTGTTGTTGTCATTTTCCACTCTTAGCTACTGAGGCAGCTCCCTAGCCCCTGATGATAATGTCTGAATTTTTAAAAAAATTAAGAGTGGGACTGCGCCGGGCTGTGGTGGTGCACGCCTTTAATCCCAGCACTTGGGAGGCAAGCGGATTTCTGAGTTCGAGGCCAGCCTGGTCTACAGAATGAGTTCCAGGACAGCCAGGGCTACACAGAGAAATTCTGTCTCGAAAAACAAAACAAAACAAAACAACAACAACAACAACAACAACAACAAAAGTGGGACTGGAGAGATGGCTCAGCAGTCAGGAACACTTGCTGCTCTTCCGGAGAACCTGGGGTTTCCCAGCACCCACACGGTGGCTCGCAAGCTCCTGGAACTGGAGATCTAAATTCTTTTCTGGTTTCTATGGACATCAGGCACACATGTGGTGCCCATGCAGGCACAACGCTCACTCATATAAAATAAAAACTTAAAAACCTTAGAGGACGCACGCCTGTAATCTCAGTACTTGGGAGGTAGAGGCAGGTGGATTTCTGAGTTGGAGGTCAGCCTGGTCTACAGAGTGAGTTCCAGGCCAGCCAGGACTACACAGAGAAACCCTGTCTCCAAAAACAACAACAACAACAACAACAACAACAACAACAACAAAACCCTTAGAGGATAGAGAGGTCATCATACCAGTTTCCAAACCGCTACTTTTAACTAAATTTTATTTTATTTTTCTCTCATTTTGTGATGTATGATTATTTCACACATGCACAGTGTCTGCCTAGTGCTCTCGGAGGCCAGAAAAGGGCATTGGCTCCCCCGGAAGTGGAGTTGCACACAGCTGTGAGCCCCCATGGGGGTGCTGGGAGCCCAACACAGGTCCTCCACAAGAGCAACAGGCACTGCTAACCGCCGAACCAACACTCGCCAACACTCGCGATTCCTCTCCTTTTTGTGGTGTCGGGAATAGAATGAAGAGCCTTGTGTATTATAGACAAGGGCGCCTCCCCTAACCTCTGTTCCTATTCCTTTTACCTCTTTTACACCTGTGTTTGCTGTGTGTGTGTGTGTGTGTGTGTGTGTGCATCAATGGGTGTGGTAGTACATATGTATATATAGCCCAAAAGACAACTTGCAGGGATGAGTTCTTTGCTACCATGTGGGTTTCGGGGATGAAACTCAGCTCCTCAGGCGGAGTAGCAAATGCCTCTTCTCAGCCATCTCCCAGGCGTGCCTCCCCTGCCTGTTCTTTAATGTCCCATTTCACAAAAGAAGAGACTAATCTAATCTTATAGTTATTTCATGCTTCGGTTGACAGGGAATAAAGGGCCTCGTTTGTTCTGCGTCTAAGCCGCACAGGTCTGCACTGCACCAGAGCCGAAGTCCTGTGGGCTGCCTTCTCAGAGTGGAGTCAGCTGTTCAAAGACGGACAAGTGATGTCCCCAGATTCCTACAAGAACTCCCTCCCCCTGTGGGCCACTCCTCTCCCAGGACTCAGGGGTTAACAAAGTAACGTTTGCTACACTTCCACTAAGTGCTGGTGTCTACTCACCGCCACTTGAACCTGGGCTTGCCTTGTGGCTAGCCTGGGCCAGCAGAAGGCAATGAGCGGGATACCATGCTACCCCACGGCTGGGCCTCAAGGAGTAAGGGCAACTTTGTCTCTTTGGCATATTTTTGGTTCTATGTTAAACAGATAAGTGTACAGATCTGGGAAGGAGGATCCATCAGTAAAATGCCTCCCACATAAATACAAAGAGCCCAGTTTGATCCCTAGTACCCACGTTAAAAAAAGAAGAAGGAGAAGGAGGAGGAGGAGGAGGAGGAGGAGGAGGAGGAGGAGGAGGAGGAGGAGGAGAAGGAGAAGGAGGAGAAGAAGAAGAAGCCAGGTGGCTGGCAGTGGTGGTGCACACCTTTAATCCCAGCACTTGGGAGACAGAGGAGGGCAGATCTCTGAGTTGGAGGCTAGGCCGGTCTACAAGGAAGTTCCAGGACAGCCAAAATTACATAGAGCACCCCACCTCCCATCACAAAGACAGATAAATAAAAAGAAAAAAAGCAAGCCAGGCGTGGTCTGTCACTTTAGCTTGGGCGTGGCAGTGGGGCAGAGATGGGAGGATCCCTGGGCTCAGTGTTCAGGGAGAGACTGGGGAAGTGGTTCAGTGGGATAGAGGTGATTGCTACTAAACCTCCTGACTTGAGTTTGATCCCTGGGAAGTTCCCTAAGGAAGTTGAAAGAGAACCAGCTCCTTTGATTTCACAAGTTTGCCATCCCCCTCCCCCTTCCCCCTTCTTCTTTCTCCCCCTCCCCCACCCTTCCTCCTCTATCCCCCCCCTCCTTCCCCTCTCCCTCTCCCTCCCTGCCCTCTCTCTCCCTCTCCCCCTCCCTTTTCCTCTCCCCCTCTCCCCCTCTCCCTCTCTCCCTCTCTTCCTCCCCTTCCCCCTCCCCCTTTCTCTCCTTTCTCTCTCTCTCTCTCTCTCTCCCTCTCTCTCTTTCTCTCTCTCTCAGGCACACACTAAATATAGTTAGGAAATTGAAGAAGAGAAGATGATGGAAAATGCCTGAGGAAGACACTTGCCATTGACCTCTGACCTCTGCTCTGAATGCACGTGTACACACTTGCACATGTAGTTGAATGCATGCAGACATTATGCACACACACAAAAATTAAATAAAAAAAATTAAAGGCCAGGAAAAGCCTCCTGGATAGTAAGAAGCCACTCGAAGACAAAGAGACCCAGTGTCTCTGTCATTTTTCTTTTGATGTGAGAAGACATCATAAGCAAGGCAACTTGAAAAAAAATTTTTTTTGAGACACTGTGTAGCTCTGGCTGTCCTGGAACTCACTCTGTAGACCAGGCTGGCCTCAAACTCAGAAATCCACCTATCTCCCAAGTGCTGGGATTAAAGGTGTGGCTGTCACCACTCACATTTATAAAAGAGATAGTTTTCATTTGACTTATGCTTCCATCAGGTCTAGCCTACAGTAGTGGAGCACAGGCTTGGCAGCAGGTGGCTGGAATAGCATCTGAGAGCGCACATCCTGATCTCCAAGTTGGAGACAGAGAATACACTGCATGTAGTAAGTCTTGATATCTCAAAGCCTGGCCCCCATGACACACCCCCTCTAACAAGGCCATGCCCCCTACTCCTTCCCAAACAGTTTCACCAACTGCTGGGGGAGGGGGGGCAAGTATTCAATATATGAGCCATTTGTTCTAATGAGGCATTCATTAATTCAAACCAGCACACCCCAGTCTGTAGCCATATCACACGGATTGTGCCCAGTCTAGGAAGAGAAGCAGAGTTAGGCTTGGTTAGTACTCCGGTGAAAGACCAAGGCCCAGCCATCGGGCAACAAAGACAGGCAAACACACTGCATTCCCTGCTTTTTTTCCTTGCTAAGCTTCATGGGGCCTTCTCTTGAGATGTGGGCTGGGACCTCGAGACTACTGGCTGTTTATTTTTCTTTTGAGGCAAGATATTACTGTGTATCCCTGGCTACTCTGGAACTCACTATGTAGACCAGGCTGGCCTTAAACCGGTAGAGATCCTCCTACCCCTGCCTCCTGAGTGCTGGGATTAAAGGTGTGCACCTCCAAACTGAGCTAGTTAGCTGTTTTCCTTACCCAGAGCAGGTATGGAGGGAAAGAGGAAGGGAAGGAGGGAGTGGTGGCTGGAAAGTGGGAGCGGGGGAAGGGGCAGGTAGTTGCCTTCTCTCTACCCCTCATTCAAAGCTCCTGATGATTTCAGCTTGCACCCTGAGTTATAGAATATTTGAACTGGTTTCTAGTTAGGGTGGGACTCAGTCTTTAACACACACCTTTAATCCCTCTGGCTGGAATACAGACACATCCTTAGTACTCTTCTGTACTCCCAAACGATGAAGGTAAAGTTAGGTTGTAGGAGGAGACACTCACCTTTGAAAGTGATGTGTAATTGAGTGGCAGACAAAGTGATGAATCAGAGAAAGATTTGACAGAATAGGATACGCCCAACTCTCAAGGAAAAGGAAGGGAAGCCACTCAAGGGAGACGCAGACGGTACAGGAAGAAGAGAGTGTAGCACAGGAGTACAGTAGAGTTGAGAGGGAGAGGAGAGCAGCAGAGAGAGGAAGGAGGCAGCTTTACCAGGAGAGTTTAACAGAGACAGATTGAAGAGAACCAGTTAGACACAGGTAAAGATAGAGCGAGCAAGAAAGGGAGAAGGAGCCAGAGGATTAGAGCAGATTGCTAGCGTTAGTTGGAGGTCAAGCAGAGCAATTCAGAGGCCAAGAAAGATGCCAGAGTGAATCAGTGAGCTGGGAGAGGAGTTTGAGCCACAACAGCTGGGTTAACCAGCCAACTTGAGATCAGAGAGAACAAGAGAAGGTGAGCTTATCCAGCAGCAAGTCTCAGAGGCTGAAAACATTCTAGGCCTAGATTAGATTGTATGGAGGCTAGAAGCTTCCGGGACTAGGCCTAGGTCACCAGGAGGCGGTAAGCCTCCAAGATGACAATGACATCAGGCAAATAAAACAAACATTTAAGATACAATTACAGCCTTTAATCCCAGCACTTTGGAGGCAGAGGCAGGCAGATTTCTGAGTTCGAGGCCAGCCTGGTCTACAGAGTTCCAGGACAGCCGGAACTACACAGAGAAACCCTGTCTCGAAAAACCAAAAAAAAAAAAAAACAAAAAAAAAACAAAAAACAAAACAAAACAAAAAAACAAAACAAAACAAAAAAACAAACCAAAAACCAAAAAACAAAAAACCAAAAACAAACAAACAAACAAAAAAGATACAATTACAGCCTGTGCTCTCAGCCTTGGACTCGGTTATACTCTGACAGGAGGCCCTGACTTTTCTCCCCAAGTCAGTGAGTTAGGACTCTCCAGAGGGGCAGAGCACACAGAACGAATGCAGTGTGTTCACGAAGGGCTTATTAGATTGGCTTGACTGATTCAGGCTGGCTAGCCCAACAATTGCCATCTGCATTCTGGAGATGTTAGGGACCCCTGTAACTGCTCAGTCCACGAGGCAGGGTGCCCCCACAGTCCCGCTACGACACCTAAGGCCTGGAGGATTCCGAGAGACCTGCTGGTCCTTATTGGAAGACCAAAATAAGTTATGTCCCAGTGTCAGATATGGACGGTGGTAGTGGCGGTGGCAGGAGCAGCAGCAGCCACAGCAGGGTGGATGCATTCACCAGCAGGAAGTGGAGACAAGCAAGCAAACAGCAGTGTTCTGTCCTCAGACCTCTTTATACATGAGCTGGTGCTGGAAGCTCCCATCCACACAGGAGGAGGGGCTCCCCTCTTAGTTACCCCTCCCTGGAAACACCCTTCCAGGCCCCTTCCAGGGGCTGTCTCTGATTAGATTCCACATTACAGCAAACTGCCAGTCAAGATTACCCACCACAGAGGAGGTGGCTGGCTTGAGAGTGTAGGGGGTGGGAGTGGGGGTGCATGGCAATGGGTGTGTGCCCCCCCAATCCTTTCTCCAGGTATATGAGGGTTTTGATTAAAGCCCTGCAGGTTAGGCACGGTCAGCCAGTCCTGAGAGCGGAGTGCTTTGAGAACGGGTGCTCTGGCTTAATTTCCTTCCCTCCTGGAGACTCAGGAGGGCTCCCCCACCCCAGCGCCCCCTGATGATGCATCTCACGGTCGCCCCCTGCTCCAGACACCAGAGGTTCCACCTCACAAGATAATCCTGACTCCTTAGGGTGGTGCTGATGCCAGCAACTCATCGTTAAGACTCAGCGTTAGGTTTTCCTGCCTGCGGGCCGGTTGGCGGAGAAGTCTCTGCTCAGGTGAGTGCGATTGTCAGTTTCCTGAGTGTCTCTCCTTGTCCGAGGTCGTGGGTTTGCCTTCCCCAGACCCCTGACTGAATCTTGGCAGAGTCACTAAGCTCCCAGCGTGGTCGCCACCTTGCTTGTTGGGACCAGGTGGTGATTTCCAAGAATGTCACCTCACCAGCCCACAGATGGCAAGTCCTGCTGGGTCTTTGTGAATTCTGAACCAGCCTGGTCAAATAGTGAGTTCCGGGCTAGCCGGGGCTACATAAGGGAGCCTCCCTGCCTCAAAATAAATAAGTAATTAAGTAAATAGATAAATAACCAACAAAACAAACATCTGACCTGCTTCCAGGCCACAAGTTAGCGTCTTGACTGCACAGATAATGTTTTCCTATTATGATACTTGATTAGAGCTAATGAGGAAGATGGCATCTTCCATACGGAGAAAGGTGTAACCTCGTTTGTGCTCAGGGAGAATTGAATGAGGGGTGCTTGCACTGTGCTCTCAAGACTGACATTTCCCCATTCATCCCTGACAAGCTTTTCCTCCCTCAGTCAAAAAAAAAAAAAAAAAAAAAAAAAAAACAAAACAAAACAAAAAAAACCCACAAACAAACACAACTCCTTTGCTCCTACTAACCCAGCTACAGATTCAGACCAGCTGAAGAATCAGCAGAGCGGGGGCTGGGAAAGTGGTTCAGTGCCTAGAGGGTTAACTGTAGCAGTTCCAGAGGTCCTGAGTTCAATTCCAGGCACCCACCTAAAAGCCAGGCCTATGGGGCTGTGTGCCTGTATCTCCAGTACTGGCCAGGCAAGAGACAGAGAGATTCAGCAAAGTGTTTACTCTCCAGTTCATCTTTTTTGTATCAACATTTCATTGTATTTCCAAGGAATAGCACAGGCTTTGAAAGCCATGGGGGGGAGGGGAGGCAGCCCTGGCTTGGTTTGTTTCTGTTCCTGTTTTCATCTAAGAGGTTGGCCTAAACAGGCGCTGTTGCTACCCGGCTCCAAAGGACTATGATTCTGCGTTGCTATGGGGATGAGATGATTCAAATGCACAGCAGGCTCTGTTGCTAAGGCAATCACTGACATCCTCACCTTTTCTGTCAGAAGTGGCTTTGCCACAGATTTCTCTTTATTATTTGTTTTGAGGGCATGGATGAGGTGTGCATGTGCGTGTCCGTGTGAGCTTGCGACGGTCAGAAGATGCCCTGGAAAGTTGGTTTTCTCTGTAGGTTTCCAGGGATAGACCTCAGATCCTTAGACCTGGCACCAAGCACCTTTACCCACTGAGCCATCTTGCTGGCCCTCAGCTCATTCGTGTTTTCCTCTTCCCTCTTTTCCTTATTTTTGTCTTTGGCATTTATTTATTTATTTATTTAGGCTGGCTTTCCATTCGGCAGCCCGAGATAGCCCAGATCTCACAATCTTCTGCTCCTGGCTTCTGAATACTGGGGTTACAGAAGTAGGTGTGTGTGTGTGTGTGTGTGTGTGTGCGCGCGCGCGCGTGCGCGCGCGTGCACGCATGTACAATAGGTAATCATTGGTATTTTTCCTCAGGGCTGCCCAATTTGTTTTTTTGTTTAGCTAATTTGTTTTTGTTTTGTTTTGTGTCTGTTTTGAGATAGGACCTCTCAAAGGCCTGGAAGTCTCTGACTAGACCAGATGTAGACTACCTGGCACAGACTGTCCCTGCACTGAGATTTACACAGTCCAACCATCATGTTCAGCTTTTTATTTAGATGGTTCTGACAGTTGCACTCCGGTCTGTGTGTTTTACATCAAGCGCTTTACCGACCGAGCTGTCTCCCTGGCCCAAGTGCCCCCCCCACCTTAAAAAAAAAAAAGACTTACTTATATGAATGTTGTGTCTACACGCAGTATAGCAGAGGGCATTGGATTCCATTACAGATGGTTGTAAACCTCCATGTGGGTGCTGGGAATTGAACTCAGGACCCATGGAAGAACAGCCAGTGCTTTTAACCACTGAGCCATGTCTCCAGCCAGCTCCCCCAAGTGCCCGCTTCTATGACAAACTTTTTGCTGTCTTCCTCTCACACTAAGAACTACCTTTTTGTCTATGATACAGGAGACGACACACACACACAGCCTCCCTGTAAGTCATTTGTCTTTTAATTTTGCTCATGTAATTTTGTACTTTCTACTTTCAGATACTTGAATGTTATTGTTAGGAAGGTTTCCTGGACTGAAGACAGAGGCTCAGATGGTAGGTGTTTCCCTCAAACCTACGAAGCCTGTGTTCTATCCTCAACACCATGTATGGTAATACACACCTGTAATCCCAGCCCTGGGGAGGTAGAGGCAGGAGGATCAGGTATTCAAAGTCATCCTTAACTACATAGAAGCTCTCAAGGTCAGCCTCAGATATGTGAGACCAGGTCTCAAACAAAACAACAACAATAAAAAACCTTTTCTCCGGGGCTGGAGAGATGGGTCAGAGGTTAAGAGCACACGAACTGTCTCCCAGAGGTCCTGAGTTCAATTCCCAGCAACCACATGGTAACTCACAACTATCTATAATGGGATCTGAAGCCCTTTTCTGGAGTGTTTGAAGACAGCAGTATTTAAATACACTAAGCCAAAGAAAACCTTTCTCTGTTACAAATTGTGGGAGAATTTCTACGTATTTGCTTTTCTCTTTGTCTTTGCTTTGTGTTGTTTTTCAGTTTGGTTCCGTTTTCTGAGACAGGATTTTTCCATGCAGCCCCCCCTCCCTGCTTCCCTGGAACTCTCTGTGTAGTCCAGGCTGACCTCAATCACAGTGATCCACCTGCCTCTGCCTGGCTGCTTTTCTCTTTGTATGGTTTTATTTTTTTAAGTTTTTTTGTTTGTTTGTTTTAAAAACTTTGAATTAAGCGTATATGTGGGCATGTGCATGTGAGCATAAGCCCCAGAGGAGGCCAGAGGAAGAGGATGTCAGAGCCCCTCAAGCTGACCTTACAGGCATTGTGAGTCCCTTGATTGTAGTTATGGGACAAAACATGAGTGTTCTGCAAGAGGGACAAGAACCTCTTAAACGCTGACCCACTTCTCCAGCCTCTGGTTTTTTTTCTTTTCTTTTCTTTTCTTTTCTTTTCTTTTCTCTTCCTTTCCTTTCTCTTCCTTTCTTTTCCCATTTCAATCTTCGGTCCATTTCAAATGTATCAGTTGGATGGGAAGAAGCCTGGCTGTCATTTTGTTTCCAGCAGCTATCAGGCTATCGGGCCATCACACCGGAGTCCTTCGTCCGGCTTCCTGGCTGGAGATGCTATCTGTACTGCATGCTGGCTTTACGTCTGTGGCTGGTTCTATTTCTAGATTTTTTTTCCTGCTTCCCTGTGGCGTCTGCAAATGACAGTGCCTTGCTTTAATGACAAAAGCTTAAAATATGTCTTTGGGAATTGTATTCTCTACGTCCACTGTGAGGTTCCTCTTAGGCTTGTTTTCAGGGGTCGGACTCAGAAGTGCACACTCCCGGACTTCAGGCAGTACTGTGATAACTGCTATCCCATCTGCTCCAAGAAGTACAGTTTTGCTCTCTGCTGGCTGTGCGGAGTACGGCTGCTGGCTGTGCAGAGTACGGCTGCTGGCTGTGCAGAGTACGGCTGCTGGCCGTGCAGAGTACGGCTGCTGGCTGCTTTGTGCGCGGCAAGGATTAGGCGGTACAGTTGATGTAGGGCTGCTACGTGTAGTGTGGGTCTTAGATCTGCTCCCAGTGTTATCTTCTCACTGACCATCTCTCCGTCAGCTCTCAGAGCCCATGGCCCACCGGAGGCTCAGAGGTTTCATGACAGTATAAACCCCAGAAAACTGCCCGGATATCACCTCTCTTTCCCAAGCGCTCAGGAGAACAATTTCCCAAGCCTCTTTTATAGGGCAAGACTGCAAGGTAGGGGATTTTACAGGCAGACATGGCTACAGAAGCAATTAAAGAAATCCTCCTAAAACGTTTGTTACCGGCCTGTCTGTGTTGACAGGGGTAGGGTCCAGCCCAATTCAGAGAATCAGAAACTTAATTTTACGGCTGGAGAGATGGTTCAGCGGTTAAGAGCATTGACTGCTCTTCCAGAGGTCCTGAGTTCAAATCCCAGCAACCACAAGGTGACTCACAACCATCTGTAATAGGATCCGATGCCCTCTTATGTGTCTGAAGACAGAGATAGTGTGCTCACATACATGAAATAAATTAATTTTTAAAAAGAAGAGAGAGACTTAGTTTTACACTAAATAGAAACCTAACCTAGCTAAAGTCTTAAAAGTGCCTCCCAGGGGCAAAATAGGGTTGGCCCAGTTCCTCAGCTGCCTATCCTATACAGTGTTCTTTTTTTTATTTTTCTTTTAAATTTTGTGTGTGTGGGTGTTCTGCCTGCACGTATGTCTGGGTAGCACGTGCAGTGCCCTCATTGGCCAGAAGATGATTGATGTGGGCCATCACGTCCGTGCCTGGACTCAAACTCAGGTCTTCTGGAAGAGCAGCCAGCGTGCTTAACCACTGAGCCGCCCCTCCAGCCCCCTGTATGCTGTTCATTCGAGGCACTTGGCAAAGACAGATCTGCACCAGTCAAGGTGGACTGTGACGGAGAGTGGGGAGGGGACTTGGCTCTGTTTGTTTGACATGAACAGATTTGACCCAGGATGGGGTAGACCAGCACCATGCCGCCTGCCTCTTCTTCTTCTTCTTCTTCTTCTTCTTCTTCTTCTTCTTCTTCTTCTTCTTCTTCTTTTCAAAAATGCCTAAAGCAACATCAAACAAACCAACCTCCGAAAATGTTTCTCAGTGTCTGTTATGATGTCTTCTTTTTCACCTCTAGTTTTACTTTTTTTTAGATTGTTTTTAATTTTCTATATTCTTTGTTTACATTATCTTCTTTACAATTTCTTGCTCTCTCCGTCTCTTATTTCTTCCTTTTTCTTTTCCTTTCTTTCTTGTAGTACAAGACAGCTCAGAGTTTTAAGTATATGAGATAAGCTAATATTATCAGACTAGATTTGGAAAAAATTTCAAATAGTAACTGATTAAATAAAGATGTGTGTATCGCTGGGCAGTGGTGGTGCACGCCTGTAATCCCAGCACTTGGGAGGCAGAGGCAGGAGGATTTCTGAGTTCTAGGCCAGCCTGGTCTACAGAGTGAGTTCCAGGACAGCCAAGGCTATACAGAGAAACCCTGTCTCGAAAAAAGAAAAAGAAAAAGAAAAAGAAAAAGAAAAAGAAAAAGAAAAAGAAAAGCCACACACACACACACACACACACACACACACACACAAAGACTGTATATCTTACTTCTCAGCCTTTTGCCAAATATCAAGTGTTAGAAGCAGATATAAGCTGGAGATTTTAGAGGATTAAAGACACAGTAGAAGAGGTTTTTAAAAAAAAATCCCAGATATGCTGGGCATGTCTTTAATCCCAGCACTTGGGAGGCAGAGGCAGGCAGATCTCTGTGAATCCATGGCCAGCCTGGTCTACAGAGTGAGTTCTAGGATAGTCAAGGTTACACAGTGAAACCTTGTCTTAGAAAAAAAAGAAAGAAAGAAAAGAGATGTAAATGTATTATCTGAGTCTAATTATAATAGAGTATCAACTTAAATTGAAGACCCTAAGTATAAGATGAGTAATCTGTAATTCTTTTTTTGTTGTTGTTGGTTTTTTTTCGAGACAGGGTTTTTCTGTATAGCCCTGGCTGTCCTGGAACTCACTCTGTAGACCAGGCTGGCCTCAAACTCAGAGATCCGCCTGCCTCTGCCTCCCAAGTGCTGGGATTAAAGGTGTGCGCCACCACCACCCCACTCTGTAATTCTTTTTTTAAATGCAGATAGCTCAAAAGGCAAAAATGGAGGCAAGGAGAACCCTACCAGAGTATCAGGGATCAAAGATCCAGGAGAGGCAATGCTCTCTGAGATGTGATACTTCCTTTACCCGGGAAGGATATTATCAGGGCACTTAGTGACATGTGACTGGGCTCCCAGGGTGAGCTATTCCACACTGTGCTCCTTGCTGAGATTTTGTTTGGGGTCCCAGTGCTGTGGTATGTGGTAGAACAGCCTCACTTTTAGAAAATGCACACTGAGGTAGTCACCTACCCTCCCCCCATATATAGGACAGATAGAAGATGTCAGATATATAAACAAGACAAAGATGGTCTCCTTTAAACATTTTAGGGACAGGATCTCAAGTAGTCATGTGAGCCTCTATTCACTTTTTAGTCAAGGATAACCTTGAACTCTTGATCCTCCTGCCTCTACTTCAGGAGTGCTGTTATTACACCCATTCATTTAGTGCTAGAGATGAACTTCAGTATCTCCTACATGCTAAGCCAATGCTCTACCAACTGAGTGACATTCTCAGGCCAAAGACGGCCTCCTGAGAACGACTTGATGGTATGTCACAGGAGGCTGAGACCTCTGAATTCCAAAGCCCAGCAGCCCTAAATTCAAATCAAATATCAAAACTGTTATGGCCTGATCCCCGCAAGCCCCTAGCCTCCAGAATAGCTGTCGCCATTTTGTTCCATGCCTGTCAGAAATGTTATATTGCTGCTGTAACATGCCTGCCAGTCATGCCAAGTCATTGACACAGACAAGTGACCGGGCTCAAGTGTCATGCTGACCACATATCCTGTTTCTTTTTTTTTTTTTTTTTTTTTTTTTTTTTTTTTGGTTTTTCGAGACAGGGTTTCTCTGTGTAGCCCTGGCTGTCCTGGAACTCACTCGGTTGACCAGGCTGGCCTCGAACTCAGAAATCCGCCTGCCTCTGCCTCCCAAGTGCTGGAATTACAAGCGTGTGCCACCACTGCCCAGCTCAGATATAGTTTTTACAATTAAAAAAAAAATGTCATTTGGGCCTTGGTGGCACAGGCCTTTAATCCCAGCAACTAGGAGTCAAAGGCAGGTAGATCACTGTGAGTTCAAGGCTAGCCTGGTCTATAGAGTGAGCTCCAGAATGGTCAGGGCTACACAGAGAAGCCCTGTCTCTTCCCCCAACCTCCCTCCAAAAATATTAATATGTATAGGTTGGTGCTTTGCCTCCATGTTTGTCTGGGCACCACATGCATGCAGTATCCTCAGATACCAGCAGAGGGGGACAATTCCCTGGAACTGGAGTTACAGACTTTGAATCCCATGTGGGTGCTGGGAATTGAACCTGTGTCCTCTGCAAGAGAGCCAGTGCTCTTAACGACTGAGCCATGTCTCTGGCCCTTAGCATTTTGACTTTAAGAAATCATTTAATACAACACACTCAAAATTAAATAGGACACTATTTTAGAAAAACAAAAATTACTAAAAACCAACAAACAGCCTTGAATGGCTGATCTGGAGCTCACTCATGTAGAGATCTTGAATCTGCTAAATATTTATGACATTCCTTAAAAAGTGTAGACCAAGGGCTGGTAAGATGGCTCAGTGGATAAAGGTGCTTGCAGCGTAGCCTGACTACATGAATTTGAGCCCCAGTTACAAGAAGAGAAACAACTCCTATCCTTGTCTCCTGACCGTCAGGGACCCCGCAAGCCTCAGTGCTGGCAGAGAAACAATCCGCACGATGCAAGGAATGAAACTCAGGTCGGCATAATTTTAGCAAGTTCTGGCTGAAAACTCTGAGTCTGACCTCACGGTTTATTCCTCTTACACGTCTAAGCACCATAAAACCTTGGGAAGAGATGGCCACGTGACAGTTACCACAACAAAGCTTCAGGCCTAGACACATCTAAACTCCCTTGCAAAGGAGCAAAGCCCCTGTGACCTTTAAGAAGGAGCTGTATTGTCTGATGAACGGAGCTCAGGGCTGGGGCCTAGGGCGGAGGGACCTGTGGCACATCCGGAAGGATCGTGTCCACGGAGGGCACAGTGCGTGGGACTCTCTCACAAGCATGGGCTCAGTTCACTGAGACACAGCTCAGGATAAGGGTCTAGACAATGCCCAGGATAGCGGGGAGGCCGGCTCCACAGAACAGCAAGAGATCGCAGGTTGTTAACCGGCAAGCACCCCAGCCTTCTGGTGAAATGGCTTCAGTCATTCTCTTCTGTTGAATTAAGCAGGCCTTCGAGTTTATCGAGTCTAGCTCTACCGCCATGCACCTACTGAGGCACATATGCTCACATGCACAAGTGCACACATCTACAGAAAGACATGAATTATAAAATAACTTTAATGTGTACCTGATGTTTCTGGAGCTTTTTTTTTTTTTTTTTTGTTTTGTTTTTTTGAGACAGGGTTTCTCTGTGTAGCCCTGGCTGTCCTGGAACTCACTCTGTAGACCAGGCTGGCCTCGAACTCAGAAATCCGCCTGCCTTTGCCTCCCAAGTGCTGGGATTGGAGCTTATTTTTTGACAACAGGGCTGTTTAATGTCTAATACCTCATATATATTTTAAGTTCTTTTTTGTTCCTACTTCTATGGACAATGAAGTCTGGGAAATATTGTTCTCAGTATTTGCTGCTGTTGTTTTTTTCATTTGTCTGGTTGTTGTTGTTGTTGTTGTTTATAATGTAGAGTATTGAGCCTGGGACATTGCATATGCTTAGCAAGCATTCCTCAACCAGGCCAAATTCTGAGCCAGAGATTAGCTAAAATGAATTCAAATAAATTTAATTTTATATATATATATATATATATATATATATATACACATACATACATGTGTGTGTGTGTGTGTGTGTGTGTGAGAGAGAGAGAGAGGGGGGAGGGAGAGAGAGAGGGGGAGAGAGTGTGGAGGTCAGAGGTCAGCTTTGTGGGGTCAGTTCTCTCCTTCCACCTTTACATGGGTTCTGAGGATTGAATTCAGTCTGTCAGGCTTAGGTGGCAAACTCTTTTACCCACTGCACCATCTCCCCAGCCCTGAGCAAGGTTTTTTTATACATGTTTTCATTTGTTTAATTTTGTTGAGACAGAGTCTGTGTGAACCGGGCTGGCCTTGAACTCACAGAGATGCTGCCTCTGCCTCCCAAGTGCTGGGATTAAAGGTGTGCGTCCGGGTGCCCCACCCGAGGACCTGAGGCTGACTCTCTCCAGCAGATGCAGTGTGCACCTGTCGTCCAGTGCTAAGGCAGCTCAGAAGCTGCTCCTGAAGCTCACTGTCCTGTCAGTGTAGACAAAGTGAGGAGCTTCGAAGGTCCGTGAAACCTGTCCCCAAACCAAGGTAGAGAGTGGCTGAGGAAGAAGCCCCGAGTCTCCCTTTGATCTGACGCATGCGCAAACACATCCCTCTCAGACACGCGCAAACATGAACATGTAAACCCCCCCCCCATCTACACATACAAAAAGAACTGAAAGTAAATTAGTCAGTGGGACTCTGAAGGGAGTAGCTGAGAGGTCACCCGTGCCCTGGCGAGGTGTATCTGCCATTTCTGGCTTTAAAAGGTCAGGCTAACAGGCTGCGGAGATGGAGGCTCATGAGAGAAATGAGAGAAAAGCGATTGCTTTGCACACATGAGGAGGACCCTAGTTTGAATCCTCAGCACATACCTAAAAAGTCACTCGTGACTGCACGTCTGTAATTCCACCACTGGAGTCAAGAGGATGCCAACAGCTCCTCAAGCCTAGTTAAAATATTTACAATGAACTGGGGGGCGGGGCGGGGGCGGGGTGGGGCGGGGTGGGGGTGGAGGTGCAGGCTGCTCTAGTTTAGGCAAGGCCAGAGGATCAATCCCCAGTTCTGCAACAAGCAAAACCAGATCTAGATTGTGTGCTTTAGATGTGGGGAAACAGCTCACCACCGGATCTGGTTCGTTTTCTCTGCTTCTGGGAGGCCGAGAAGAAAACCTCTAACCACAGTTTTCCTGCCACGGGTTTATCTTATCTCTGTGGTCCTGCTAGGGGGATTTCCCCGTTCCTTAAAGAAAAGCCAGCACCGGTTTATCTTTGGCTGTGCACACCAACAAGCTGGCGAGGCCATCTCTGGTCAGCCTCTGGAATAATCTTCCTCATCCAGATTCCCTAAGTCTCTGCCTAACCTTGAGATGCTGGGCTTAGTTTTAAGAACGTCATTTTATAGCTGGGCAGTTGTTGTGCACACCTTTAGTCCCAGTACTCGGGGGCAGAGGCAGGTGGATCTCTGATTTTTTTGTTTGTTTGTTTGTTTGTTTTTTGTTTTGTTTTGTTTTGTTTTTCGAGACAGGGTTTCTCTGTATAGTCCTGGCTGTCCTGGAACTCACTCTGTAGACCAGGCTGGCCTCGAACTCAGAAATCCACCTGCCTCCCAAGTGCTGGGATTAAAGGCGTGCGCCACCACTGCCTGGCGGATCTCTGATTTTGAGGCCGGCCTGGTCTACAGCACGAGTACCAGGGCAGAGAAACCCTGTCTGGCGGAGGTGGGGTGTGTGGAGGGGTCACTGTATAGAGTTGCTTCTCACCTCCTACTGGAAGAAACAGGTTTCTCCGGGTTCCGCGGCGCGGCTGTAGTGAGCACTTCTGGCCCGCTGGTCCATGAGATCCCCAGACAGCCTCTTCTGTCTCTGCTCCCATCTCTCGCTGCGCGAGCGCTCTCATCACAGGCGCCTCCCACCGAAACCCGCTTTCTCTGAGGGTTCCGGAGATGAAACTTGTGTTATGAGGCTTGTGTGGCTAGTCGGGGCTTTTTATCCTCTGTGCCATCTCCCTGGCCCCAATAATACAACTCCCTCTGCTTTTTTATGTGTGGGCCACACTCGGTTTTGGCTTTGCATTAACCAACACTGGGATCCATTGCATTCTGCCCCAAATAAGCTAAAGTTTATTGGGTTTTATTCTTGGCCAGCACTAAGTATTAAATTCAGGGCCTGGTATATGATAGACGAATGCTTTATACCCTCGCCTCTCTGGGGGATTCTGGACAGATGCTCTACCACTGAACCACACCCCAGCCCCTCACTGGGGGATTCTAGACAGGGGCTCTACCACTGAGCCACACCCCAGCCGCTCACTGGGGGATTCTAGGCAGGGGCTCTACCACTGAGCCACACCCCAGCCCCTCACTGGGGGATTCTAGGCAGGGGCTCTACCACTGAGCCACACCCCCAGCCCCTCACTGGGGGATTCTAGGCAGGGGCTCTACCACTGAGCCAAGCCCCCAGCCCCTCCTGGGGGATTCTGGGCAGAGCTTCTACCACTGAGCCACACCCCAGCCCCTCACTGGGGGATTCTAGGCGGGGCTCCACCACTGAGCTAGAGTTACAGGCAGTCATCAGCTCCCCTGTGGGTGTGGGCAACCTTACTGGGTTCTTCAGAATGAGCAGCAAGCACTGTTAAATTTCTGTGCTCTCTCTTCAGCCTGAGTGATATATTTGCAAAGTTTTACTTATCATTTAATTTATGTGGGTGCATGTGTGCAGCGGCCTGGGAATATAGAGGACAATTTGTGGCTTCAGTTCTCTCCTTCCACCAAGACTCTGAGGAATCAATGTCATGGTGAGCTTGGAAGGCCACCACTGTTTAGACATGCTGAGCCATCGGGCTCATCCATATTTCTATGGGATATCCTTAATTGTAAAGGTTACCTTGTCACCTGTGGACACTGGACACACAGAAGGCTGAGGAGGGAGACTGTATGTCCAGGACACCCTGGGCTCCTCAGAAAGGTCCTCTCTCAAAAGATGGCTCTGCACTTAAGAACACTGGCTGCTCCTGGGGGACCCACGTTTGGCTCCTCGCACCCAAATGGCAGCTCACAACTGTGTGTAACTCCAGTTCCGGAAGATCTGATGCCCTCTTCTGAACCCTTCAGGCACTGTGTGCATGTAGTACACAGACATATATATGCTGTGTGCCTTTGCACGGACTGGATGCATTACTAGTCCGTCCCGGCTTCCCTTTTGTTACCTGACTTTGCTACAGGAGGCGACCAGCTTCCACCCGAGACCATTGAATCGGAGGACAAAAGACAGACAGACAGACACACACACACACAGTTTGTACCTTTACAATTTGCCTTCTTGGCACAATTGCTGGGTGTTACTCTCTCCCACCTGGAAAAGCGTATCTCTACCTTTTTGTTTGTTTGTTTGTTTTTTGTTTTTGTTTTTGTTTTTGAGACAGGGCTCTCTGTGTAGCCCTGGCTGTCCTGGAACTCACTCTGTAGACCAGGCTGGCCTCAAACTCAGAAATCTGCCTGCCTCTGCCTCCCAAGTGCTGGGATTACAGGCGTGCGCCACCACTGCCCGGCTTCTCTACCCATTTATTATCTCCATCTTTCCACCTGCCCTAAACATCTGTGGCCAGTCCCACCTAGGCTCTGCCAAACATCCTTGGCCACTGGCCTGTGGCATGGGCCTCGGGCCCTAGCTCCCCCAGGACCTCACATAGTCGTTGCATTCTTCTTCCTCCAAAGTATGGCAGAAAAGCTTTTCTCTCTCTTTCCCTGTATCTCCTTTTCCTCGGCAGACCCAGAAGTCCCGTCTCTTCCTTCTGCCCAGCAACTGGCCCTCTGGCTGTCTTTACTAACAAATCAAGAACCATCTGGGGAACAGGACATTAGCAACAGAACCTCCCCTTACAACATATACGCAGGCAAGATGCCCATAAACATAAAATATAAACAAATAAATAAATATTAATAAAAAGAGTACATGCTGCTCTTGCAGAGGGTTCAATTCCCAGCACCCAAATCAGGTGGCTCACAAAGGCTTATAACGCCAGTTCTAGGGGCTCCAACACAGTGCCCTCGCCCTCTTCTGGCTTCTGTGGGTACTTGCATGTACAAGCACATAACTCACACACAGATAAATACTTAAATTACTATCAGTGTGTGTGTGTGTGTGTGTGTGTGTGTGTGTGTGTGTGTTGCACACACATACATGTGGACACCAGAGAACTTTGTGACATTCTGGGGATCAAACTGAGTTGTGTGGCGAATGCCTTTCCTCCCTGGGCCATCTGCTAGCCTCTCCACGTTAGTGTGAGCGGCAGGTTCTATCACTGAACTCTTGGGATCCATGTATTCAGGCCCTCATGATCACGCAGCAGGCATTTTACTGACTGGACCCGATTTTAGATGATAGTAGATGTAACAGAAGGGAAAGAGGGCCTCACGTCACAGACATGGCCATGAGTGCGCTGATCTCGAACAATACAAGGGTCTGCACGGGACGGAGCCAAGAGGGTCCCACGGACCCAGGACAGTATAGCAGTGAATGGTGTGTGAAGGATCTTGCCGCTTGAATTATCATCATCAGCTTAGCTTGTGTGCATACTGCGCGATGCACACGTCTTCAGTGTGCGTCTGGATAAAGTATTAAAAATTGTGCATATTGATTCAGGGGTGGGGTGAATGCATGGAGACCAGAGAACAACTTTTAGGACATGGTTCTCTCCTTCCACCGTGGGCTGCCTGGGCAGTGGACTCAGGTCCTCAGGCTTGACGGCAGGCACCTCCTCCGCCTGCCAAGCTAGCTTGATGGCCCAAGCCAAGAAAAGCAGCAGCCCCGGCACCCACTCACCATTTCTGATACACGCCCAGCCAACCTAGGTGTCCCCCAGTCTCTGGACACCAGCCATTTTCAGAGGATTGTCCCTGCCCCTTCACTTACATCAGATTCTTTGGCGTAGACTCTGTCATGCTTTACAGACTTGGCGCGACGTGTGTGTTGACATTTTTGTTGGTTTCTGACAGTTGTCATTCATCCTTTCCATGGCTGTGTGGTAGGCCACAAATACAGGACCCGAATATTCCATACCTATGCCAGAGGTTACTGATAGTCTAGATTTGCAGATAGTTAAAAAAAGGATTTATTATCATTGCGCATATATATACATGGCGTCGGTGGGGTGTGCGTGCTCTGGTGGGTTTATAGGGATCAGATAGCATTGTGGGATGAGTTATCTCTATCATGGCTTCAGAGGATCGAACTCAAGTTGTGAGGCTTGCTAGGCAAGCCACTTTACCCACTGAGCCCTCTCATTGGGCCACGCTTGTGGATACTTATTTCTACTTTTCATAGTGCAAAGGATGCTTCTATGAGCTTTTTATGCATTTAAGAGCTACTATTTGGCTAGGACTTAGAGCAGCAAAGCAGAAGTTGGGTTTGCCCCTGGGTGGCCTTTGGTAGGCTCTAATGACATTTTTTTATTTTATTCTTTTATTTTATTTTATTTTATTTTTATATTTATGTCATTTTCTTCAGACACACCGGAAGAGGGCATTGGATCCCATTACAGATGGTTGTGAGCCACCATGTGGTTGCTGGGAATTGAACTCAGGACCTTTGGAAGAGCAGTCAGTGATCTTAACCACTGAGCTATCTCTCCAGCCCCTCTAATGACATTTTAAAGATTGAATTTCACTAGCCGGGCAGTGGTGGCACACGCCGTTCATCTCAGCACTTGGGAGGCAGAGGCAGGTGGATTTCTGAGTTCAAGGCTAGCCTGGTCTACAGAGTGAGTTCCAGGACAACCAGGGCTACACAGAGAAACCTTGTCTCGAAAAACAAAACAAAACAAAAATAAATAAATAAAAATAAAAATAAAATTGAATTTTACTAATTTTCTTTCTTTCATTCCCTCCCTCCTTCCTTCTCTTTCTTTTTTTTCTCTACTTTTTTTTTTTCAAGACAGGGTTTCTCTGTAGCTCTGGTTGTCCTGGAACTCTCTTTGTAGACCAGGCTGTCCTCGAACTCAGAAATCCACCTGCCTCTGCCTCCCGGGTGCTGGGATTAAATTCAGGCATCACTAAACTCGATCTCTCTATATTTTTAAATTTTTTTTCAGACAGGGTTTTACTATATATCCCTGGCTGGAATTTACCATGTAGACCAGGCTGGCCTTGAACTCAGGATCTTCCTGTTTCTGCCTCTCCAGAGCTGAGACAGAAGGTATGGCCCTCCACACCTGGTCCTTTCTATTTTTATTTTGTTTTATTTTCTTCAAGACAAGGCTTCTCTGCGTGGCCTTGGCTGTCCTTGAATTCACTGTGTAGACCAGGCTGGCTTTGAATACACAGAGATCTGCTTACCTCTACTTGTGCAGTGCTGGACTTAAAGGTGTGTGCCACCACAGCCTGACCCTTTCTGTATTTTTTTTTGTTTTTGTTTTTGTTTTTTGAGACAGGGTTTCTCCGTGTAGTCCTGGCTGTCCTGGCACTCACTTTGTAGACCAGGCTGGTCTCGAACTCAGAAATCCGCCTGCCTCTGCCTCCCAAGTGCTGGGATTACAGGCGTGCGCCACCACGCCCGGCCCCTTTCTGTATTTTTAAGATGGGGATTTATGTTATCCACGTTGGCCTCCAGCACGCCACGAAACTGTGAGGAGGACCTGGGACCTTTGCCTCTACCTCCCATGATCTATGGTTACAGGTATGAGCCATCCCCACCCCCTCCGACTCTTTGGAGATGTTTTGTGTTGTTTTGTGTTGTTTTGTCTTGTATCTCCGTGTGCAAGCTCAGCCTGGCCCTGGATTTTCAGTTCTCCTGCCTCTGCCTGCGGAGGGCTAGAGTTACAGGTGTGAGCCTCCATACCTGGTTCCTGCTACCATTTTTTTGGTTGTCACATCTTGGACAGCAGACACCACCAGCATCCAGCGAGTGTAGACCTGGGATGTTGTTGAACATCACAGTTTAACAGGATGTCTCCTCACGACAAAGAGCCTTGGTGTTCTAAACGGGACCGGGAACGTTGCTAACCTGCCAGTTCAGTTCCGAGGTCTTTGAATGCTACCAGGCAGGTGAAGGGCGGCTGTGGATGATAGCTCTGGAGTAGTGCGATTTCCATCGGTGGCTCCAATACCACCCGGCATCCGTCGCTAGTCAAGATCAGCTTGCTGGACCGCCCCCATGGTCCTCTGGCTGACCACACGCTGGAGGGCGCCCTGCATGTCGCGGTTGCGCAGTGTGTAGATGGCCGGGTACAGCAGCGGTGTGAGGTTTATGTAGATGAGCGACACCAGCTTATCTTCCTCCAGGGAGCGGCTGCTCAGGGGTCTGGCGTACATGGCTGTGGCGCAGCCGTAGTGGAGCACGGCCACCGTGAGATGGGATGCGACGGTGTTGAAGGCTTTGCGGCGGCCCGCGCTATCCCCCACCCCCAGGATGACCACCAGGACCCTGGTGTAGGACAGCAAGATAAGGATTAGAGGCAGCACCAGCAGAAGCATGCACGCCGCCAGTAACACGCGCTCCTGAAGCTCCCGGTTCCCGCAGGCCAGCACCAGCACAGCCGGGAGGTCACAGAAGACGTGATTAACGAGACCACCGTGGCAGAAAGGCAGCTGGAAAATAGCAGTGGTGAGGCCCAAGGCTAGGATCGAGCCCCCCAAACAGCAGCAAGTTAGAAGGACCCAACAGAGCCCCGAGGTCATGAGCTGAGGATAGTAGAGAGGGCGGCAGATAGCCAGGTAGCGGTCCAAGGCCATGGCGGCCAGCAGCAGGCACTCAGAGCCACCCAGAGCCACGAAGAGACCCATCTGGGCGGCGCAGGTAGAGGGTGCCACCGCCTGGCCACCAGGAGGCAGGAGGAAGCCAGCCAGCATCCGCGGGGTGAGTACCAGGGTGTAAGCCACCTCTACTGCCGACAGCGAGCCCAGGAAGAAGTACATGGGCGTGTGCAGGGTGGGTTCTGCCAGGGCCAGGCCCAGAATGAGCAGGTTCCCAGCCAGTGTGGCCAAGTAGAGCGGCAAGAGGAGAGAGAACAGCAGCACTCGGAGGCCCTGGGGCCACCCCGAGAAGCCTAGGATCACAAACTCCTGCGGCACCGTCCAGTTGGGCTCAGACCAGTGGCTCAAGGTGGGGCCTGGTGGGGCACGAGCGAGAGAGAGAGAGAGAGAGAGAGAGAGAGAGAGAGAGAGAGAGAGAGAGAGTCATGGCGGATACCTTCCTTCTCCTGCACCCAAGAATGCTGTGTCAGATCTCTATAGCCTATGCGATGCTGATCTGTTTTATTACTAATTTTTTTTTTGGTTTTTCGAGACAGGGTTTCTCTGTATAGCCCTGGCTGTCCTGGAACTCACTCTGTAGACCAGGCTGGCCTCGAACTCAGAGATCCGCCTGCCTCTGCCTCCCAAGTGCTGGGATTAAAGGCGTGTGCCACCACCGCCCGGCTTTTATTACTAATTTTTATTATGTATATCTATGTCTTCGTATGACCTACGGGGGTCAGAAGAGGGCACTGGAACCCCTGAAGGTGGGGTTGCAGGTGACTGTGAGCTGCCCAGCCTTGGTGCTGGCCACAGAACTGGAGTCCACCTGATAACAGCCAAAGGTCTTGATGAGCAACAGCCCTGTGTGTATGAACTGAGTCGGAGTTCATGCCAGGACAGAGCTTGCCTCTGCTTTTTTGCGTTCGAAGGCACCCTCAGTGTTTCCCTCACACAAATTCCCTCTGGTCCTACTTGGACCTGACTCAGGGCTTTCAAGGCAAATCTCCCTTTCTTCTGGACACAGAGCTGACCAGAACTGGAAATATGTAGTCCCAGATCAATTCTCTCTCCCACGCCTTCAAGTATAGTGAGAGATGGCTTAGTGGTTAAGGGCGCTGGCTGCTCTTCCAGAGGTCCTGGGTTCGATTCCCAGCACCCACATGCTGGCTCACAACCATCTATAATGGGATCTGATGCCTACTTCTGGCCTGCAAGTGTGCATGTAGATAGAGCAGTCATATAGATAATAAAGTAAGTAAATTAATAAATCTTTTTTTAAAAAGTATAACAAGGTGGAATCTCATATCACACTTCCTTCTCTTCTTGTGATCTTCATTTCTGTTTCCTGGATAATCACAGCTCACCCTCACGGGTCCTTCTGCTCCTAATACAATTCATTTGCAACACCACAATTTAAAGACGGTGTGTATGTATTTACATGCATGCACACATGCATGGTGTGCACATGGGTGTGTGGAGACCACATGCCTACAACAGTTGACTTCCTCAATCCCTCTGCGTCTAGTTTTAAGGCAAGGTCCCTCACTGAACCTGGAGCTTGGAAACTCTGCTGACTTACCTGGCCAAGAAGCACCAGGGATCCTTCCACGCTGGGCCTTATGGGCATGCAGCGCCATGCCTGGCTTTTTAATGTGGGCGCTGGGACTCGAACTCAGAGCCTCATGCTTGCAAGCAATCACTTTGGTGACTGAGCTATCTCTAGATTCACTTTTTTCTTGAGGTAAGGTCTCTCTGTCTGTAGCTTGGGCAGGCTTCAGACTCATGATCCTCCTGCCTCAACCTTCCAAGTGTTGGGTTTATAGGTGTGCACCACCACCCTTGACTGTCCTTCTAATGACTCTACAGCACCAAATATAATGAGTTTTTTTTATCAAGAACAGAACAGAAGCCAGGCGTGATGGCACACACCTGTAATCCCAGCACTTGGGAGGCAGAGGCAGGTGGATTTCTGAGTTCGAGGCCAGCCTGGTCTACAGAGTGAGTTCCAGGACAGCCAGGACCACACAGAGAAACCCTGCCTCGAAAAACCAAAAAAAAAAAAAAAAGAACAGAACAGAATCAACATCTAGAATCCCCCAGTGAGGGGCGGGGAGCATGGATCAGTGATAGAGCCCTGGTCTAGCAGGCACGGGGCTCCCCACCTCCCCCTAGCACTGCCAATACAAAACCACACAAGCAGCCGGGCGGTGGTGGCGCACGCCTGTAATCCCAGCACTCTGGGAGGCAGAGGCAGGCGGATTTCTGAGTTCGAGGCCAGCCTGGTCTACAGAGTGAGTTCCAGGACAGCCAGGGCTACACAGAGAAACCTTGTCTCAAAAAACCAAAAACAAAAACAAAACAACAAAAAACAAACAAACAAAACAAAACCACACAAGCACAAAAACCTCTAGACTGCCTGGAAAAGTTCTATTCAACCTCCAAGGCTATACTCATATGTCTGTCCAGGCAGGCTAGGTGTCACTCTCTGAAGCCACAGTTGCCATGACAACACCGCAGCTCACCCCAGCATTCTGGGATGGACAACCTGGGTTGTCTGCGTGATTTGCTGAATTGCTGAAAGCTCGGGGGTCGGTTACTTGGTCCTCGGTCCTCACCCATTTGCTCGGCACCCCCACTTGCCCTTAGTTGTCATCCTGACCTGAGTGTCCAGCCCCGGCATCCCAGGGAGCCCCTGCCCTCGCCCCTCCCCCGGCAGCGGTGCCACATTCTGCTGCTCTCTCCCTAAACGTGCCCTCGGCCTCGGCACTTCCCACCACTGGGACTGTTAGAGTCAGCTGGGACGCTCAACTCATCACTTTCCTGTCCAGTACCTCCCTGGACTGTTGGAACTGATCCGTTTCCACACTCAGCTACCAAAGGTTGCGTCAGCGATGGCATGCCTCTCCCCTCCTTCCTCTTCTTATTCTCCATACCTTAATATGTCCTTCAATATCTTCATCACCACCACCATCATCATCACCATCATCACCATCACTCTTTTGTGTGATGCTTCAGAGGGACCCCAGGACACTTTCTAAATGCCACACAAGTGTTCTACCACTGGATGACATCCCTACACTTTGGTGAAAGTCCAGGCTGGCTTCAAACTCTAAAACCTTGTGCTCCAACTTCCTGCATATGGGCATTACAGGCATATGCTATTTCGTCTTTATTTTATTTTATTTTATTTTACTTTGAGGAGCCTGGAGCACTGAGCAATATCTCTAGTACTTCCTGAAAACTAACTCAAGCTCTGGGCTAGAGAGATGGCCCAAGACATGGGAACGAATTGTCGTGTGAGCATGGGGACCTGAGTTCAATCCCTAGGACCCATTTTTTTTAAACCTACACTACACAAGCCTACAACCCCAGCACTGAGGAGGCAACATAAGATACATTGAAAGCAAAAGATCCTGTCACAAACACACACACACAGACACACACAGACACACACACACACTCACTCACACACACACACATATACACACACACACACTCACTCACACACACAGACACACACACACACTCACTCACACACACTAACACACACACACATACACACACATGCCCCCCCCACAGAGACGCACACATACTTACACATAGACACTCACACACACATTCAACCCACCCACACACTCTCAAACACAGAGACTCACACACAGACACTCATACACACGCACTCACACATACATATACACACACGCACTCACAGGCACACACTCACAGGCACACTAACACACACACACACTCACACACACACTCACACACACAGACACACACACACTCACACACACAGACACAAACACAGAGAGACACTCACACATACACCCACACACTCACACTCACACATAGACACTCACACACACACACACACACACACACACACACACACACACAGAGTCAGCTCAAGCTCATCTCTCCCCAGAAGCTCAGCTGGCTAGGTGCAGTCTCTGCTCGCCCACCTACCTTCTCCACCATGAGACCGGGAGAGCAGGCTGAGGTGCAGCCCCACCATCACGCAGCTGTCCCCTGTCCTCAGCCACTGGTCCCTGTCCTCACGGGAGGCTTGTGATGGACGAAGGTCATGTTGTAGAGCTCAGTCACACAGGGAACCCTGAGGTCAGCCCTCCGACGCCCACACGAGTCAGAGCCACTGCAAAACGAGAGCCAGGCCTTTATGTCTCGCTCACACGTCTGCTATTTTTGTGGTATTATAAGAAGTTGAGTTTATGGGTATGTTTTTATTTTCAAAATAAACTGTTTTTGTTTTTTTTAATTTTTACTTTTTGGGTCTTTTGTTTTGTTTTGTTTTTTTGGTTTTGGTTTTGGTTTTGGTTTTTTCGAGACAGGGTTTCTCTGTATAGCCCTGGCTGTCCTGGAACTCACTCTGTAGACCAGGCTGGCCTCGAACTCAGAAATCCGCCTGCCTCTGCCTCCCAAGTGCTGGGATTAAAGATGTGCACCACCACCGCTCAGAATTTTTTGGGTCTTTTTGAGACAAGATTTCTCTCTGTAGCCCTGGATATCCTGGAACTTACTCTATAGACCAGGCTAGCCTCGAACTCAGAGACTCACCTGCCTTTGTTTCCCCCGGGTGCTGGAAATGCATGCACCACCATTGCCCAGCTATAAACTGTCTTCAGTGTGTGTGTGTGTGTGTGTGTGTGTGTGTGTGTGTGTGAGAGAGAGAGAGAGAGAGAGAGAGAGAGAGATATTATGTGCACTTGTCTGTCTGTGTGCGGTGAGCGTCACCCTAGGGATCATTCTCAACAATTCTCTTCTGTTTATAAGGATTTGTTTCATCTGTGTGCATTTGTCTCTGTGTATGGATATGTGCACTTATGTGGCTGCCCGAGCAAGCCAAAAAGAGGGTGTCGGATTCCCTGAATCTGGAGCTACAGGCAATTGTGAGTCACCAAATGCATGTGCCGGCCACTGCGACTTGGACCCGCCGGAAGCAGCCAGTGCCCTTAGCTGCTGAGCCGTCTTTCAGTCTCTCCACCTTATTGTTTGAGGCAGGGTGTCTCCCTGATCCAGAGCTCACTGATTTGGCTGGACTGGTCGGCCAGCAAGCCCCGCCTCTGCCTCCCCAGCCCCGAGGCTGCAGATGCCCATTGCCACCCACGTTTACGTGGACACTGGGGACCAGAACCTGGGTCCGCACTTCTGTTTCAGGGCAAGCACTTTATCCATGGTCATCTCTCCAGCCCCCATCTTATTTTTATTAAACATAGTTTAGGTTTTTCAAAAAAAAAAATTCTAAAAGTATTAAGACACATCACACATGCCTGTAATCCCGGTACGGGGTTGGTAGACGCAGGAGGATCACGGGTTTGAGACCAGCTTGGATTCAATAATGAAGTCAAAAACACCGAAGGGGACAGCGAGGTGGCTCAGTGGGTAAAGGCGCCTGCTGCAAGCCTGACAATCTGAGTTCGATCCCCACGACCTACACAGTGGGAGGAGATAACAGATTTCCCCAAGTTGTCCTCTGATCTACACACAATAAAGGAATTAATGGCTTCCCCCCCCCCCCCCGCAGCGTGGTGGGATACTCCTTTAATCCAAACACTCAAAGGCAAAGGCAAGCAGATCTCTGTGACTTCCTTGACTACTTTGGTCTACAAAGCAAATTTCTGGCCAACTAGGGCTACATAAATGAGATTCTATCAAAAGAAAAAAGCAAAACATTTAAAAGAAATAATTATATAAGCAGAAGACGTGTTAACTTGATCTAAGCACGATACAATATCTAGACATATTGACATGTATCTCTCTCTGTGTGTGTGTGTGTGTGTGTGTGTGTGTGTGTGTGTGTTCCAAGACAGGGTTTCTCTGTGAAGCCCTGGCTGTCCTGGAACTTGCTCCTGTCCTGAACGAGGCTGACCTCGAACTCACAGATCTGCCTGCCTTTGCCTCCTAAGTGCTAGGATTAAAGGTGTGCGCCACCATTGCCTGGCTGGAACATACTTTCTTATGTTCTTGTTGTACTTGTGTGGGTGTTCTGCCTATGTCGTGTCTATGCACTACACACGTGGAGTACCCAAGGAGGCTAGAAGAGGGCATGGGATCTCCCAACACTGGAGTTAGATATGGTTGTTAGCTTCCATGTGAACCAGGTCCTCTGGAAGAGCAACCATGTTTTTAACCACTGACCCGTCTCTCTGATTTTGTGTTTTATTTACCGGTTAAAAGTTAAAGTTAAAAGACATTTTGATTTTTTTCAAGAGCTCTTAAACAAGGCTAAGTGGGGTAGCACATGCCTACAATTCCAGCACAGAAGGATCTTGAGTTTGACAGATTTGCCTGGATTCCATAATGAGGCCCTCTCTCTGTGTTACTAACTAACTAACTAACTAACTAACTAACTAACTGTCATCATCATCATCACCATCAACATCACCATCATCATCATCTTGGAAAACAAAAACAAAGCTGAATGTGGTGGCACAGACTAATCCCAGCACTCAGGAGGTAGAAGCAGGGGGATCTCAGTGAGTTCAAGGCCAGCCTGGTCTACAGGGCCAGTGGTAGGTCAGCCAGGGCTATATGGTAGCTATATGTTAAAAAAAAACAACAATAATCTTCATCAGTTTGGAATATCCCTCAGTCGTAGAACATGTGAAGCCTTGAGTCAATTGTCAGCAGCACAGAAAAGAAAAGAAAAAAAAGAGGGACGACACGGGCTTAATTTAGAAAGAGGAGCCAGTTAGTGGGGTGGGATGGGCGTGTTAACCTGGGAATAACATGGTGGCAGTTGAGACCGATCTTAGAAGAATTCGTAACCCTCTTGAGCCGGTGAGATGGCTCAGCTGGTAAAGGCACTTACTGCCAAGGCTGACGACCCAAGTTCAGTCCCTGATACCCACACGGTGGAAAGGTGAGAACTGAGTCCTTGCATTCTAGGGCATGCGTGTGAACACAAATATGTATGTGTATACACACGTGAATAAGTAAATGGAAAAAGCAAGCAAAGCCTCTTCCCGGTGGTCCCAGTGTGTGTAGCTGTCTGTGCATGTGTGTTTGTGCATACTCTATTCTGCTCCGGGGTAGCCTCAGGTAACAGTGAGCTCTGGAATGCTCTGGGGTAGCCTCAGGTTACTGAGCTCTGGAACTAGAGTCAGAGCTTTGGTCTTTGATGTGGTATGTTGTTGTTGTTGTTGTTGAGACAGGGTCTCATGTAGCCCAGGCTAGCCTAGAACTCACCACATAGATGAGGATGACCCTGAACTCCTCGTACCTCTTCCTCCCTGAGTGCTGGCATGACAGGCACATGCTCCCATGCCTAGCTCCTGTGCACAGACGGCAAACGCCCTACCAACTGAGCCCTCTGATGTGACGTGTCATGTTACCCAAGTCACATTTCTCCCTGAGGTGCCAGGTCCCTCACCCGAGGGGTCTGACGAGACACAGGGGTTCACCTCCGATTGAGTTGAGATCAGACTTACCAGGCATCATCGATCATGGTGAGATTCAAATCTTCCCAGATGCCCGCAGCATCCTCAGCCCACAGGGTGCTGGCCGTGATTGAATGACGTGTGTGATGCCCCGGGCAGAAGGGTCCCTAGAGTTAGGAAGTACCAATGGATTAAACAGGGCTGGGGAGGTGGCTCAAGGGGTAAAGGCACTGGCCACCAAGCCGGTCAATCGAGTCCAATCCTTGAGACCATTTGCAGGACAGAACTGACTCTCTGAAGTTGTTCTCAGACTGTCACACATGCCTTGTGCATTTGCTCATGCACACACATGTACGCATACTCATACGTACATGCACACATGTGCACACACACAAACCAACCAAATAACTATAATAAAAGTTAAAAAGAAACTTTGGGCATGGTGGGATACACTTTTAATCCCAGCACTTGGGAGACAGAGGCTGGGGGGTTTCTGTGAGTTTGTGTCCACCTTTGTTTGTATAGTAAATTCCAGAGCAGCCAGGGCTATGTAGTGAATTCTTGTCTCATAAAGGAATGGTAAAGGGCAGACAAGGCTGACACTCCACGTGGTGATCGGCTTTCCCTTGACTCCCTGCCCACCACATACCTGCACGCCACATCTCCTGTGCGAATATTTATCTGGACAGATGGAGCAAGGCGTGGAAGAGAGCAGGAAGCCGGACAGGGGCTTGTAACATATCAGGCTCCGTTCACCTTTGCCTCGACACCAGGTCCTGCTGCGTTTACTACTCCAGCCCAGGACAAGGGAGGTGGATAAAGCACCTGCTGTGTGAGCCTGAGTTCAGTTCCCCAGACCCCATGTTAGAGTCAGATGCAGCAGGGATTCGCCTGTGGTTGTGGCGCTCCTGTGGGGAGGTGGGAGGTGGGTACAGGAGAACACATGGAAGATGGCAGGCCAGCCAGCCGGCCGTATGCAGTGGTGAACAATAGTGACCTTGGCAGGCCAGCCAGCCTGCTGTATACAGTGGTGAACAATAGTGACCTTGGCAGGCCAGCCAGCCTGCCGTATGCAGTAGTGAACAATAGTGACTTGTCTGGACAGCCAGCCTGCCGTATGCAGTAGTGAACAATAGAGACCCTGGCAGGTCAGCCAGCCTGCTGTATACAGAGGTGAACAATAGTGACCCTGGCAGGACAGTCAGCCTGCTGTATACAGAGGTGAACAATAGTGACATTGTCAGGCCAGCCAGCCTGCTGTATACAGAGGTGAACAATAGTGACCTTGGTAGGCCAGCCAGCCTGCTGTATGCAGTGGTGAACAATAGAGACCCTACTTTAAAGGTGAGGACTGACCTTTTGTTCTCTGACCACCACATGCATAATCTGGTATACACACACACACACACACACACACACACACACCACACCTCACACACCACACACACACATCCACACCACACACCACACACACCTCACACACCACACACACACACCACACACACACCTCACACACCAAACACACACCTCACACACCACACACACACCTCACACACATACCTCACAGACACCACACACACACACACACCACACACACACACAACACACACACACCTCACGCACACCACACACACACATACACACACCACACACACACACACACACACACACACACACACACACACAGATTCTAGCCCTTGTCTCTCGCTCCCATCCCTACAGTTCCATGCTTTCCTGGGTCTTGATTTCCAACTTACTCTTCAACGACCATGTTTCTGTTCTTTGCTCTAAACACCGATGGGAAGGAAGGGAGAGAACGAGAACAGCAGCCATTACGGCAATGGATGTCCCCGACACTGCCGGGCACTCACAACGCACAACGCACAAGCACTGTCCTTGCACAGCATCCCTTCCTGACACTGTGCAAAGGACTTTGAGGTACATACAGAGACAAAAGAGATGCAGGATTGGAAAGACCATGACCAGGGGCTGGATGATGGAAGGAGGGAGGGAGGGAGAGGAGGGGGAAGATTTGGAAGAAAAAAAATCACACAGAGAAAGGGAGAGAGAGAGAGAGAGAGAGAGAGAGAGAGAGAGAGAGAGGGGGGGGGGAGGGAGGGAGGGAGAGGAGATGTAGAGGGAGGAGATATTGAGAGTCAGGCAGACAGATGAATAGATAGTAGATAGATAGATAGACAGTTTGGTAGGAAAAAGATTTGTGTGTATATGAGAAACAGAGGAGAGATGGGAGAGAGAAGGACTAAAAGACAGAAGAAAAAATTGAGAGGAAAAGACAAGAGGGAGGAGACATATTTCAAAGGGAAAGACTGACAAGATTAAGAAAAGAGAGAGACAGAGAAAGAGGTGAGGGGCCGGGAAAGAAAGATGAACTAGGGAAGCATAGAGAAATTAAAAATGAAAGAAGTTAGAGAGAGGGGGAGGGAGGGAAGGAGAGGAGAGGAGAGAGACAGACAGACAGAAAAGAAGAGAGTGTTTAGGAGAAAAAAGGCAAGAGAAAAGAGACAAGGAAGATAGGGAGGAGGGAGAGAGAACAGAGCTTGCCATGGAACTCAGAGAGCATGGGTTTCCATGGGAAGATTCCCCTGGAAGCTTTGCTCTTCGACTCCTGGCAGTCACACTCTGCAGAGAACCATCTTCTCTGGCTCTTCCCCTGCCACCCCTGAGTAAGAATGGCCAGAGTATGGAATAGTCACCTACGAAGACACCCAGACAAGCCCCTGAGTTGTCCATCTGACCCCTAGCCTTCTGCTTGGCCAGTCCTCAGTCCACATATCGACTCTGGCAACAGTGAAAAGTCCCACTTAGAACCCAAGGTTTGCATCAGTAAGGCGACTTGGATCCAGGCTAGAAGGCTAAGCCCTGTCCATCACAACACAGACCCACCATGGCTACTTTTAAATTTCTCCCCCACCTCTCTGGTCTGCCTCAGTCTTCACTGGCAAGTTTTCCAACAGCATAAATACATCCTGATCCTCAGTTTCTCCCGGATCTCATGCATGGGCTTCTAACATCAGAATATCATTTCCCCACCTGGAAACGTACTTATTCTTCAAAGTCCAAATCAAACAAGTATAACTGAAAATAATACAAGCAAAAAAAAATGATAAAATAACAGTATCAATCATGGAAGGCTTTTGTAGAAACAGAAGCAGGCTGACCCTATCATACCCCACCCTCTGACTCCCTTGATATTCCAAGTTCTTTCATTGTAGGGATGAAATTCTTACTCCAAGTCAGGAAAGAGGTGCTTAATGGGTTTCCCAGGGCCCACTTAAGGGTCTAGCTTGAGCTAAAGCCCCAGAGTCTTGTTAGAACCTCGTCTCCCCCACTGTGATGTCTGAGGAGTATTGGGGGGTCTCAGAAGGATGAAGCTTGAGGGACTGGAAGGAGAGGAACATGGGAAACCAGAACTTTAGTATCTTGGGAGAGCCTGAAACTTCTGGTCTAAGGAGACAGGAAAACTATCTCCCAGCAGTGACAGCAGCAGAGACTGGACCCCAGAGGAATGAGTAGCCCAGAGCACTTTGAGAAACTCCCCGGAGAAAGGAAGGAAAACTCCCTGCGTCTATGTTCAACTTTATATAAAATTTACCAAAAGTTTAAACTCAGAAGTGGTCAGGAGTCTCATGGGTTAGAGGGCCTTGACTAAGAGTGATGTCAATCAAAGGTTGGTGGCACCCACCTTTGGTCCCAGCACATGGGTGGCAGGGATAGGCGGAGCTCTGAGTTCGAGGCCAGCCTGGTCCACAGAGTGAGTTCCAGGACAGCCAGGGCTGCACAGACTGTAATAAACCCTCTGTAGACAATGGTTAGACATCTGTCTACTGGCTAGCATCCTCTGGGAAAGCCCGAGTTCAAATACGAAGACACAAAGGGCTGGAGGGCTGCAGAAGCCTGTGATTGCCACACACACACTAAGGATCTGAGTCTGATAGGCTACAATTTGTGTAAAAAGCTAGGCATGCAGGGCTGGAGAGATGGCTCAGGGATTAAGAGCATGAACTGCTCTCCCAGAGGTCCTGAGTTCAATTCCCAGCACCCACCTGACAGCTCATCACAGTCTATAACTCCAGTTCCTGGGAATCTGATGCCCTCTTCTGGCCTAGAGATGCCCTGCACACACATCATGAACAGACATACAAGCAAAACACCCGTACTTTTAAAATAATGAAATACTTTCATTAAAAAATTTAAATAATTGTCATAATGGATGCTCAGACGCACTACTCAACATTGGGAAAGGAATGCATGAATAAACGAGAGTTTAACAAAGAGATTGAAATAATTTTCTAAGTAAAATAACCAGGTGGACTGGAGAGATGGTTCAGTGCTTAAGAGCATGAACTGCTCTTCCAGAGGTCCTGAGTTCAATTCCCAGCAACCACATGGTGGCTCACAACCATCTGTAATGGGATCTGATGCCCTCTTCTGGTGTGTCTGAAGACAGCTACAGTGCACTCATATACATTAAATAAATAAATATATCTTTTAAAAAATGGCCAGGTGAGCCGGGCGGTGGTGGCACACGCCTTTAATCCCAGCACTTGGGAGGCAGAGGCAGGTGGATTTCTGAGTTTGAGGCCAGCCTGGTCTACAGAGTGGGCTCCAGGACAGCCCGAACTACACAGAGAAACCCTGTCTCTCAAACAAAAAAAGACCAGGTGTTTGTTTTTATTTTTAAAACCAGTTCTTCCATTTATTATCTCTTGTGCATGGGTGTTTGCCTGCTTGTCTGTATGTGCACCTTGTGTATGCAGTGCACATGGAGTCCAGAAGAGGGCGCAGGAGCCCAAGTGGGAGATCAACAATGCTCGCCAAACCATAGGTTTAAATAAGTAGGAAAAAATGGGAGGAGATTCAAATAAATAAAACCAGGACATAAAGATATCACAACAGATGCCCAAGAAATAAGAAGGCTCAGAAGGGATTATTCTGAACAATTTTATAACAAGTTAGATAACATAGAAGACATTAATAAATGGCTAGGAACACAGAAATTACTGAAACAGAATGGGCTGCCTGGCTCTTCTTCGCCTGCTTGCACTTACTTACCAGCGCATCCGTTGGAATCTACCGCTACAGAAGACCAGCTGAAACAACTAGCCCAGTGGGACTGACAAGTATGAGATTCCTGGACTTCCCCTTCCCAGCTGACCATTGTTGGAGGGTTGCACTAGCATCCATATGACATAGTGCCTTAGGCTGGAGGTTCAACATTTCAGGGCCTCTGCCAAGAACATGATGGGTACCCGACAAAGAAACCTCAAGGTCGAAAGTACTTAGAAGGCCCATTTCTCTTCATAACCAGCAGTGAGTGCTGGGGTGGGACTTAGAGGCTGAGAATGGTAAACCCCAACTCTGACCGACCGCGGCATGACCATTCCTTCCACCGATCGAGTTGTTTGTTATGTTTCCCTTTGGCTTCTGCCGACCCTGCCTCACACTGTAACCAAAGCTATACCGGAACTCTCAATGTTCCTCCCATCCCCCCTCCTCCATTTCCCAAGGCTTACACTGTTCCTTCCCGGGTTCTGCACAAAATTGATGCTTAGAGAGCTGTGTCTTAGAGCTAGAAGTCAGACAATGGAACTGTCTTAGTCAGGGTTTCTTCTTTCTTTCTTTCTTTCTTTCTTTCTTTCTTTCTTTTTCTTTTCTTTTTTTTTCTTTCTTTCTTTTTTTTTTTTTGAGACAGGGTTTCTCTGTATAATCCTGGCTGTGTATAGTCCTGGAACTCACTCTGTAGACCAGGCTGGCCTCAAACTCAGAAATCTGCCTGCCTCTGCCCCCCAAGTGCTGGGATTACAGGCGTGTGCCACCACGCCCGGCTAGGGTTTCTATTCCTGCACAAACATCATGACCAAGAAGCCAGTTGGAGAGGAAAGGGTTTATTCAGCTTATATTTCCAAATTGCTGTTCATCACCAAATGAGTCAGGACTGGAACTCAAGCAGGCAAGGAAGCAGGAGCGGATGCAGAGGCCATGGAGGGATTTTTTTTTTTTACTGGCTTGCTTCCCCTGACTTTCTCATCATGGTTTCTTGTAGAACCCAGGATTACCAGCCCAGAGATGGCACCACCCACAAGGGGCTCTCCCCCCTTCATCACTAATTGAGAAAATGCCCCATAGCTGGATCTCATGGAAGCATTTCCTCACCTGAAGCATTTCCTTTCTCTGTGATAACTCTAGCTTGTGTCAAGTTGACACACAAAATCAGTCAATAGAGGTGCCCTCCTCTGGGACATGTAGTTCAGAGTGCCCCACATTGCATGAGAAAAATAGATCAGTATGCCACTTGGTATTCGTTTCAGACAGGGCAAGTCACAAATCTAGAGGCTCACTCCCCTGCCCAAGTGTCATTTTCAGCCTCCCCCCCTCATGTGTGTGCCCTCCTCACATCTCTTTGTGTTAAATCCCCAAAAGACATCTGCATTGATGTGTTCAGTTATCTGACAAGAGCCTGGATTGGAAATGGTTTGAGTGGCAGACCCACTTAGATTTGTATGTTACAAATATACAGCCTTGGGGAGTCTCCTCGTCAGACACGCTGAACTGACCTGCTTGAACTCCTGATGTCCTGGACTTTCAGCTGGATCCAGTCAAGACACAGACATCAGAGACTAAATCAACTGTTGGTGTGGCCTTCTTAAAGCCAACTAACTCCCCTATTTTCCCTACCCTTCCTTCACCCCGCTTCAAAATATCTCAATGCCCATATTTAGCTTGAAGAAGATATGAAGCGTCATCGCTCCAGTTCCCTGGGCTCTGGGGTGGAAGGGGTTATTATAGGTTGTCTTTCTAGGGAATGTAGAAATGGTCATAATTGGAACAGGGAGGAAATAGCTAGAATTGATTACATAGCCATAATCTCACTTGGTAGAAATCTTTTTAATTGTTACTAAACTGAAGTCATAATTTCTTATTTTGGTACAGAATTTATTTTGATGCAAAATCAAGGTTTTCATTGGTATAAATTTCTTCTATTGATACAAAAAGTTTAAAAGTGCAGGGCTTAGACCCAGTTTTTCTATAACTGTTACTATAAACTGAGCTGAGATGTTTAAGCTTGTGAGTTAAGGGCCAAATAGCAAATTCATGGCTCTGAGTTTATCGTTAGGGTGTTTTCAGATATTTTAATTAGAAATAGCTGAGGGTAGTTAATGGAGAGCAGTCCAGATTACTTTACATAGATAGCTGGTTTTCAAAAAATTCAGAAATCCATAGAATGTGATATTTAATGTTATTTATTCACTTGTTGAGGAAAAATCTGCTCCTAATAGCTTGCTTTCTTATAGAACCCAAGACTACCAGCCCAGAGATGGCAACACCTGCCATTAAAAGAGCATCTCTATCTCCAGGTGAGGCTGTACATTGTGGCTAGGTACACTGGGCAAAAAACTTACCAAACTCTCCTGCAGACCTGTACTGTTCTTGAAAGGACACAATTATAGGTTAGGACAGCTTAGATTTGCCAAGACAGAGTAGGCTAGTCCTTAATATCCTGTTTCTCTAGGTCTGTCAGATGATCCTGGGCAGAAGGCTGAAGACATGTGCTATCCTCCTGACTTACTGGGGCTGTATAGGTAGGCAGCTGTCTCTACAATTTGTCTCAGTTCCGGAAGCTGTCTTAGTATTCCTATATTTTTTCAGTTAATGTTGGTCATTCTCGGATTTCTGACAGGGTTGAAAAACTATTTATAGTCTCATAGCCAACCCAGGCTATTTACTTTGAGAGAACAGATTTGAGAGGATGGTCTTCGGATGGCATATATTCTAAAGCCAGGACATAAGTCAAGGTAGAATCATAAGTCTTTTAATTTAGGATAGATGTCAATGTTCTATCTTAATGACATAAATGATATAATAGACTGGGTGTTAGGTCTATCTTATACTTTATAGATTACAAAATGGTAATAGTTGTGCTCTATTTATATTTGAGAGAAAGGTTTTGTTTTTTATTAGAACAGAAAGGGGGAAATGTTGTGGATGGGCCTGGTGCTGTTTGTATTTTGATAGTAATTCTGCTCTCCTAGGAGGGACTGCAGACAAGGAGTGAGTCACATGCCCAAGTGACTTCTTGTGAAACAATCCCCTAATGTATAAAGGAGCCAATCACTGGGCGAGTAGGCGGGACTTCTGGGTTGGACAGAGGAAGAGAAGGGGGAGGAGGGAGTTAGAGGCCCTTTTTGGAACTGGGAGAGCATAAGGGCAAGATGTAGTTGCTAGAGTTTCCCCAATATCATGGTGGATCCACCAGGATTTGCCGCCAGAGGAATCAGATTTAATAGGTCTTACAAGATAAGGTTTTAGTTGTTGTGCCCAGAGATTGAGTTACCATTGCTTCTGAAAGAAAGAAAGAAAGAAAGAAAGAAAGAAAGAAAGAAAGAAAGGAAGGAAGGAAGGAAGAAGGAAAGAAAGAAAGAAAGAAAGAAAGAAAGAAAGAAAGAAAGAAAGAAGTAGTCTGCCTGGGGTGGTGGCGTACACCTTTAATCCCAGTACTCATGAGGCAGAGGCAGGGTGAATCTCTGCACCATCAAAGCCAGAGAGTTCCAGGATGGACAGGACGACATAGTGAGACCCTGTCTCCAAACAAGAGGGGTAGGATCTGGAAGTGTAATTACTAGTAGTTAAGAGCACACACTACTCTGCAGGGAATCGTGTTTGGTTCCCAGCATCCACATCTGTCAGCTCACAACCACTTGTTACTCCAGCTTCAGGGGATCTGGCACCTTCTTTTGGCTTCTCTGAGAACCTACATCCACATGTAAACACACACACACACACACACACACACACACACATCCACACACATCCCACTACCACCACCACAATTGAAGGTAAATCTTCAAATTTTTTTTTCAAAAAGTAACCAATTCCGATGTTTCTTAAACCCTACCAAAAAGTATAAAGAGGGATATTTCCAACTACTTTTATGAAGCTAGCATGTCCCTACTGCCGAAGCCAAAATACGGGAAGAAAGGAGCTCCAGGCTAACGTTCTCACAGTTTTGGTTGTAAGCCGTTAACAGCTGAGCCATCGCTCCAGCCCAGGCTAATGTTCTTAATGAGTGAATATCAAAAACCTTAATACTGCACTAGCCACGGCACTCACAATATTCAAAGAATAGAGACATTAGATTCAGAGTTCATCTTTGGCTACAGAGCAAATCCAACAACAGCCAGAGCTGCATAAACCCTGATTACAAACAAACACTTCCCAACACTCTAGCAAATGAGATTCAACAGTATATGGTACAAGACGGCTAAATGGGGTTTATCTTTGGACAAGGAGGGCTGAACAGATGCAGCTAGATGAGTGTGAAACACGACACCAACAGATCAAAGACACAAACCCAGCACTGACATCTCAGGAATGTCAGGAAAGCACTTGTCAAAATCTGACATCCGTGTGTGATACTTCAAGATGCTCTCAATGAAGTAGATGTAACTGGAGCTCAAGGTCATGAAGATGGCTTCGGTGGGTAGAGCCCTTGCCCTGCTTGTCAAGTCTATAGATTCTACAATCCAGTCTAAATCCCTTTCAACATCCCAATAGTCCCACGGAATCCCGATCCTTCCAAAGTAGCACACGCAATCTTGAGCAAGAACACCACCAAAGGCATTACAATCTGTGTTTCAAAACTTGTTACATACACATCTACAGTCATCGGAACGCGCTGGTACTGGCATATCAACAACTCGCAACTCCAAGGCTCAGGGGACATCACGGGAAGGAGGCAGAAGGACTATGCAGCCAGAGGATGGGGAGGGAGCGGTGAAATGCTGTTTCCTGAACATAACATGCCCACTGCACTCATGAACGCACTGCAGCTGTGGTCACCTGCGCACGATCGAGCCAGCTGAGGGGACAGTAGAGGGGCTCATGGGGCCCCACTCCTGATTGACCAAGTATTGGCAGCTGATGGTTTCTAGGGGATGGGGAGTAATTTTTCTTTAGGGCTGTGGCCACTGGTAGATTGCCCACGCTCCCCAGTGGATGGCCCCAAACCCAGGCGCATACAGGCAGCACTGACCAATTCTGCGAGTTATAAAAAAAAAAAAAATAAGTAAAGAAGAGGGGGCTGGAGAGATGGCTCAGTGGTTCAGAGCACTTGCTGCTCTTGCAGAAGACCTGAGTTCAATTCCCAACACCCACATGGTGGTTCACCACCATCTGTAACTCCAGTTTGTGGGGATCCGAAGTCGTCTTCTGACCTTTTGGGCACCAAGCATGCATAACATGGTGCGAATACATACATGCAGGTGAAACACACACACAAAATAAAATGAATAAATCTTAGAATAAACATAAAAATAAAGGACAGGAGGTTGTATTAGGGACACAATGGGAGAGGTCCAGGGGGAACTGGAGGGTTAAAAATACGGGGTGGAAAGCCAGGCGGTGGTGGCGCACGCCTGTAATCCCAGCACTTGGGAGGCAGAGGCAGGCGGATTTCTGAGTTCGAGGCCAGCCTGGTCTACAAAGTGAGTTCCAGGACAGCCAGGGCTACACAGAGAAACCCTGTCTCGAAAAACCAAAAAAAAAAACAAACAAACAAACAAAAAAAATACGGGGTGGATATGACAAAAAAATACATTGTATACATGTATAAAATGTCAAAGAATAAATAAATAAAAATACAGAAACAGACACACAGGCCTGCTGCAGCCCTGTGGCAGGGTCCTAGAAACCCAACTGGGAGAGGCTGGAGAGTAAGAAGGATACAGTAACAGCAAGTTGGGGGCGTGTCGGTCACGTGACTGGGATCGGTCACGTGACTGGGTGGAGCCACATGGATACACGTACACAGCAGCGGCCTGGATACCCAAGACTCTTTATTACATACAGCGTAAATAGGAGGTGGGTGGGTTAATCTGCAGCGGCTCTCTGTAGGGGAGCAGTCTCATGGGTCATGATGGTGTAGTCACCAGAGAAGAGGAAGCCGGAGTCTTTGGAGCTGACTGTTTCTAATTAAAAGTCAACCTTCATCAAAATCTGTATTCTGACCTTGGCAAGACCTCGCGCCATTCCCGCAGCTCAGGGGCTGCACCGGAGTCTGTGACTTGGCTGTGCTTATACAAACGACACCCAGTCCCTTCAGGGCTTCATCTGCTTCTCCTAGGGTGCTAGGCTTCCTGGCTAGTGAGTGTAGTGTAATACTAGCCTTGAGCGGCAGAGCCTAGCTGGGCAGTGGTGGCACACATCTTTAATCCCAGCATTTGGGAGGCAGAGACAGGTGGATTTCTAAGTTGGAGGCCAGCCTGGTCTACAGAGTGAGTTCCAGGAAAGCCAGGGCTACAGTCAGGGCTACACAGGGAAACCCTGTCTCAAAAAAACAAAACAAAACAAACAAAAAAGATAATCAGAAAACACAGATATTTAGGTTATGATTCAAAACACAAAATTACAGTTACAGATCTACTGTGGAACTGAGGCAGCAACAATGTAAAAGAACACCCCCCCCCCCAATCAGTGGGGGTCGGTGGCTCACACTTCTAATCCCAGCAGTCTGGAGGCAGAAGCAGGCAGATCCCTGTGTGTTTCAGGTCTGTCTGGTTTACATAGTGAGTTCTAGGACAGTCAGAGCTAGAGTAAGAGCATCTGTCTCTCTCTCCCATCCCTTCCCCTCTCTTTCTCTCTCAAACCAACCAACCAAAAAAACTGCTCAACCCTCTGACTAAGACGAGGGCCCAGATGGATTCCTTGGCGGATTCTATCGGACACTTTTGAGTGTCAGCATCCCGCACCTGTCCATCCCGCAGCGCCAGTTCTGCTTACCGAAAGTGGCCCACTGGGCACTCGCATTCCACGCCCCGCTCCACACCAGCGAGCCGGGCTTCTTACCCATTTATAGTTTGAGAGTAGGTTGAGATCGTTTCGGCCCCAAGACCTCTCTAATCATTCGATGTGCCTGCGAGAGCACCAGCTATCCTGAGGGAAACTTCGGAGGGAACCAGCTACTAGATGATTCGACTAGTCTTTCATCCAGGTCAGACGAGCGATTTGCACAATCAGGACCACTGCAGACCTCCACCAGAGTTTCCTCTGGCTTTGCTCCGCCCAGGCATAGTTCACCATCTTTCCGCATAGTTCACCATCTTTCCGTCCTAATGCATTCATTCGTTCATGTTCTACTTCCCTTGTGCAGCGGGTGAGACAGGCGAGGCGAGACCCGTGAGAGGACAGGCGGTGTGTGGAGAGTGTGTAAATAGGACTCAATGGCCGGTGACTGGGTGCTCGCACAGCTAGCTTTGTGGAGCTTCAGTGGTCTTGCGTCTTCACTGATCTTCACTTCTGTGAGAAAGGCATGACCGAGAACTTCTCCTGGTGGCCCGGCTGGTTCTGGTCACTCTTGCTGTCCCGTGCTGGGTCATGCCACAGCTGCTGATTCCTGACACTACTGACCTGGACTGCTGGGTATCCTGACAATGGACACTGGAATCGCCCTCAAGAGCTACTTCTAAACAGGGGTACATCTCCTTGTCCTATTTACCATCGTTTCCCCCCTACCTTTGGATAGTGGGCTAGAAGAGGGTTTGAAGTGTTTGAGAACCTTTATTAAAGTAGGTTTTGTAATAAAAAAAAAAAAAACTAAGCCATCGTATAAGTGGACTCGAATACAGAAATCACATGACATCACAACAGATGAAGAAAGCCTTTGTCAGATTCCTACAGATTCAGTAGCAGGCGAAACTGTTGGCATGCTGTCTTGAGATATTACATTGGTTGTCATGCCTCATTTTTCTGACCTTTATCCCACCCTAATCCCTTCCAACCCCACAATGCTAGGCAGGAGAGAAGGAGGTTAGAGGGGAAAGGGGCTTGCCGCGCCCTTTGAGCTACTTCCTGCTAATTAGGGACACTGAGTTCTTGGGGGCAAGTCCAACCTTCCCTGTCAGGATATCTCCACCTTCTCATCGTTTTGCTCATGAACGCTTGACAAACTGGAGCAACAGTGACTAGGAGTAGCAGCCTCCTCCTCCTCTTCCTCCTCCTCCTCCTCCCCCTCCTCTTCCTCCTGCTCCTCCTCCTTCCCTCTTCCTCCTCCTCCATCTCCTTCCTCCTCCTCCCCCTCCTCCTCCCCCTCCTCCCTCTTCCTCTCCGGAGTGTCTCCTGCTCCTCTTGGGGCTCTGGCTTTAATTCCCTCTCCAGAGGCCACAGAATTAAACTAATTAAATTTGCAGCTAGCAGAAACCACACCCCTCCTAGAGCATGTGACAATCATGGTTAGCAGCTGTGGACAAACTGAAGCAGCTCCGTATCTCACCTCTAGGATTAAAACAAAACATATTCACACAACATGACTGGGTCTTTTAAATAAGAAACTAAAATTCTCATGACATAGAACATACCTTAAGATAATAAAGGCTATCTGTGAAAAAAAAAAAAAACAACTACAGCCAAAGTTATGTTAAATGGAGAAAAACTTGAAGATTTCCACTAAAGTCAGGAACAAGACAGAGGTATCCACTCTCTCCGTACCCATTTTGTACTGTACTTGAAATCCTAGCTGTAGCAGTAAGACAAGAGAGGAAATAGAATGGTCCAAGTAGGAAAAGAAGAAATTGTAGAATCTCTATTTGCAGATAACCTGATTCTATATGTAACTGACCCTAGTAATGACTCTACCAAAACCAAAAACAACAAACCAAAAACAAAACAAAACAAAACAAAAAATCCCTAGAACCCATAAACACTATTTGCAAAAGTGTCAGAATGCAAAATCAACCTTCAAAAATCTGTCGCCTTCTTTCCTTATCTACAAACTGACAGACAGACATCTTGAGAAAAGAAGTCAGTGAAACATTCCCATTCACAATAGTTTGAAGAAAAATAAAAAGAAATAAACCTAACCAAGAAGTAAAAGACCTATATAAAGAAAGCTTTAAAATTCTGGGGATGAGAGGGAAGAGGGAAAAGGGGCAATCTCAGAACTGTGGTTCTCAACTTGTGGGACTCAACCCCATTGGAGATTCACTGACTGTTTCACGGGGGTCATCTAAGACTGTTGCAAAACACAGATATTTATTTACATTAAGATTCATAGCAGTAGCAAAATGACAGTTATGGAGTAGAAACATAATTTTATGTTTGGGGGTCACCACAGCATGAGGGACTGTGATAAAGACTCACAGCTTTAGGAAGGTTGAACACAACTGCCCTAGAAGACTGAGAGATCCTTCAGGGTCATGGGATAGAAGAGTTCATGTTGCCCACCCTACCAAAAGGCAGTCTACAGATTCAACATAATCCTAATCAGGATCCCCGTCGCTATCAGGACATAAATAAAAGAAATAGAAAAAAAAATCAGCTCGAAAGACCCTGGATAGCAATCGTCAACAAAAAGGATACTGTGAAGGTAACACTATTCTCAATTTCAAGTTAAACTACAGAATCATTGCTGCAGACACAGCACGGTACTGCCAAAGAAGGGATGCCAACCAACGGAACAGAACAGCAGAGGCACACACAAGTTGGCACAAGTATGGTTACCTGTTTGCTGTTTTGCTTGTTTTTACAAAGATGCCCAAAAATTACACAACAGAGAAAATGCATCATCTTCAACAAATGGTCCCGGGGAAACTGGATGGGTATGTGTCAAAGACACTTGGTCTTCCCTCTCATGCTCCATACAGCCCAACTGGAAATGGCTCAGGAAGAAGACCTGGAATTCTGACACTGTTAGCAGAAAAAATGGAGCACAGGAGAGGGCGTCCCAACAGACTCAGATCCCGGGGGAAATATGGCTGACTATTGACAAATGGGACCTGACGGAATTAAGGCAGAGTCTCTCGTTTCTGTACAGCCAAGGAGACTGGAATGGAGTGAAGAGATCATCTACTGAGTGGGGAAGAGTCTGTTAGCGACTGGCGTGACTTTACTGTTTTCTGCTTAGGTTTTGGTTTTGCCTCCCCTCGAATAGATTAACGGCAATGACTAGGTAGTATTCCTTAAACGTTTATGGCAATCAAGTCTTCAGTCTTTTCCAGTGGTTCCCTGTGCGTCAGAGTTCATCTCCCACACACTCAAAGTTGGTGACTCTGCCTTAGCCTTTGTACTGGCTGGTTTTGTGTGTCAACTTGACACAGGCTGGAGTTATCATAGGAAAAGGAGCTTCAGTTGGGGAAGTGCCTCCATGAGATCCAACTGTGGGGCATTTTCTCAATTAGTGATCAAGTGGGGGAGGGCCCCTTGTGGGTGGTACCATCCCTGGGCTGGTATTCTTGGGTTCTATAAGAGAGCAGGCTGAGCAAGCCAGGGGAAGCAAGCCAGTAAGGAACATCCCTCCATGTCCTCTGCATCAGCTCCTGCTTCCTGACCTGCTTGAGTTCCAGTCCTGACTTCCTTTGGTAATGAACAGCTGTGTGGAAGTGTAAGCTCAATAAACCCTTTCCTCCCCAACTTGTTTCTTGGTCATGATGTTTGTGTAGGAATAGAAACCCTGACTAAGACAGCCTTCAATGCCTTACAGTTTAGAGCTTCTGCTTACCGGTCACTGAGGGGAGGGATTGCCAGGGATAATGAAGTGCCACTGAAGGCAGAATTCCATGCCAGTTCCCTGGAAACAGGAGGCCTTTCCCTCAGGTGTCTTCTTTAGGACCCTGTCAGAGAAGCCTCAGGGAGTGAGAGAGTTGGAGTGTTCTCTCTTTCTCAACAAACATGCTCAAGGGGGTTGGGAATCCTCTTCCCAATTACTGGGTGGGAAATGCAGTCTCAGATGGGAGCGGGGCTGTGTGTTTACATGTGTTGGTGTATGTATGCCATGGTGCCCATGGAGAGGACAGAGGAAAACATGCTGTGTTGAACCTCACCACCTACCTGTAGACGTTGACCACGCGGCCCAGGAACATGGCCAGCGGCTTGGCCTCGCTGCAGCTTTTGAGGTGAGACACGCAGCTTAGGGTCACTGAGCAGCTCGCTGAACGGGTTGGACAATACAGCGTGTCAACCCGGATACACAGTCCTCAGCTCGCTTTCTTATAGAACCCAGGACTACCAGCCCAGGGATGGCACCACCCACAATGGGCCCTCCCTCCTTGATCACTAATTGAGAAAATGCCTTACAGCTGGATCTCATGGAGGCATTTCTTCACCAGAGGCTCCTTTCTCTGTGATAACTCCAGCTGTGTCAAAATTGACACACGAAACCAGCCAGGACAGTACTCTACTCAATTTCTGTCCCTATCCATCCCTCCAGGAGATCTGGGTTTCTCTCCAGGGCAGTTCAACCAGAAGGAAGCAGGGAAGACATATGCCTCCTCTCATTACACAATTTGGTAAGGGTGTTTCTACAGCGGTTATTTTGAATATTTGCTTATTTATTACTTTATTTTGGGTGTACATGTGTATATGTTACGGTTATATTTATGTGCTTCTTCTGTACATGTGCATGCATGTGCATGCCTATGGAGGTCAGAGGGCAACTTTCAGGAGTCATTTCTATCCCTCTACCATGAGCACCCCAGGGATTGGGCTCTGGGTCGTTAGGTTTGGCTGCAAGCCCCTTGAACTGCTCAGCCATGCAGCAGCCCTGAGGTTCTTACAAAGGCACTAATCTCATTCCTGGTGGCTTCGCCTCCATGACCTAATTAAGCACATCTCAAAGTCTCCACCTCTTGATACCATGGTATGGGGAGTAGGTTTCAACACAGAAATTGTGAGGGGGACACAATCCATCTCAAGAGCACTGGGATAGTGGCCAATGTTGAAATGGTGTCTATAGGACAATGGTCTCATCTCTGAATGACGGTTAGTTTTTACTTCTAACTTGATGTGATGGTTTGTATATGCTTGGTTCAGGGAATGGCACTATTTGGAGGTGTGGTCTTGATGAAGTAGGTGTGTTGCTGTGGGCGTGGGCTTTAAGACCCTACTCCTAGCTGCCTGCCAGTCAGTATTCTGCTAGCGGCCTTCAGATGAAGATGTAGAACCCTCAGCGCCTTCTGAACCATGGCTGCCTGGATGCTGCCATGCTCCTGCCTTGATAATGGACTGAACCTCTGAACCTGTAAGCCAGCACCAATTAAATGTTTGCCTTTATAAGACTTACCTTGGTCATGGCGTCTAAGACACTTGACATCACCTAGAAACACCCCAAAAAGAGTGTCAGGATTTAGAGAGATGGCTCAGAAGTTGACAGTACTTGTCATTCTTGCAGAGGACCTAGATACAGTTCCCAGTAATCAAGTGACTCATATCCCTCCGTAACTCCAGTCCTAGGTGATCCAACGCCCTCTTCCGACTTCTGCAGGCACTAAACACATACATGCATGCAGGGAAAATGCACACACACACACAATCTTTTTTTGAAAAGCAAAACTACTCTCAATGAGGGATTATGTAGATTAGGTGTCATGTGGGCATGCATGTAGGGAATTGTCTCTACTATGTTGAGGTGTGAAGACCTGCCCACTGTGGGTGGTACCATTCCTTACGCAGGGAACACCGGGTTGTATGAGAGTGTAGAAAGCAAGCTGAGTACCGGCTTGCATGCATGCATTGCTTTCTGTGTCTGATAATGGCTGCGACTATGACTGACTCCTGCCACAGTGACCACCCTTCTGTGACGGACTGTACTGTGAGTTGATGTCCTGGACCTCTGAGGAAAACCAAACCGTTTCTCCTCTGAGTTGCTTTTGTCAAAAGAATTTTATAATAGTGGAAATGAAAATCGGACAACCAGCCGGGCAGTGGTGGTACATGCCTTTAATCCCAGCACTTGGGAGGCAGAGGCAGGCGGGATTTCTGAGTTCGAGGCCAGCCTGGTCTACAGAGTGAGTTCCAGGACAGCCAGGGCTATACAGAGAAACCTTGTCTCGGCAAAAAGAAAGAAAGAAAGAAAGGAAGGAAGGAAGGAAGGAAGGAAGAAAGGAAGAAAGGAAGAAAGGAAGAAAGGAAGAAAGGAAGAAAGGAAGAAAGGAAGAAAGGAAGAAAGGAAGAAAGGAAGAAAGGAAGAAAGGAAGAAAGGAAGAAAGGAAGAAAGGAAGAAAGGAAGAAAGGAAGAAAGGAAGAAAGAAAATATCAGACAACCTTTTAAGACTGGTCCCTGGCATCTGTCTGTGTCTTCTTCCCTCAAACTCCTTCCTTATTCTAGGTGTTGGATACAACTCATGAAAATGAGAGACCCTAATAGGACCTCTTACATGACTTCAAAGACTCCTCAACCAAGTACAGACTTCATAGACATAGGTTGGACCTCTGTTGGGCCCTATGGATGGATTGGTTTACACATGAACAGCTCGTACCAGGGCTGTTGCTAAGATTTCATTGGCCTACCCAGAATTTTCCATGGGTTTGGCCCCAAGCCAGCAATACCATATCTACTCATCTGTATGAGACCTCTCAGCTCCAGACAGAATCTGGGCCCAGGAGCTCACGGAGAGGTGAGCTCAGTGAACTCAGGGAACGTAGGCCACAGACAGGGCTAGCCCAGAACTCCTAAAACTTCATTGGCTGCTGGAGTGAGGGGCCTGGTGAACTCAGTGACAAAGTTCAGTAACAGGGCTTGTCCTATGGAGTCTGGACTCGGCTCTTCATCTCCCCTATTGACTATCCCAGGAGAGCTGGGTCTGGTGGTGCAGGTCTGTGATCTCAGCTACTCAGGAGGCTGAGGCAGGAGGCTGATACATTGATGGCAAGACTGAACAGTTGGGTGAGACTGTTTCAGAGTAGAAATGAGAGGAATGGGCGATATCTGAGTTGTAGTGTAGCTGTCTAGAACCCCCCAGTGAGAGGCTGGAGTATACCTCAGGTGTCTAACCAATCCCCAACCCCCACCCACAGCAAGGGGCTGGATGTGTTGCTTAGTGGTAGAGAGATTGTGGTTGTGGTTTGAGTATGCCTAGCCCAGGAAGTGGCAGATTTGAAGGTGTGGCCTTGTGGGAGTAGGTGTGTCACTGTGGTTGTGGGCTTTTTTTTTCTTTTTTTCTTCATTGAAAAGGGAAGTAAAGGGAAATAAAAACACTTTATGACGAAATTAAAGATTTACATGGAAAATATTTCAGATGAACACGTTAAAATTGACAATTTTCATGGAAAATTAAAGAGTAAAGTGGTAGACATGTAAAACATTGCTAAATTAATTGAAATGTGGGATAGAAACAATTTATGGTAGACTTGAAGTTTACGTGGAAAATATTTCTGATAAAATTGTAGAAAAATGTAGAAAAACATGTTAGAATTGAAGATTATCATGGAAAATTTTATATAGATATAATAATGGTAGGTATAAAAGTATTCCTAAGTTGATTGAAAGTGGAATTATAAACATTTTCTGATAAACTTGAAGATTTACATGGAAAATATTTCTGATAAAATTGAAGAAATATATAGAAAAAAACATGTTAAAAATGGCGCCGGGCATGGTGGCGCATGCCTGTAACCCCAGCACTTGGGAGGCAGAGGCAGGCAGATTTCTGAGTTCGAGGCCAGCCTGGTCTACAGAGTGAGTTCCAGGACAGCCAGAGCTACACAGAGAAACCCTGTCTTGAAAGGCCAAAAAAAAAAAAAAAAAAGAAAAAAGAAAAAAGATAATTCTAAGTTGATTGAAGGTGGAATTATAAATATTTTCAGATAACATTGAAGATTTACATGGAAAATAATTCTGGTAAAAATTCAATAAATAAAGACAAACACGTTAAAATTGACTATTTCATGGAAAATTTTACATATAAAATGGTAGATATAAAAATTCTAAATTAATTGAAGGTGGGATTAGAAACATTTGTGATAAAATCAAAGATCTACATTGAAAACATTTCTGATAAAATAGAGGAAGTATATAGAAAGATTAAAATTGAAGATTATCAAGAAAAATAATGCAGATAAAATGGTAGACATAAAAAATTACTAAATTAATTAAAAGGGAATTATAAACATTTTCTGATAAAATTGAAGATTTACATGAGAAATATTTCGTTAGTCTATGCCTTTTTATTGGGGAGTTGAGTCCATTGTTGTTAAGAGAAATTAGGGAATAGTGATTGTTGCTTCCTGTTATTTTTGATGTTATTTTTATGTTTGTGTGGGTATCTTCTTTTGGGTTTGTTGGAAGATTACTTTCTTGCTTTTTCTAGGGTGTAGTTTTCCTCCTTGTATTGGCATTTTCTATCTATCCTTTGTAGGGCTGGATTTGTGGACAGATATTGTATAAATTTGGTTTTATCATGGAGTATCTTGGTTTCTGCATCTATGATGATTGAGAGTTTTGCTGGGTATAGTAGCCTGGGCTGGCATTTGTGTTCTCTTAGGGTCTGTATGAGGTCTGCCCAGGATCTTCTAGCTTTCATGGTCTCTGGTGATTTGTCTGGTGTGATTCTGATAGGTCTGCCTTATAAGTTACTTGCCCTTTTCCCCTTACTGCTTTTAATATTCTTTGTTTAGTGAATTTGGTGTTTTATTATGTGCCGGGAGGACTTGCTGTTCTGGTCCAGTCTGTTTGGAGTTCTGAAGGCTTCTTGTATGTTCATGGGCATTTCTTTCTTTAGGTTAGGGAAGTTTTCTTCTACAATTTTGTTGAAGATATTTACTGGGCCTTTAAGGTGTAAATCCTCACTCTCCTCTATACCTATAATCCTTAGGTTTGGTCTTCTCATTGGGTCCTGGAGTTCCTGGATGTTTTGGGTTACCAGCTTTATGCATTTTGCATTTTCTTTGACTGTTGAGTCAATGTTTTCTATGGTATCTTCAGCACCTGAGGTTCTTTCTTCTATCTGTTCTATTCTGTTGTTGATGCTTGCATCTATGACTCCTGAATTCTTTTCAAGGTTTTCTATCTCTGGAGATGTCTCACTTTGTGATTTCTTTATTGTTTCTACTTCCACTTTTAGATCCTGGATGGTTTTGTTCAGTTACTTCACTTGATTGTGTTTTCCTGTATTTCTTTAAGGGAATTTTGTGTTTCCTTTTTGCTTTTACCTGTTGACTGATGTTCTCCTGTATTTCTTTTTTTAAATGCTTTTTATTTGTTGTTTTCATCATTCTTTTTTTAAAGGATTTATTTATTTATTATATGTAAGTACACTGTAGCTGTGTGGTTGCTGGGATTTGAACTCAGGACCTTTGGAAGAACAGTCAGTGCTCTTACCCGCTGAGCCATCTCTCTAACCCCTCTCCTGTATTTCTTTAAGGGAGTTATTTAAGTCTTTCTTGAAGCCCTCTATCATCATCATGAAATACGATTTTAAATCCAACTCTTGCTTTTCCGGTGTGTTGGGGTATCTGGGACTTGCTGTGGTGGGAGAACTGGGTTCTGATGTTGCCATGTGGCCTTGGTTTCTATTTGTAGGATTCTTGTGCTTGCCTGTCGCCATCTGGTTATCTCTGGTGCTAGTTGGTATCGTTGTCTCGGGCTGGAGTTTGTTCCTCCTGTGGGTCTGCAAGCTTGTGTCCTTACTCCTCTGAGTTCAAAAGTGAAAGCACTGCTGGGAGATCTGTCTCTCCTGGCGGGCTATGCACAGAAGGCTGTGGAGTTTCCCGCCTCCCTGGTGCAAATGGTTGTGGGCTTTAAGAGCCCTTTCCTAGCTGCCTGGAAGTCAGTATTCTGCTAGCAGTCTTCAGATGACGATGTAGACCTCTAAGCTCCTCCCACCTGGACACTGCTGTATTCCTACCTTGATGATAATGGACTGAACCTCTGAACCTGTAAGCCAGCCCCAATTAAATATCCTTACAAGAGTTGCTTTGGTCATGGTGTCTATTCTTAGCAGTAAAATCCTAACTAAGACACTTGCCTAGCATGCATGAGATTCTAGGTTCAATATTTTATATACACGCACAAGAGCGAGAGCGAGAGCGAGAGCGAGAGAGAGAGAGAGAGAGAGAGAGAGAGAGAGAGACTGTAATCAGGAGACTCAGCTGCAGTGTTATTTCATGAGGCCATCTGTGACTTGGCCATGGTGGTATACACCTGTAATCTCAACACCCAGGAGGTGGAGGCAGGAGGACTGAGAGTTCCAGGCCAACCTGGGCTACATCACAAGGTCCTGTCTCAAAACCCCCAAATTTAAGAAAATCCTACCTTATCTAACTCAGCACCATCTTCTTAGGTCCCGGTTAAAAGCTGAGCATCCCCGTGGGGGAGGAGACGGCAAACACAAAGGCACAGGTGAGCCTGCAGATGACTATGTCTGCGGCAGGGGGATGGATGTCAAGTCCAAAGCTGGGAGGAACTGGTTGGCCATGAGGTAGGGACTGATCTCAAAAGGAAACAGCACGATAAGCTCGAAAAAAAATCACTTTTATTTTGAAATGGTGCTGCAGGTGGGTCTGGTGAGTTCCACATATATCCCCTGCTAGGATACTAGTGTCCACCCCCCCAACCCCTTCAGCAGCTGAAGGGCCCTGGAGGGGACCAGAAGAGGGTTTTGGAAGGAGGAGTGGGGAGCTCCCGATCCTGTGCCTGGCAGGCCCTCATGAGGCTACAGGTCCTTGTCCCCAGCTCCTGGACCACAGAGAGGCCACCTCATGAGCTCGGAGGACAGCGGGAGTCAGCGAGCCGGTTGTCTTCCCTCCACATGCCTCTGTCTCCTTCCGTCTGGATTTCTGTTAAGAGTGACAAGTTTAGCTGTGCAGTCTGTCAAGGAATGACGCAGCTCCCCAGCCAGGGCCCCGGTTCTGTGGTCATGCCTTGGGAGGAGTGAAGAGCAGCCCACTGCAGGTCTCTTGGGAGTCCAAAGGGTGCTGTTGGGCCTCCAATCCCAGAAGACACTCATCGACCTGGCTTCCTCTCTACCACTCACCCACCCAATTCCCTGTCTCCTCGCCAACATTCTTTCTTCCTGCCGGTCTCTCCCTACCGGTGCCTTTTTCCCTTTCTGAAGGTCCCCAAACTCCTCTTTTCCCACATCCGCCAACCCACTACACGGCGGTGGAAACCTTCGAGTACGCTTGGAAAGTTTTCCTGGAGGTCCGCGGCCGGGTGGGGGGCGCCATGGGCAGCAGGAAGTAGCAAAAACAGCAGCACCAGCGGTGGCCACATGATCCTGGGACGGAGAGCTGCAAAAGGTTGGATGGGCTGTCGGTCAGAGGCCTTCCCTACCCAGGTAACTTCTATTCCCTCCCGCTTCTGCACGCCACGCCCATTCCTTTCTGATACTGGGAATCCCGCCTTCTCACTTCCGAGGTGCCCTGTGTCAGCCTTCAGCCTGGTCAACGGTCTCCAGGTCCCCAAGAACTGTCAGGTGAGGACAGTTGTGACTCTGGAACTAAGGATCTCCTCGAGTCAGCTTGCAAGTCCTGGCCACGCCCCGCATCCAGAGCCACGCCCCTCGAACATGAGCTGACCCGCCCACTCTGACCACACACCCTTCAGCCCAAGCTGTGCTTACCTACTACAGAACTGCTTCTTTATACAATGGCCATGCCCTTAAAACATTGTCACACCCACTCCTTAATGTTCAGAGCCTTCTCCACTCGCTGGCCACACCCTCCTGCTGAGAAATACATCTTGGCAGGGTTGCTCAGCGTTTTGCTGAGCATGGGCTTGGATTCACTCTTTGGTCCTTTGCAGACCCAGTTCGCCACCAGTACCACTGCCAGAACTCTGGTGGCCCATGGTCCCTTGCTCCTGTTCTTTTTCTGTCTCTTTTGAATACGTGGAGTCCATCCTTCTTTCTGTTGTCCAGAGGCCGGGTTCTGATAGCCTCCTCTTTCACTCTTCACCTAATTCCCTGGAACCTGGAGATCATGCTTTTCAGCTGAACAGGTTAGCCTCTACATTGAAAAGAGAATTCAGACCTGTTTTGAAGCACCAAACACATTATATATGTAAAAATCTGGAATGAGTAAAGATTTACTGGCCTTTTGACCTCTTCTTTTTTTTTTTTAAGATTTATTTATTTATTTTATGCATATGAGTACACTGTAGCTATACAGATGGTTGTGAGCCACCATGTGTTTTTTGGGAATTGAACTCAGGACCTCTGCTTGCTCTGGACCCGCTCGCTCCGGCCCAAAGATTTATTTATTATTATATGTAAGTACACTGTTGCTGTCTTCAGACACTCCAGAAGAGGACGTCAGATCTCATTATAGATGGTTGTGAGCCACCATGTGGTTGTTGGGAATTGAACTCAGGACCTCTGGAAGAGCGGTCTGTGCTCTTAACCACTGAGACATCTCTCCAGCCCTCGCCTTTTCAAATCTTTTATTCAAAATATACCATGGTGGTAAGGCTTCAAGGGCATGGTGCAGAACATTTAGCTGATACCACCAAAGCTGAAGTGACCATGAAGAAGGGTCCTGTATAGCTATAGACGCTCGCCACTCTGATACACAGTGCATGGTTAGACATTGGAGAAGTAGGGGGAGTGGTAGCCCGTTGTGAGTTTTAAAATCCTTTTCATCAAAGGGTCACTATACATGCAGAGAAAGGCAGCGCAGAACACACTGGGGTGTTCAGCATCAACTTTATACACAGGCGACTGCAGGAACCAACTACGCAGCCCAAGGAAGCCTCAGCTCTCGTGAAAGGCATGCTGGCTGACTGAATGGGAGTTTTGCCTGATTTTTTATCCATCACAGAGAATCACACCATGTGCTTACAACGCATGCCTGGGCTTCCTTATTCAAGGTTTTTGCTTGACCCACAGGGAGTGGCACTATTAGGAGGCGTGGCCTTGTTGGAGTAGGTGTGGCCTTGTTGGAGGAAATGTGTCACTGGGAAGCTAGGATTTGAGGTCTCATATATAGCTCAAGCTACGCACAGTGTGACAGTCTCCTCCTGGCTACCTTCCGACCAAGATGCATAACTCTCGGCCCCTCCATGTCTGTCTGCACGCTTTCATGATGATAATTGCCTGAACCTCTGAAACTGTAAGCCAGCCCTGATTATATGTCTTCCTGTATAAGAGTTGCCTTGGTCATGGTGTCCCTTCCCAGCAATGAAACCCTAATTAAGACAATGTTTAAGTTAAAGTTTTCCAAAGTGGTCTATCGTATGGCCTGTTCCAGGGTTGGAGGGATGGCTGGGTAGGGTGTTTGGAGAGGAATAAAGTTTGGTTCTCAGCATCCATGCGAGGAGGCTCACGACTGCTTGTAACTCCAGTTTCAGGGGATCCGATACCCCTTCTGTCTTCCAAAGGCACCTGCACACACGTGCCACATACACATAGACACAAATTAAAAATACTTTTTAAAAAAAAGTTCATAGCTAGGCGGTGGTGGCGCACGCCTGTAATCCCCGCACTTGGGAGGCAGAGGCAGGCAGATTTCTGAGTTCGAGGCCAGCCTGGTCTACAGAGTGAGTTCCAGGACAGCCAGGGCTATACAGAGAAACCCTGTCTCGGAAAAAAAAAAAAAAAACAAAACAAAACCAAATCCACCCCCCCCAAAAAAAAGTTCATGTTGAGATTCTTGCTGTTGCAAATTCATGTTGAAAGATTCTTGCAAATACCTGGGTTTTTTTTTTTGTTTGTTTGTTTGGTTTGGTTTTTGTGCTTCCAGTGGAACTCTTTCAGTGGATGGGTTTTTAAATGACTGTGTGTGATGTGTAAGTACGGAGATGCATGTGTCATACAGTGTGTGTAGCTCAAAAGAGACCTTTTAGGAGTTAGGCTTCTTCCTTCTATGGTAGGCTTGGGTCACAGGATATGCAGACAGCGGTTGGGTTTTTAATCCACAGTCCCTTGATAATGGAGATAAAAACATCTTCTCACATACATATTGCTATATAGACATTTCTTTTCTTTTGTGATGTGGACGGTTGGCTATGTCTTTTGCTTATATTCTCCTAACTGATTAGGTGTTCCTTATATGTTCCAGATAAAGTCCCAAGGAACTAGGAGCTCTGGGCCTGCCTCTGACCGTCCGTATGCTTGTGAATAAAAGCTCAGTGGGAAATAGTCGGGCACCGTGGTCTGTGCACAACATGGGGTTGCCTGCCTATCACAAGAGGCAAGCTAGGCAGCTGTGGTAGGACAAAACCCGCAGAATTTACTAACCGGCTCCTTACTGAAGAACTTTACCAGTACCTTTCCCCCACCATATGAACTCCAAGAATAGTCAGCCTTCCTGTTTTCCAAAACTTAAAATGATTTATTCTTAATGTTGTGAGCATGATGAACACATGAGTGTGGATGTCCATGGAGGCCAGAAGAGGGTGTCAGACCCCCTTGGAGGCTGAGTTAAAGATGGTTGTGAGCCACCCATCGTGGGTACCAAGAGCTTAACTGAGGTCCTCTGGAAGAGCAGCAGGTGCTCTTAGATGCTGAATCATCTCTCCAGCCCAGCCCATTCACTTAAAAATTATTTAAAATCGTGCCTGTGTATGTGCAGGTGAGCACAGAGACCAGTACTGCTGGGGTGGTTAAGAGATGCCCGAGTCACGCCCCCTCAAGAGCACTAAGTACTCTTCAGGAATGAGCAACCACTCCATTCCCTCCCCTCCCCTGTCTTGATAGTGTCTTGCTATCCACAAATGTTCAATTCAGTATAATCCAATTAAACCTTTATGCTCTAGAGCCTTCTCGGTCTTGCTTAGAACATTGCCTGCACTCAAGGTACAAAACCTCCTAAGTTTCTTGAGGCAAGGTCTCATGCCATAGTCCTGACTGGCCTGGGACTTGTGTTGTGGGCCAACCTGACCTTCCACTTGCCTCTGCTGGTCAGTGCCAGGCTCACTAGGAATGAGCACCGTGCATGTCTCTTCTATTCTGATGTGACTTTACACTTCATAAACCAACCGCCTAATTTGATTTTACTGTTCATTATACACACAACTGGTAGAACATTCAACAGAAGTGACATCTTTGCCTCTTAAATGTCACTCATTAAGACAGAGGGCCCACGTTTCTAGGACCTGAAGAATGTTCTATTCTCATGGTTGATTTACTCTTATGTCATGATATCTATGGCTTTACACCATTTCAACACTGGCGAGCAGCGCGTGCTTTATTTTGTTGATACAGCATCTCACTATATATACAGGCTCTTGTCACTCAAGTCTCGAAGTCACAGCACTCCTGCCTCGTCTGTGCGGGACTTGCAGGCCTGAAGTCACCACATTCAATTAAAACAAAACAAAATAAAACAAAACACACACTTCTAATTGTATGTATTGTGTGTGTATGTGTACATTCCTGCGCTTGCCCACAGAAAAGAGGGTGTTGCATGACCTGGAGTTGGAGTTACAGGTGGCTGTGCTGCCGGGCTCCACGCCTCCCCCACCCCCCACCCCCCCACTCCCCACCCCCCGTGTGGAGGCGAGGGGCGAGCCCAGGCCTTCTCCAAGAAGGCACGCACCTCCTACTGCTGAGCCGTCTCTCTCCAGCCTCTACACACAAGCCCTTCTGTTTTACAAGTTAGCTTTGGCCATTGTTTATCTGTTGGCCCTTTGTCTTAGATTCATTATGTCCATTTCCATGAAATAACTAGGTCTGAGAGTCCACAACATGTGGGCTCACAGGGGAAACTGACGTCCTGTGGAGCTTCTCTTGAAAAGCACGAGGCCCTAGTGTGTGCCCACAGGTTTTTCCTAGACATAATTCTTGAAGATGTATTTTTCCTTAGGCACGTGAGGAGTGTTATAAATAGGCACTGCTCTCGAAATCATCTGCATCTTTTTCTTGAAAACCCCAGTGTTATAAGAATGACCTTGTATGCAAGGACCTTGTTCAGTCTCGTAATTTGTAACTTTAACATCTGAATATCCCCTGGAGTGTGCTATGTGAAGGTCATGCCAGAGGAAAGTCCCGTTCCATCCCTGATTGTTACCTGCTTCCTTCCCTCATTTACCTGGCCAGGTCTTCCTGTAGTTGCACAAGCGCTCTGGTGGTAGGCCCTGCTTTATCGAGTGTCAGCATTGCACTGTTCTGAGTGGTGCCTGTAGTATCTCAGTTAGACCCTCTGTCTAACTGAGGGGTTTCTTCTCCATACTTTGCTAAGATGATGTTTTTCCACATGAATTTTCTAACATGACTGTTAGCTTGTGGAATATTCAACCATCTCTGTTCTTGGAGCAGGGCCGGTCTGGTTGACCACTGTTTATGGACCAAGCATCTGCATCTGGTTCATCTGGGCTCGGGTCCGATAACACCTATAATCAAGTTATGGTAGAGCCTCCTCCTAACCGCAAGCCCGACGTTCTGTTGTCTTGGTTATCTGTGGGATGGGCTGCCAATCACAGTGCAAACATACTAAGTGGACGCAGGTTAACTTGGGGGAGAGGAGTATTGGAAACCAAACACGGCCTCGTGCCATCTAGGCAAGGGCCTTCCTGCGGAACCGATCCTCAGCCCTCCACTCCTGAGTCGACATCATCTATGGAGTGTCAATCATCCTTCTGTCCAGGGATTCCACACTGGATTCGCGACTTGCCCACCACTAAGCAGCTGCCTCAGCGACCACATTAAAGTGCAGCACTTATGGTTTGGGACTATTTGGCTTCAGGTAGACTAGGGGGTCTTGGGACACATCTGCTGTGGGCAATGAGAGGCTACAGTCCTGGCAATCAGAAGAGGACCATGATTATTGATTTAAACTGCTTGTTTAGGATTGTCACATGGGGAAATGGTAGGTAGCCAAACTCTTTTAGCAAGGGATTATGCCAAAAAGTATCAACCAGAAAATGTCTGATAGGAGAATGCTGTGTTCCAAAGCTCTGGAAATAGGAGGCAAGAAACAGAAACGGTGGCATATTGATAGTACATACTCTTCTAGTGAAATGGGCACAAACAACCCCGAGCTATGTATGCATATGTGGGGGTTTGAACTGGAATGGCCGCCACAGGCTCAAATATTTGGATCTTGGGTCATTAGGAAGTGGCACTAGGTGTGACCTTGTTGGAATAGGCGTTGCCTTGCAAGAGGAAGTGTATCACTAGTGGGGTAGGATTTGTGGTCTCAAATGCTCAAGCCAGGCCAGGTCTCTCCCCCTGCTGCCACTGGTTGCAGCTGTGGAGCTCCCAGCTGCCTCTGCAGCATGTCCGCCTGCAGCATGTCTGCCTGCAGCATGTCCGCCTGCGTGCCACCACGATGCTCCCCACCATACAATGGACTACACCTCTGAGCTCAGAGCAGCCCCAATTAAATGTTTACCTTTCCAAGAGTTTCCACAGCCATAGTGTCTCTCCACAGCAACAGAACACTGACTAAGACAGCAAGCATAGTTTATCAAAATAGTATTTTTAAAAATTTTTGCTCAATTCCAGTTGAAAAATTTTTACAAAACCCACTGGTAAGCACTGACGTAGAAGCCTCCTTACTTCCCTACCACAGAGCATACTCCACCCATCTTCCCACTGGAACAGTCATTTTAATCCTCGATGTCACGTGTTCACAAATCGCTCAAAGCCGAGACTGCAAACACTGCATAGGGCCATTGTTCAGTTGCATTTCTAGACCAGCAGGGGTCCCGTGTTTTCCATCACCCTCATGGTCAGCTGCTGGCTTTATAATTTTATTTTATAAGTTTATTCAGAACTCATAGCTTCTTGCACCTTTTCTATAAACACCTGTTGTAACATCAGAAATATGGCTTTTAGTGTGCGTATCCAAGGTGAGTTATACTCATCAGCTGATAGTTCTCAGCAAAACTCCCTGATATGTAAATACAATTTAAATAAAAAATAAATATTAAATACTTTCAAAGGTTCACTCCTGTAAAACTACCTGGTGTCCCATCAATTGCATGGCCATGATTTGCTTCTTGCTGGATCTTTATAGATTGCTCTCTGAAGACTCAGGTCAAAGTGGGTTTCATTTTAGGACTTTTCTCTCGAAAGCGGGGATGCTCAGCTTGTGAGTCGCTGCGGTGAATCGCAGCACAGAATGTCTACAGCATGCAGAAGGCGCATACTCAATCCCCGGCACCACATATAGTGAAAATTGGGAGAAAAAAATCCACCCTCGACTACCTCTTGGACTTCCACTGTTCACTATAATCAAAGGCTTTTCTTACCGACTGAGAGGTCAGAGACTGTCTACACTGAGCACACTTACAGCCCCCCTTTTATGAATTCTCTGATGGCTATTGAAAGCTGATCTGTGGTGAAATTTTTTCCCACAGTCGTTACATTCATAAGGTTTCTCTCCTGAGTGAGTCCGGTAATGAACGGTGAGGTACGACTTCTGGGAAAAGACCTTCCCACACTCGTTGCATTCGTACGGCTTCTCTCCCGAATGGCTTCGGTAGTGCACGGTGAGGTTGGACATCCGAGAGAACACTTTCCCACACTTGCTGCACTCGTAGGGCTTCTCCCCCGAGTGGATCCGGTGATGGATAGTGAGGTACGACTTCTGGGAGAAGAACTTTCCACACTCGGAACACTCGTACGGCTTCTCGCCTGTGTGTACCCTTTGGTGTCTAAAGAGGGACGAGTTATGAGAGAAGGTTTTGCCACATTCGCTGCACCCGAAAGGTTTCTCCTCGGAGTGACCTCTGTAATGCACAGTGTAGCATGGCAAGTCAGAGAAGGACTTCCCGCATATATTACACTCGTAGGTTTGCGCCCCTTCGGGGACGGACTGGTGCCTCCTGAAGGCTGAGCTCTCAAGGAAGGTCTTCCCACACTCGTTACACTCGTAGCGCTTCTCTGCTAGGTCGTCTGTGTGACCGGGGAGACACCGCAGCTGGGCCGGCTTCCCACACTCACCGCACTCCTGGACTCTCTCTTCTGCATGGACCTTCCGGTGCCTGATGTACGCGGAGTTCAGGTTGAAGGTCTTCCCACATTCCGTACACTCGTAAGGCTTCTCCTCTAAGTGGCTCCGGTAGTGTATGGTGAGGTAGGACACGCGGGAGAAGAACTTCCCACACTCGCTACACTGGTAGGGCTTCTCCCCCGTGTGTGTTCTCTGGTGTGTGATGAGGGTGGACTTCCGGTAGTAGGATTTACCGCACTCATTACACTTATAAAGCTTCTCTCCTGTGTGCGTCCTCTGATGGTCGTTGAGGGCGGACTTGCGGGAGAAGGATTTCCCGCACTCCTTACACGGATAGGGCCTCTCCCCCGAGTGATTCCTCTGGTGTAGCGTGAGGTGTGTCTTCTGGCAGAAGGTCTTCCCGCACTCGCTACACTCATAGGGCTTCTCGCCCGAGTGTGTCCTCTGGTGCTGTGTGAGGTGCAGCTTCTGACAGAAGGTCTTCCCGCACTCGGTACACTTGTAGGGCTTCTCCTCCAGGTGTGATCTCCGGTGGACGGTGAGGGTGCCCTTTTGACTAAAGGACTTTCCACACACACTGCAAGCATACGGTTTCTCTCCGGTGTGAGCTCTCTGATGGATGATGAATTTGGACTTCTTACAGAAGGACTTCCCACACTGCGTACATTCGAAGGGCTTTATTTCCATTTGTGATCTCGGATACGTACTGAAGTCTGACATCTGGATGAGGTCGGGTCCAGAATCATCCCACTCGTAGGGCTTCTCACGAGCCACGAAAACACTCCCACCGTCTAAGGCTTCCATGCACTCATAGTCAAAGGGTTTCTCCAAAATGGTGATTTTCTGTAAAATACCTTCATCGTGTTGAGGGGAGTCACCCCCGTCTTGGTTAAAGTCACCAGGGTTGTCTCCGGAGGCCTTCCCACACTCAAAACACAGGCTGGGCCTCTCCACTGCGTAGCTTCCGTCACTGCGGATCAGCTGTGACACAGACTCCAGAGCCTCCCCGCAAGAGACACAGCTGTGAGCCCCTGAGCTGGGGGACCCGAGGGCTGGCTCTAGGGTGCGGGCTTCACCAACCGCGGCCCCCTCCTCCACTCTCCAGCGATGGAGATCGCCACCGCACTGCAGGCGTTTTCCACCATGCTCCGGGATTCCTTCTCTGGGGTCATAAACTTTACTGATTTCTGAAAAGGAGTGAGATTGGATGAATGCTATCAACATGAGTATACAAGCCACAGGAGGGGGGACACCTAAATGTCGGATTGGGGACAATCTGTGAGTAACAGCTGTTACGAACGTACAGGTCTCCTTTTCCTTTGATTTATAATCTGTAATCTGTGTGCAGGTATATGTGGGGGTGGGTAAGAAATGGGAAGAGAGCCGGGCGGTGATGGCGCACACCTTTAATCCCAGCGCTTGGGAGGCAGAGGCAGGCAGATTTCTGAGTTCGAGGCCAGCCTGGTCTACAGAGTGAGTTCCAGGACAACCAGGGCTACACAGAGAAACCCTGTCTCAAAAAAAAAAAAAAAAAAAAAAAAAAAAAAAGAAAAGAAAAAAAGAAATGGGAAGAGAATCAATTTACAATGGAAATGAGCACCTTCCATTACACTCTGACCAAAGAAACAAGGAGCAGAAAGCACAGTCACTGAAAGGGCAGTAGACACAGACAGTGAGAGGACTCACAGCGGGAGGACTCACAATGGGAGGACTCGTAGCAAAGGGAAGCAGGAGAAACTAATTACTAGACATATGAAAAAGAAATGTTTTAATATTGCCTATGTTTGGGAGACCGAGATTGCCATTTCTAATCAAACGGCAATACCTCACCACACAAGACTGGCACCCCAGACACTTCTGCATTCATGGCAATGGGTCCACCTCACGGGGGAGATCACACCCCAGACACTTCTGCATTCATGGCAATGGGTCCACCTCGGGGGAGATCACACCCCAGACACTTCTGCATTCATGGCAATGGGTCCACCTCACAGGGGAGATCACACCCCAGACACTTCTGCATTCATGGCAATGGGTCCACCTCACGGGGGAGATCACACCCCAGACACTTCTGCATTCATAGCAATGGGTTCACCTCACGGGGAAGATCACACCCCAGACACTTCTGCATTCATAGCAATGGGTCCACCTCACGGGGGAGATCACACCCCAGACACTTCTACATTCACATCAGCGGCTCTACATCTCATGGAAGATGACACCTTAGGTACTTCTGAAATCTTTGCTTTTGTTTTTGTTTGAAACTGTGTTTTTATTTAGCCTAGGCTGGCCTTAAACTTTCAGTAATTTGCCTGTCTTACCTGGAGTTTTGGGACTACAGACCTGAGCCACCACACTCAGTGAAATCTTTGCCTTTTGACCCCACACATTAGTAAAAACATTGTGAAGGTTTCATGTTCCTTCCACTTAGAGAGTTCCGCAACCACGGCTTAGACATTTGTGAACAAAGTGGAAGCCACTGCTCAGTCTTTAATCTGCTTTCTGCGTCCTGACTTACATTCCCTAACCTGCTATGTCTTCTTCCCTAAGTTTTTTCCTTAAGTTTTTCTTAATTCTGAATACAAATAAATCTCCAGGTCTCTGGATTTCATTTGCTATAAAGCATCAGGTTTCAGAAGCATCCCCTCCAAAATTCATTAATTTAAAAAGGAGCACTTCTTAAAATTTCACTCTCTTCTCTTACCCAAATGCCTCTGAGCATGGCGGTCCCCTTCCGCTGTCCAGGGTTCTTCCCCCTGCTCCAACTTGACAATCACATTTGGCTTGGAAACGTCATACCCTGTTAACAGAGAAGGAGACAGGTCTGGACCCGCGGGCTGCAGACCGCTGTGGCACAGGAGGCTGCAGCACAGGTTGCATTGCTTGCGTTTACCGAGGCAAAGCAGACTAACACGCCCTAACATGCAGGAGGCTCTGGGCTCCATCTCTGGGACCACAGTGGGAGGCACAGGTCCTGCCTGCGGAGCAGTAAAGACGCACCCAACGCCTGCCCTAAAGGGCCAAGAGTCTCAGCACTTATTCCTTCAAACCCAAAGACAAGTTATTAAATTCGCAGTGTTTAGGAGGCAAGCGGCCCTCACCCACGGACACGAGGTTGCTGTAGGTCTCCAGCATCACGTCCCTGTACGTCGTCCTCTCCTCGGGGTCCAGCTGCTGCCACTCCTCCTGGGAGAAGGCCACCGCCACGTCCTTGAATGACAGTGGGCCCTGCAACGACACGATCAGCATCAGGACGTAAATAAAATGCACGGGGGAGCAAGCTTTTCTGAAACTACTGGTACAGTTAACCGTGAACACTGCAGACCTCAGTTTACCTTCCAGAGCCCGGAAGGAAAGCAAACTGCACTGATGCAGTACATCTCAACATCACATTGCAAGCGAGTGGGAAACAAAAGCAAAGCCACAACTCTGATGTGGCGGGAACTGTCAACCTGACATAATCTAGACTCATCCTGGAAAACGGGGTGCAATAAGATTGTCTGACCAGCTTGGCCTGTGGAGGAGTGTTTCTTATGGTAACTGAAGTGGGAAGGCCCGCCCACTGTGGGTGGCATCATTCTCTGGACAGAGATCCTGCGTCGTAGAGGAAGCGAGCTGAGGGCTACCGAGCACACACTAATTCAGTACTGAGTGCTACCAAGCACGCACTAATTCAGTACTCTGTGCTCTTCACTGTGGCTGTAACATGACCAGCTGCTTAACATCTCTGCTGCCTTGACGTCCAGAGTTAGGGATTGTAACCTGGAACCGTGAGCTAAACAAACTCTTCTCCCTCCGCTTGCCTCTCTCGGGGTATTTTACCACAGTCACATGAAATGAAACAGAGTTGAGTTCCCAGTTTTCTCATTGATTTTGGAATTGGGAAAGGCTGTAAAATATGCAAATCAGCATTTCTGCTCTCAAGAGCCTGAGAGCCCAAGGCGGAGACACACCCATCCACCGCCTTAGGTCTCCTTGCGGCAGTCCTTCTGAGTCCCTTCACGGTGGGACACTCCCAACTCAGGCCCTGCTTCTCTTCCTGCCACTGTCCTGCTGTTTCTGCCCCGTTTTGGATTTTAAGAAATTTATTTCAGCAAGTGTGTGGCACCAAATGTGTGGGGATCAGAGGAAAACGACAGGCGGTTCGCTCCTTCCACCTGCAGGTTCAGGGGACCAAACTCAAGCGGTCAGGTGTGGTGGCGGGTGGGCCTTTATTCGCTGAGTTGCCTTGTTAGGCCCCACGTTTCAGCTCTTTGAGGTCTGCATATTTCATCTGGAAGCCAACTGCATCTGTTCAGTTTATTTCAGCTCTTACTGCAAACATTTATTTCTTACAACAACATCTAACACTAAAAAAAGAGAATGGAATCGAAGTCTTACTAGAGTAAGACACACGAGGAAAGGCGGGGGCTGAGAAAAGGGACAGACTGAGCAGCACCAGGATGTAGAGGTCAGGCAGACAGGTAGGTGGCAAGACACGAAGAAGGATTCTGCACTTTCCGACGGGCAGCTTTTGACAGTGAGGGCCAATTTTAAAGTAGGAGTAAACCAACCACATATGATTCTCTTCCTGATTCAAAAGCCAAAGTCCAGGGTTGGCGCGACGGCTCAGCTGTCAGAGTGCTCACTGCCCTTGCAGAGGGCCCGAGTTCAGTTCCCGGCACCCATGTTTGGTAGCTCACAACTGCCCGGTAACTCTAGTTCTAGAGCTCTGGCGCCCTCTTCTGGCCTCTGTGAGCTCCTACATGCACATGGTGCACATAAACTCACAAAGGCACACAAATATCTACACAAAAATAATAAATACAGATTTTTAAAAAAAGAAACAGAAAACCACATTCCATCCTTCTAAGAGCAGTGGGAGGCTGGTCCCACGGAAGGAAGGCTTTCTCAGTGGTACCTTTTAGGTTGAGAGAAGAGTTGTGGACTAGATAAAGCACAGCCTTGAGTCATTTGACTTTATATAGGGGCTACTGGTGTGCAGCCAAAGCACACAGCAGACTTCCCGGCAGAGTCCTTGCAGAGCCCCCTCACGGGGCTCATGGCTACCAAGGAGCAACCAGAGAGTAAAGCACAGGACTCCTGGGACAGCTGTGTGATAAGATCACAGATGCACTGTGCAAAGAGAAAATTTCTGTACGAGATAAATGACCATCTGTATGGGATTATCAGAAATATAGATCCAATTCAAGACTGTATCAGACAAACCGGGGCATTTGTTCAACTCTCTCCACATTGGACAGGCTTTTTGTTTTGTTTTTGTTTTTGTTTCTCTGTGTAGCTCCGGCTGTCCTGGAACTCACTCTGTAGACCAGGCTGGCTTCGAACTCAGAAATCCGCGTGCCTCTGTCTCCCAAGTGCTGGGATTACAGGCGTACGCCACCACAGCCTGCCTGCCTTTTTTTTTTTTTTTTTTTTTTTTTTGAGACAGGGTGTCTCTGTGTAGCCCTGGCTGTCCTGGAACTCACTCTGTAGACCAGACTGGCTTCGAACTCAGAAATCCGCCTGCTTCTGTCTCCCAAGTGCTGGGGTTAAATGCGTGCGCCACCACCGCCCTGGACAGGCTTTTTGTTTCCCTAAGTTGAACAAACTGCTCTTTTCTGTGAACTCACCACCTCTACAAAATGACTTTTTAATTAGGTGATCTCAGGGATCAATGTGATGAGACCCTGAGTTACTGGAGAAATAGACCAAGAGCTAGTGATTCTTATGGGGAGGGGGGGTTATCTTGATGAGGTAAACTGGGCAGGAAAGCCTGCCTACCATGTGTGGCTTCATTCCCTTGGCTTAGATCTTGGACTATACAAAGACAGGTGGGCCAAGCATTCATTGCTTCCTGCTCTTTGACTGGGGATGCAATGTGACCAGACTGCTTCAGGTGTCTGCTGCTGACTCCCCTGCTGTGATGGACTGTAACCTGAGGCTAGCTCAAACTAACTAACTAACTAACTAACTAACTAACTAACTCACTAACTCACTAACTCACTAACATACTCTCTCTCTCTCTCTCTCTCTCTCTCTCTCTCAAACTGCTCTCATCAGAGGGTTTTTATTGGTATTATTGTTACTTATTTATCTGTTGTTATTCAAGACAGGTTTCTCTGTGTAACAGCCTTAGCTGTTCTGGAACTCATTTTGTAGACCAGGCTGGCTTTGAACCCACAGAAGTCTACCTGCCTCTGCCTCCTAAATGCTGGGATTAGAGGCGTTCACCTTTAAGGCATGACCATACTTGGCCATTAGAGTACTTTTTAAAAATGTCACTATTGTATGAGTGTTTCCCATGTAGCATGTATGTTATGTATGTGCACATGTACATAGTTCCCTTGGCCAGAACACTATCAGACTGCCTGTAACCGGGGTTGCAGGTGGCTGTCAACCCACATGTGGGTGCTGGGATCAACCCTGTACCTTCTGGAGAAGCAGCGAGTATTAACTACGGAGCCATCTCTCTAGGCCATGTCACAGCAGCAGGGAGGCCACTCGGTAGCTTGCTCCTGCAGTTGTCGCCTCTGTACAGTAGAGGTGAGTCTCTCGGGTACACATGAAGTACATCCAAATTTGCCTGGAGGTGCTAAATTCTATCTCCAGCACCCCAAAGAAGAAAAATTCTCTCACAAATGTGAACAGAACATTAAGACTCACCAGCTAAAATAGAGTATAAACAAAAAGACAAGCATCAAAACAAACAACTCAACATTAAAAGACTAAATTAATACATGAAAGAGAACTTAAGCAGGGCGTGGTGGCGCACACCTGTAATCCCAGCACTTGGGAGGTAGAGGCAGGCGGATTTCTGAGTTTGAAGCCAGCCTGGTCTACAGAGTGAGTTCCAGGATAGCCGGAGCTACACAGAGAAACCCTGTCTCAAAAAACCAAAAAAAAAACCAAACCAAACCAAACCAAACCAAACCAAAAAGAAAGAGAACTTAATTTCTGTCATATGAATGGGTGTTTTGCCTGCATGAATGTCCGTGCAATATATGCATGTCTAGTGCCCACAGAGCCCAGATTCTAGGGTTCTATGTGTGAGACTCTATGATGGTATGTATGAAACTCTGATTTGTGTACAACACTACGATTTTATGTATGAGACTCTATGATTCTACATATGAGACTTGATAATTTTATGTATGACTCCATAATTCTCTGGCTTTGAGTCTGTGATTCTATGGATAAGTCTCTTCTAGCTGACTCTGCCAAAAATAAAAACCCAAACATACAAAAAAAAAAAAAAAAAAAAAACCAAAAACCAAACCAAACCAAACCAAAACAAAAAACACAAACAAGATCAGCCTAGTACTTATAATGTCCTCTAGGTTCTAGGTTAAGTGACCACTCTGTCACTGTGATGTAATTTTTATTACCTCTGGTGGTGTGCAGTGCACACAGTCTAGTATTTCGGATGCGATTCTGGCTCTCTCTGTGTGAGGCTGGCATGGAAGGGCTATTGGAATGGCTCAGTGTGTAAAAGCACTTGCCACACAGCCCGACGATCTGAGCTCGGTCTCAGGATCCATATGGAGAGAGAGAACGACTCCCACAGTTGTCCTCTGACCTTCAGGTGCATGTGGTACATATTGTTTCCACACGTGTGCACATGTAGGCACATACCAAACAATTTTTAAAAAACTGTTTTTAAAATGGAACCTTAGAGCAAAGAGAACAAAAGATTTCTTTGTATAATTCTTTTCTCTGTAACTTTTCTATGCATCTGAAATTACTTCAAAATAAAATGTTGAATGCTCAACTATTGAAGTGTTTACAAAGATCTTAAAAGGAATTACCTGGCCTCCAAACTCCAAAGATTTAAATGTCAAGGTGTCGTGATCATAAAAAGAGAAATAGGTATTAGAATATGTTCTGTGGGGGTGTGGTGAGGTGTGGGGGGAGGGGTGTCTTGGCAGGCCCATGCCGAGGCATCCCTTCCCCCTGAGGGACCAGCCACACAATGGTATAGCACAGAGTTTATTCAGGACATGGGGAGGGGAGTTAAGAGGGTAGTAGAGGCAGAGAAAGACAGAGAGAAGGAGAGAGTAGAGAAGCAGAGGCCGGCCATGACCACGTGGAGAGAGGGGGGATGGGAGGAGCCCAAGAGGGTAAGAGAGAACAAGAGAGCAAGAGAGAGAGGCGGAGCAAGAAGCCCCTCTTATAGTGGGCCAGGCCTACCTGGCTGTTGCCAGGTAACTGTGGGGGTGGAGTCCCCCTAGGTGGAGTCCAAATAGAACACCAACACAAGGTCAATCACAAGACACTGAAAACATTGTAAATCCACAGCCGCAGGATAACAAAGAAACATGCTGCTCACCTGGTCGTTCTAAACTGTCTCCTTACAGAGGCTATGTGGCCGAAGCAGGGAGTCTACTGTCACAAAACTATCTGAGCTTATCCCGGAAGCAGAGATGGCAGACTCTACAGTCACCTGGGAGATGGGCCTATTGGGACTGTCTTGGTTACATTAACTGAGGTGGGACAATCCTGTTGCTGTGGGTGGCCCCACTCCCTACTGGGATCCTGGAATACTGACACCCAGGGAGTCATGGGGGCATGCTTTCCTCCTTCCTTCCTGACTTCAGAAAATGTATAAATTATCAGCTTCCTTAAATTAGGCTCCTGCTGCCCTTCCCACCACGATGGGCTGTGCTCTGGAGCTGTGAGCCAGAGGAAACCCTTTCTCCCTTAAGTTGCTCCTGTCAAGGGACATTTTCAACATGCAAACAGAAAAGTAACTCAGACATTAGTCTTGCTGAAAATATGGACAAGTCAGGTATGACGGTACACAACTGTGGTCCCAGCACTGAAGACACCAAGGCAGGAGGATCAGGAGTTCATCAGAATCCAGGTCATTCTCAGGCTACAATAGCATTCTGGAGGCCAGCCTAAGCTACATGAGGTCCTGTCTGAAAAAAACAACCATACAAATGAATGGATCTTTCTGTAAAAACCACCAATTTCACAAGGCATGCAAGGAATTTAGACAATGGGGGAAGATTCCAAACTTTGAAACAAGGAATAAAGGAATAAATAGCCCAATTTCTAAAAGAAAAAAAAGAAAAATTAAACCCAAAGGAGGCATACTAGGGGAACCTGCTAGGAACCACCCAGGAGAAGCTAGAAGCTAGCAGGTGACCTCCCTGAGAAGATTCCACCATGGATTTCATGGATTAAAATCTATAATGGATTTGCTCCTTTAGGAAGGATGGAGGAGAAATTCATTTTAGGAAAGATTCCTGCTATTAATATGCTTTTCCTGTTATTATTAAATATATATAACAATCACTAGGTATTAGCCTACTCTTTTGAGCAGATTTCTGCACAACAAAGATGTACCGTCTTATAGTGATGCTATATAGACAAATAGATGATTCCTTAATTCTTAATGATGATTCTATAAGAATTCTTAAAATTACGTCAGAATTATTAAGCTCTCTTATAGTAGGACTGCTATCAGGTCCTCTCTGATTATCAAAACTGCAAGGAGAACTCTGCCAGTCTTCAAGTGTCACGAGTTAGTTGCCTCTAAGAGAGCAAGCAGGATCTGCAACTTAAGAGTACATTCCAAGGGGTTGTAAAACCGTTAGCCAAAGCTCATAAAAAGGGAACTGTGGGTATACTAGAGGTGCAAGGGCAGAAGATAAAATATTGACTGGGTTTATCTGTACGAAACTTCACTAGTAAAAGTCACAGAAGTTATGGTTTTTAACTGTCCATGAACCTGCAGAACTGGTGATAGACGATGAATGTTTAGCCAGATAATTATTCCTAACGGATATGCACATAAACATTCTCTGTTGTAAACTTCTTATTCAATTTATGTTTGAACCTCCCGGTGAACTTTTGTTATAAAAGCAGGGGTGTGGGGAGAGGTGCTTGGAAGAACCATGCCATCTATTCTCCTAGCAAAGGTACAAAAGCCCAGGAAAAGATCACACTGGGGATACAACACTGGAGAGAAAGCTTTGGGAGCAAGGGCCCTGTGACGTCAGAGCAGGAGGAGAACAAGATTAGAAGAGGAGGATGCAGAGTGGGAGGCCTTAGAACTTATAAGGCAACTTAAAATACTAAGAGAACTCTCTGCAGAATGCAGAGGAAAAAGAAGAAGCTATAGAGACAGCAGGAGGAGCAGGCGGGCCTCTCCTGACCATGGGATGGAACAAGTCTTTTCTTAATAACAGGACAGGCTTATTAGTCTTACTAAAGAGAACAAAGCTTTCTTCTTACAGACTTGGGTTTATTTAGCAATGAAATGGTGGAAGCTTTTTCTTTCTCTATGCAATAAGGGTTGAAGCTCATTTTTCATCCAGAATGAGTGAGTTATTTCTGCACTGGTCATATGTATGTATGTTCGTACGTATATATGTACGTATGTATGTATGTATGTGTATATATATATATATATATATATGCTTATATATGGATGTGTGTGTAAGTATGTAATTATGTGACAGTATGTAAGCTGGGCCCAACTAGTTGGAATGGAGAGCTATGAATATATGTATACATGAATCTGTATACGAATTTATGTGAGTTTAATCCATATTTGCTTGTGTAAAAGTTTTTCCTTCTGAGAGCATGCTTCTCCTCTCCTGGTTCAATAGAGGTTTATTGCTCCAAGCATCCCCCTAGCCTGACAAGCAAGAGACATCTGGACAAGAGGGAAAAAGCTCTAGCAATTAGTCCTTTACTTAATCCTCTGCTGTTTTACGATGAGGTGCTAAATGACAGAGACTGCAGTTTCTGACCCAAAAGAAACTCAAAAGGCAGGCCAGCTACAGAAGCAAAGGACTAGGATTTAAGACAGGTAAACGTTTTGTTATCAAACAGCAACCTTTAATATCTAGCTCCCCACCTACGCTCTCCCTATCGGCTCAAGGGAGAACCATGAGAAAAGAACAGTCGAGGAATGGCCCCCAGCAGGAGCCATTATCAAGACTGACCAAACTACTAACTACTAGCATGTAATCTACATTTTACTCCCGGGATTTAAAAAGTAAAGACGGAAAAGCATCACACTGGCTCGTGACATTCTGGTCCCTGAAAAAACATTATGCAACAAATTCTTGGGCGGCCCGGCCTCTGCTTAGACCCAGCGAGGGGAATGCAGGACTCAAACGCTGTGATTAGGAACGCTATTCATAATGATGGCAACTTGAATAAAGAAAGAGTTCCAAGTCCTAGGAAGTCTTTTCTACCCATAAGGAACAAAAATGGCATCTCCAAGTAGCAGTTGCAGGTGATGGAATAGATCCTAATTTTCTTTTTCTACCACTGCCAAGTAACTCCATTGCCTAAAGTTATCAGACTGCCTACACAACAGACCATGACAGCATGTCACTCTGGTGTATTTTATATTTCAACCCCCTTATGTACTTCTTTCTCCACTACCATTCTATTATATATGTATATATGAATGCATGTATGCGTGTTCTGCTGCATGTTCACCTGCATGCCAGAAGAGATCATCAGATCCCTTTATAGATGATCAGACCTTCGTGTAAGTCTCCCAAAATACATTACAAAGGAGTCAGAAAAAAAAATTTACAAACAGGCAAGGCTCACCTTAGGTCTGCTCATTTTCTGCTCCTCTTGGGAAACCATAGACAGTGCTGATGACTGACCTGCTGGAGAAAAAGTTCACTGAAGTCAAAGATTAGCTGGTCTACACAGGGACATGGTTCTCACCTGGGAACCACCAAATGACATCGCAGCCTATACACACACACACACACACACACACACACACATACACTTTGAAGAGGTGATAGGAAGGAAATCACAAACCTAACTCCAACAGGTGGCATGGGGGAGGGGAACGGGTACAGTTCTATGGTGAACTATACTGCTTCCATTTTATCCACGGGCATTTGGTGTAAAGGCGCAAAAAAGGTTACTTATTTTATCTCCTATTCAAAGTGTTGTAAACTATGACACAGCGAATGAAGATTCTGGGCTCTATATATCTGGGATCCATGTTCCTTGTGGTGACATGCATGTAATCCCAACTCTGGAATCTGAAACAGGATGATCACCCACTACCAGAACAATATGGGTGACACATGGAGTCCATGTCTCAAAAAAATTAAAACACAAAAAGGAAAAATGGTCCCGATGGGCAGACGTCCGACACACAGTGATAAAGTGTGGTTTGTTTTCAAACTATCCAACTTAACTTGGTTACTGCTGCACGTTTTAAAAAAGGGCTAAGGGAGGACGCTAGAACACAACAGCACTCATATCAACAATCCCGTGCATAACCTTCCTCCGCGAGCAGAAGCAAAAGCAGACTTGGAGCACTAGACCATTATGATGTCTCAAGGGCAGACTCGGGGGGACCCACAGACAGAGCAAGGGTTCTGATGGACGCTGAGTGACACCTTGGGAATCTGGAGTTCCTCAGTGCCTGCACACTGTCCTCGGGATTGACCATGCAGCTCAAGCGGTGCAGCTGCCCTGCTGTCTGCCTGACCACCTCGAACGTCCCGGGCCCCGCATGCTGGGGACACCGAGGAGCTCGGGTGAATTGCGAGCCACCAGCTGGGTCCAGCATCCCTCCCGCCGTCCCGATCGATCTGCGCCCTCGGGCCTCACCGAGCAAGCGGTCCCGGCTGCCCGAGTCGGCCTCCACGCCGAGCTCCCGCTAGGCCTCCCCGGCCCGCACAGCCGAGTCTGTTTCGCTGCCGCTCCGGAAGCTCCGGTCTCGGCCCCGCAGGCTCGGCGACTCCAGCTTAGCGAATGCAAATGCTGCGGGAAGGAAAGTAGCCCCGACACACCGGACCTGCAGGAAGTCACGGCGGCGGCGCAGTGGCCCAGCGCAGGCACGGGCACGCGCAAAGCCCGCGACGCGCATGTGCAGCATCTTTCCGGAAGTCCGACTTCCAAGGCTCCCCTTCCCCCGCTCCCACCCAAGAGTTGCACAGAAACTCTATGTCCCAGAAATCTTCGCTCGCCACAGCATCTAGGGATCCTCGCGCAAGAACCAACCGCCTCCCATAAGTTTGGAGGCGGTGCTCTGAGAGCAATGGCTCGCTCCAGACCTGCTCTTACCTTCTTGTTGTCCTCACTCCCTTTGAGCCTGGAGAAACCTCCTGCTGCATTAAGTCCAAAACCTTGTCCTGGCCTGGGGCTCCTAAAATAAGATTAATATCAGAGTGTGTCAACAGAGAAAGATCCGTATGCCGATGCAAAGGATAACATCTTCATCTCAGAAGAAGCACCAAGCTCCTTGAAGTGCCAAGCTTAGGTAAACTACTGAGCAACCAGCAGGAGACAGAAGCATCACTCACTCCCCTCAGAGGCTGCGGGGCACACAAGGTCTCAGGAGAAAGGGTGACCCCTCCTCCTCAGAAGGACTGCACTGCAGGGCTGGCTGCACCTTCTCCCAGGCCCCTCCTCACCTCACCTGGTAACTGAGGTGCCCGTCTGAGTTGGCTCTTCTCTCATGAAGCAAAAGCTTCCCATGCCTGAGACATCTCTGAATGAGGGGCCTGGGCCAACCCCCCCGGGTGGCAGGGAGATAGGAACACCCTTTCCCCAAGGTTTACATTGCACAGAGGGGACTCGATTCCTTGCTTGCAATGAGGACATTTCAAGCTCATATAATTTTTTTGTATTAAGAGAAGATTTCGGTTTGTACAAACCTACGGAACAAGGGTTACCAGTCAACAAACCTGCTCTGTTCAGATAGGAGACGTTCAACCTGTATGGGCCATCCCAAGTCTACTGGCTGGACCAGCAGGCCCAGAGGTTTCAGCCCCAAGTCCTGACCTAGGTGTGTCTGTTGTTTCAGACTTTAGAAACTAGACAATGTCCTGGCCTTTAACCCAGCAGTGGCCCTGGCTCTTGGCAGCTGTTATAATATATAGAGTCCAGCAGCAGCAGCAGCAGCAGGTAGCAACTGTGCCTGCTAGTGATATTGATCCTAAATGGACATCAGGTGTAGTAACCCCTCAACGACTACAGACAGGAGTGGTACAGCTCTTCAGTCCAAAGGAGACTTGGACTTCACTAAATTCCCCAGGTGACAGGGAGATAGGGATGTTCTCTTCCTTGAGGTTTTACATTGCATAGAATAGGGCCTCTTGGGTCTTTCAGAGAAAGGAAGTTCTTGCTTGAAACAAGGGCAGAAAGCTTATGTAACAGAGAGAGAGAGAGAGAGAGAGAGAGAGAGATCAAAGAGACAATATAAATCTCTACTGAGTGTCTCTAAAGAAACACTCTTTAAAATGGGAAGGATAGGAGAGAGAAGCTGTCTTTACCATCTGGCAACAAGCAAAATTTCATCTTTTATTTATACCTCCTTGCCTGAGGATGGAACCCAGGCCCTCCTGTAAGGTAGGCAAGTGCTCTACCACTGAGCCACACCCCCAGCTCCTCACTGGGGGATTCTAGGCAGGGGCTCTACCACTGAGCCACACCCCCAGCTCCTCACGGGGGGGGGGGGGGATTCTAGGTAGGGGCTCTACCACTGAGCCACACCCCCAGCCCCTCCCTGGGGGATTCTAGGCAGGGGCTCTACCACTGAGCCACGCCCCCAGCTCCTCCCTGGTGATTCTAGGCAGGGGCTCTACCACTGAGCCATGCCCCAGCCCCTCACTGGGGGATTCTAGGCAGGTTTTCTACCACTGAGCATGCCCTAGCCCCTCCCTGGTGATTCTAGGCAGGGGCTCTACTATTGGACTGCATTCCCCAGACCAATCTTTTTTTCAAGCCATATAATGCAAATACAATATCCAAGAAGATGATAGAAATACGGAGTTAAAGTAGTAATGTTGAAGGACTAATGGTAATACACTTGCTCTAAGTAGGTACTCTCAGGGCTGAAGCAATGGCTTAGTGGTTAAGATCACTGGCTGCTCCCCTAGGAGGTCCCAGATCGGTTTACCAGCACCCACATCGAGGCTCACAACTGACCGTAACAACCCCCCCAGCCCCCCACCCCCCCACCTCCCACCCCTCCCCCACCCCCTGTCCTAGGGGATCTGCCTCCCCCTTCTGGCATCCAAGAGCACTGTATGTTCATGTTGTACAGTCAGACATGCAGACAAAATATCCATACACATAATATGTTTTTAAAAGATATTTATTTATTTATTGTACACGAGTACACTATTGTTGTCATCAGACACACCAGAATAAGGAATCAGATCCCATTACAGATGGTCATGAGCCACCATGTGGTTGCTGGGAATTGAACTCAGGACCTCTGGAAGAGCAGTCGGTGCTTTTCACCGCTGAGCCATCTCTCCAGCCCTCACATAATATGTTTTAAAAGGGAAAAAAAAGCAATGTACTATTGCAAGAGTACATGGATTATACATACATTTGTATAAACACTTTATGCCAATACAAAAACATTTTACAGGAAAATTGTTAAATTAAATAAAACAGGAATAACCTCGTGTGCTTTTAAAGATAAGGTCATCATCAAAATCCTCTTAGGCTAACAGCACAGTTTCCATGGAGATAGATGTAAAATTGAGCACGTATATTCGGAGAGCATGTGTGATGTCGGGCATGTTAGACAAACTTTCTGCATGTCAGTTCCCTTGCTTGATTTTTTTTTCCCGGAGACAGGGTTTCTCTGTGTAGTCTTGGCTGTCCTGGAACTCACCCTGTAGACCAGGCTGGCCTCGAACTCAGAAATCCACCTGCCTCTGCCTCCCGAGTGCTGGGATTAAAGGCGTGCGCCACCACACCCAGCCCCTTGCTTGATATTAAAGAGTCATAATTCACCATCCCCTTTTTAGGGGGGGGGTCAGTCATCTGACCCCGCGCCAGGGCCTCCCTGAACCAACAGAGCTTTCTAGCTCCCCGATCCCAGGAATTCAGTACCGGCAGACCTTCCTGTTGCCTGCTGTGTGAACATGGGATGTTCTCCAGGAGCTGGAAAAAAACCTGGAACGGAATAAAGAACCATGAACCAAGACAGAATGGCAGGCCGGAGGGAGGAAGGGGAAGGTGGAGCTTGGGGTGAAGGGTTCCGGGTTGCGCCCACACCTTGGAGGGAGAGGAGGAAGGAGGCCAACCCCGAAAGGATGCGTCAGAGTGGGTGGCACAGTGCTCCTCCAGGAGAGCCAGGCTTCAGCTGCCGCTGTCAGTCATGACAGTGTGATGGGGCCGTCTTCTGGTGTCACCTTGTCTCACACAGCATCTCCCCCTCGCAAGGACTGACATTGTTATGACCGTAAGATGTGATTCAAAACCGTCCATGAAGCAAACAAAGAGGGCGCACTTTGAACTGAGAGGCAGTAGGGGGAGATCTGCGGTATGGAGGTGTGCAACTGGTGTGCGTACGTAACGCATGTGCCAGCATTTCACTCACTCTAGACTGCTCTCATTTGTGTATGAGTGCTGCGCATGCCATGATGCCCGCGTGGTCAAGAGAACAACTCTTGGGAGTTGGGGAGGTGGTTCTCTCGCTCCATTGTTTCTGGGGTGTGTCTTGGTTGTTCCGGTGCTGGGCGCCCTGGGCCCGCTGGCCTGCGAGCTTCCTGAAGGCAGACTCTTGGCCCGTGAGCAGTCTCTTCTCTTCCCCCCCACCCCCAGTCTTTCTGTAGGATCGCTAGGATTCCAGAGAAGCCACCACATCTGGTTTGGGTTCTTTGTTTGGGTTTTGTTTGTTTTGTTTTGTTTTTACTTGAGCTCTGAGGATGTGACTCTCTCAGGCTGTCAGGCTTTCACTGTAAAAGCTTTTACCTACAGGGCCGCCTCTCTGGGCCTTCAGCCCGTCTTACGTTTCAGTAATTGTGTGGATAAATACGTTTTCGTAGGCACGTATCTGCCGGCAGACACCCCCTCCCTGATCTGCTGACAGATCCTCGAGTGTTCTCACCTTTTGCCTATGATGAACAAGGTCGCTATGAACATCCGTGTTCAAGTTCCCGGGTGTGTTCCTCTGGAACGTTCCTCTACTTACCGGGTGCTGCCCAGGAGCGGAACTGAGGAGTCACCCGGTAATCCCGTGTTCCACTTCTTAAGGAGCCACCGACTCGTTTTCCACAGTGGCTGTCCATTCCTTCCACAGTCCCAACAGCGATGCAGTGTTCACCACACACTTGCCAACACTCGTCTTTCTCCAGTTTATTTCAGCCATCCTCACTGGGCGTCAACTGGTATCTCCTGGTGAGGCATCCTATTTGTAAAGAACATGTCCACTGGGAGATGGCGAGATGGCTCAATGGTTAACACTGGCTGCTCTTCCAGAGGTCCCAAGTTCAGTTTCCAGCAACCACATGGTGACTCATAACCATCTATCTCTGTAGTCCCATGGTATCTGATAACCCATTCTGGTGTACAGACAAGACACTCATATACACATAAAAAACAAACAAGCAAAAAATCATGTCCAGTTCACAACTCTCCATCAATTTATTATGGAATTTTCCTCATTCTTATCTATGTGTATGTCGTGTGTGTGTGTGTGTGTGTGTGTGTGTGTGTGTGTGGCATGAATGTGTATGCTTGTTTTCACATGTGCATGGATGCATGTGTGTCTACTCATACCCATTCACATGTGTGTGCTTGTGCATGCATGTGGAGGCCCATGTCAGAAATCACCCTAAATCATCCTTTTACCTCAGTGGTTCTCAACCTAGGAGTAGAAACCCCTTTGGGGGTCAAGTAACCCTTTCACAGAGGTAGCCTAAGGCCATCTGCATATCCGATATTTACATTAAGATTCATAACAGTAGCAAAATTATAGTTATGAAGTAGCAACAAAAATAATTTTATGGTTGAGGGTCACCACAGCATGAGGAATTGCAGGGTCAGGGTACATGGAAGATTGAGAACTGCTGTTCTGTCTTAGTGAGCCTCAGTCTCTAGATCACGGTCTCTCAAATCAAGACCTTGTCAGTTTGCACAGTCTCACTACCTGGCTTGCTCTGGAGATCCCTTGTCTCTCCTTCAGAGGCTGGAATTAGAAATGGGCCACCACACCCACACAGATCCAAGCCACACCCACCAGATCAAGCCACACCCATACAGATTCAAACCACACCCACCAGATCAAGCCACACCCACACAGATCCAAGCCACACCCACTCGTTGGTAATCTGAACTCTGGTCTTCACGCTTGCATTGGAAGCACTTTAACCTCATGGCCATTTTACATTAATTCTTTTTGTTGTTGTTTCTCTCTCTTTCTCTCTCTCTCTCTCTCTCTCTCTCTCTCTCTCTGTGTGTGTGTAGAACAGAGGTGAACAACGTTATACATCTTTCTCAGTTACTCTCCATCTCTTTTTGTTTGTTTATTTTGTTTTTCCAGACAGCGTTTCTCTTTGTAACCCTGGCTGTTCTCGGATTCACTCTGTAGACCCGGGCTGACCTTGAACTCAGAGATCCGCCTGCCTCTGCATCCCGAATGCTGAGATTAAAGGCGTGCCCCACCACTGCTCAGCTCCATCTAATTTTTAAATAAAAGGTCTCTCATTGAACTTGGAGCTTGCTGATTCTGCTAGACAGGTCAGCCCGAGAGCCCCAGGAATCTTCCTGCCTCTGCCTCGCCAGCACAGGGATTATGGGTAAAGGTGGTACATCTACTTGCCGTTCCCTTCTTTTAAGGGTGGTGGGTGCTGAAGTCTGAACTCTGGTTCTCATATGTGTGCAGTAAACACTTTAGCAATTAAGCGATCCATCCAGCACCCCCTACAGTTGGTTTGTTTGTGTTTGTGAAACAGGCCTGACTACATAGCCCAGGCTGGCCATGGAGTCTGTAGTAATTCTCCTGTCTCAGCCTCCCGTGTTGGGACTACAGGTGGATTCTCAGTCTTGTTTGGGTGGCTTGCTTAGGCTGGGCATGTGGGGACTGTCTCCTACCTTAGCAGGGTGGAAAGGTCGTCATATCAGTCCCTGCCCCTGCTCCACAGCCCCTCACTGCTCTACCTCTAGAATAACAGCTACGTCATGAACTAAACTGTTAACCCTTTGCAGGTAACCGCGTGGACGGTCGTGCCCTGGAGCTTGCCTCTGGGCACCATGCCGTCTACATCTGCTTTCTTCAATCCTAAGCCCTGGGTCTTTCCACCTGTGAATGCACAACCTCTCCCCTCCCCTCCCCCTCGCCCTCAATCTCCTCATCCTGTGCAGAACTGGAGCTTCTCTCTGTGGCTTCTGGGAAGTGACTGCTCCTGTATTCTTCCGGTTGAGGAAAAATGACCACCAGTGGCTCCAACGTCGGCTCCATGATTCCAGGCTCCAGGCTCCATGGGAAACCCGGTCTCAAAAACGCAGGTGGTGGGAGGGTTTGGGATGTTACTCAATGGGTAAAGGCACTTGTAGCCAAACCTGACCTTTTCAGGTTGATCCTTGAGGCACACGTGATCCAATGGGAGAGATGACTCCTGCAGGCTGTCCTATGACTTCACACCTGCTAACCCTACCTGACTGACTCCCTCCAAATGAGATTGAAATGTTTAATAAGGTGGAGAATGCCTGAGGAAGACCAGATGTTTACCTCTGAATGCACACACATGCATATCCACACACGTATGAATACACATGCACATGCAAAACATAAATATAATTTATTTGTATGTGTGTGTTACCATTGAAGACCAGAAGAAGGCATCAGATCCTCGTGGATCTACAGTTACAGATGCTTGCGGGTGCTGTCATTAATTAACCTCGGGTCCTCTGGAGGAGCAATCAGTGCTTTCAGCCACAGAGCCATCTTTCCATCCCCATCAGTTAAAGCAGCAATGAGAGGACCGTGACCATGTCTCCATGGCAACCAGTGTATGGAAGTCTTGAAGACTGATGTAAAGTGGGAAGCCAGGTCTGGCCGTTCCCTTAATGAACACTGGATGCTCTTAGTGAAGGGCTTTGTGCCCAGTGTACATTGTTCCTCCGTAGTGTGGCTGTGGCCTCCAGGTGCTGAGACCCAATTCAGCAACTTCCACTTAGTGGCACTACTGGCTTCTCTAGACTGAGCCTTGTCACTTCTTGTTTAGTGAATTGTAAAGTCTGCATTTGGGCGGTGAACTAGGACATCCCAGGCTCTCGTGTGTGTGTGTGTGTGTGTGTGTGTGTGTGTGTGTTTCTTTGTGTCTGTTTCTGTCTCTGTCTCTCTCTGAGTCTGATTTCCTAAAAACCTTTATTTCCTAAATTTAAGAAAAATTTTAGAATTAGCATGAGTACTGGCTGGTTTTGTCTGTCAACTTGACACAGGCTGGAGTTATCACAGAGAAAGGAGCTTCAGTTGAGATAATGCCTCTAGGAGATCCAGCTATGGGCATTTTCTCAATTAGTGATCAAGGGGGGAGGGCCCCTTGTGGGTGGGGCCATGCCTGGCCTGGTAGTCTTGGGTTCTATAAGACAGCAAGCTGAGCAAGCCAGGTGAAGCAAGCCAGTAAGTAACATCGCTCCATGGCCTCTGCGTCAGCTCCTGCTTCCTGACCTGCTTGAGTTCCAGTCCTGACTTCCTTTGGTGATGAGCAGCTGTGTGGAAGTGTAAGCTGAATAAACCCTTTCCTCCCCAACTTGCTTCTTGGTCATCATGTTTGTGCAGGAATAGGAACCCTGACTAAGACAACATGTGTGTGATGTGCATCCATATCTATGCATGTTTGTGTGTGTGTGTGTAAGGGTGCACATGCACACACATGTATGAGTCAGTGCATGTGGAGACCCGAGGTTGACATCAGATGTCTACCTTAATTACCCGGTTTTCAGAAGTCCCCTGAACCCAGATTTCATCTCCTGGCCTAGCTAGCCAGATTGCCCCACCCCCACCCCCACCCCCTCACTCCCCCAACCCCCCACCACCCACCACCCACCCCCCCAGGTTTAATCCCAGCACTTTAGAGGCAGTAGTAGGAGAATGCGTTTGAAGCTAGCCTGGTCTACAAGCCAATTTCAGGCAAGCCAGAGCTACACAATGAGACCTCCCTCCCCAAAAGCAAGCAGGGTGAGTTGGTGCATTCCTTTAATCCCAGCATTTGTGAGGTAGAAGCAGAGGAGTGTCAAGACATTAGTTGACACAAGTTTCAGTCTACACTGTCTCAACAAAGGAGGTAGGGGTATAGGGGTGGCAGTGGGGATGGGGGTGGGGATTGGGAGGCCTCTTATCACAATAAGAACTAAAAACAGGTTTCAAAATGATTGATTAAACATAATCCTGTGCTCAAACCATGAAGGCAAATGCTACAAAGCAGATCAAAGAACTGAGCTGCCTCAAGAGACCAGAAGCAGCCCCAATTTGCCTTGTTAAAACTGCATGCAGGGAAGCTGGGCAGTGGTGGCGCACGCCTGTAATCCCAGCACTTGGGAGGCAGAGGCAGGCGGATTTCTGAGTTCGAGGCCAGCCTGGTCTACAGAGTGAGTTCCAGGACAGCCAGGGCTACACAGAGAAACCCTGTCTCGAAAAACAAACAAACAAACAAACAACAAAAAAAAAACTGCATGCAGGGGCCGGGCGGTGGTAGCGCATGCCTTTAATCCCAGCACTTGGGAGGCAGAGGCAGGCGGATCTCTGAGTTCAAGGCCAGCCTGGTCTACAGAGTGAGTTCCAGGACAGCCAGGGCTATACAGAGAAACCCTGTCTCGAAAAACAAAAACAAAAAAACAAACAAACAAACAAAAAGAATCAGTGAGGCTTAATCCCAGTGAGGCTAATCCAAGCATTTGTATTTCCAGGGAAACCATTAGTGTCTTCCTTTAGCTCTCTTCAGCTTTGTGTGTGTGTGTGTGTGTGTGTGTGTGTGTGTGTGTGTGTGACTAGAAAGATGAAATTTATTATGATCACGTCTAGCCAACACATCAAGATCTGAAACTAAGGCTTTTCCTATCAAAGCAGTTGCAACTCGAAAGCCTGAAGTCACATGTGCATATTTTACTTTTCTAAAATCAGAAATCTGAGTACCATCCATTTTCAATAATTGATTAGGTGTATGTCCTCGAGAATTAACACCATTATGTGGTATAGGTAGAAATTGAGGACACTGAGAACGAGTCTTTACAATTTGATTTGCACATTCTTTAGAAGTAACAAATTATTGTCTCAAGCCATTACTATTTTGAGGATGTAAAGAGTGAGATTGTACAGGCAATTGTTCCTATGTAAGGCCTATAACCTTCCTGGGATACAAATCTGCTGTAGCATTGCCCTAAGAGGTCTGTCCAGGCAATCGAGTATGAGCTCTTAAATGTCCAAAGACAGTTCTTTAAAGGAACAGTACTTTCTCTTGTTATATTTGCATAAATAATTGCAAAATTTGAGAATTAGCAGTATCTAAAAAGGGAACAATTTCAAGCAATTGTAAACCATGGGCTATATATTGCTATCAGTATACAAATTAATAGCTCGATTTTCAACATTTTAAAAACAGTGGCTACAGCATGTAATTCAATTATTTGTGCTGGAGGGAAAGTCAAGTGTACTGGCTGGTTTTGTGTGTCAACTTGACACAGGCTGGAGTTATCATAGGAAAAGGAACTTCAGTTGAGGAAGTGCCTCCATGAGATCCAGCTGTGGGGCATTTTCTCAATTAGTGATCAAGTGGGGGAGGGCCCCTTGTGGCTTGTACCCTCTCTGGGCTGGTATTCTTGGGTTCTATAAGAGAGCAGGCTGAGCAAGCCAGGGGAAGCAAGCCAGTAAGGAACATCCCTCCATGGCCTCTGCATCAGCTCCTGCTTCCTGACCTGCTTGAGTTCCAGTCCTGACTTCCTTTGGTAATGAACAGCTGTGTGGAAGTGTAAGCTGAATGAACCCTTTCCTCCTCAACTTGCTTCTTGGTCATGATGTTTGTGCAGGAATAGAAACCCTAAGACAGTCAAGAGAATAAACATGTGATCCAATTACATATGTTTCTCTCCCATAGAAGAGCTGCTTATAAATACAGTAGATGCATTCTTTATGGGATGCATGCATAAGTTTACAGGAAATTCAAAAACATTCATAAAAACAAATTGTGACAACTTGTCTTTTGGATAATGATTATCAATTTTGCCTAAAACGTTTGCCATGCAATAGGCCAAATATCAGTACTCTGCAATAACCAATTTAATTGCTGGTTGAAACAAGGGGCAAATGTTTCATCAGTTTCTTAAGATATTTTTTTCCAAAAGACTTTCAAAATTCTATCCTACATTTCTTTATTAACACAGCCACAGCTTCATAATAGGATGTTAAAACTTTACTTGGAGATGAAGTAAATCTACATTAATGCTCCCCTTTGCCAAAGAATTGCTGTGGGCACATAACATAAACAGCCAGTAATGTATTACAGTAGCTTCTTCTTTTATCTGCAAAACTATTCATCCCTCACCAGTTAATTCGTATCCCCCTTGAGATTATCAAAAAGAAAGGCTTAAATCCTCCTGTGATGAGCTTAAAATGAGGTCTTAGCCAATTTATACCTCCTAGAAGCCTTTGAAAAGAATTTGAAGTAAGTAAATCATCTTTTCTTTCTTGGATTTTCTGTGCCTCAATTTGTCTTGGATATAACTGAGGCCCCAAATATCGCAAGTGATATCGCCTTTGAATGTTTTCAGGAACAACAACTGCTGCAAAGTTTTAAAGCTCATTATACAAGAGCAAAGCCTTGTAGTAAAACTTCATCAGAGGGATCAGTTAACAAAATACCCTCCATATAATGAGTAATATACACTGAAAGATTCGGAGTCCTAACTTCTTGTATTGAAGCAGAGACAAAAACATTTTCACATAATATAAGGCAAATTAGCCATTCCTTGAGGCAAAACTTTCCAGTGATTACAAGCTCACCAGAAGCAAACTCTACAACCATCAGGATACAAAGGAATATAAAAGCAATCTTCCAAATACATTATAATTCTATATAGAGTAGGCAGGCCAGATTTTAATGCCTCTGCAAGTTCCATGGCCTCATTAACTTTTCATAAATCATAAGTTTGAATCTTGTTTTGAACAAGACCTTGATAGATCTTTAATAACGATGTTTTGGCCTAAGAGTAATTCCCAGGTCCCCAGAGGGAGGCAAGGGCCCTAAAAACTTCCCTAGGCAGGGTTTGCAAAACAAAAGGTATGTTACACAAGCCTCCCCTGAGGTTGCTCTGAGCTTTGCATTAACTCAAATGTAAATATTTATGGTAGTCTTCCACAAAGCAGCAGTCTCCACTTGCTTGATTTCTTTCTTTTTCTTTCTTTTTCTTTTCTTTTTTTTAATTTTATTTTTTTCCGAGACAGGGTTTCTCTGTATAGCCCTGGCTGTCCTGGATCTCACTCTGTAGACCAGGCTGGCCTCAAACTCAGAAATCCGCCTGCCTCTGCCTCCCAGAGTGCTGGGATTACAGGTGTGCGCCACCACTGCCCGGCATTTGATTTCTTTCTTAATTACAAATATGGGCAAGTTAGAAATCCTGAGCCTGTGAACAAACCGCAAACTGCAGCCAATGGAACACTGGCAGTTTAACCATAATTTTGTAAGTTTCTCTTGCAATATTAGAGCGTAACCACAACTCTGGAAAGCAAAACCCAATTTTAAACAATCCATTTTTAAAATCAATGGATTAAAACCAAAAGCATTACTTTCACATTACAAAGTTTGGCTACCAATTCCTGTGCCATGATGGTGCAGCTTTTAATACCTCATTAAAGGGGCATTGCTTTAAATTTTATCCCTTATAAGTCTGGTTTCTAGGATAAGCATTATATAAAATATTATCCCAATTTAGAAGTATCTTTAGAGACCTATTTTCCTGGGTTGGTTCATGCCACCTGCTTTTGTTTAAAATGACTCCAACCCTGAGTTACTAGTTTTAAGCTAACTTTATTGGTACCAATGTTACATTTTTTTTTAAATACCCAATAACTTATAAGCTAATACTCTATAACCAAGACATGCAGAACATATTTATACCTTTGAAACCAATCAGAAGCAAAAGTAAAGTGGCTATACAGATCTTATAAATATTTAGACCAAACAGAAGTTTTCCTTTTTCTAGCTGTATTTTCACAAGAAAAAGCACCTTATCAGCCGGGTAGTGGTGGCGCACGCCTGTAATCCCAGCACTTGGGAGGCAGAGGCAGGAGGATTTCTGAGTTCGAGGCCAGCCTGGTCTACAGAGTGAATTCCAGGACAGCCAGGTCTACGCAGAGAAACCCTGTCTCAAAAAACCAAAAACCAAAAAAAAAAAAAAAAAAAAAAAAAAAAGCACCTTATCACTCGATAAACCCAATGATCACAATTGCAGGGATTTTTCTAGGATAAAACCACCATCAACCTACTCACCCTAGAACTTGAGGAGGTGCTGGCCCCTTTGGCAGCTTTTTCTCCAGCTGTGCTTGATTCCCAGCTACAGTGCAAGGTAACTTAGCAGTTTCTGCCATGCAAACTGAGACTGCCTTCTACAAGTTTAGCCAAATCAAGGGATGGATAGCCAGCCGATAAAGTTTTAACCATTTTTTTTTTCAACATGAAACGTAGAACAAGTCATTCAAAGGACAAAACAAAAACAGACATAACTTGACACAGATTGGTGCATCAAAGACAGGCAATACACAGAGACAGAAGAGAACTTAATGCACGAATACTAAGGATATCTCCAGTAGAGGCCACAGAGGAAGCAGGATGTCTCCCGATTTCCTCCTGTCCCTAGGAGATCTCTGAAATCCATTTTCCTTCTTCTCTCTCTCTCTCTCTTTTTCTCTCTCTCTCCCCCCCACCATGTCATTCGTATATATGTATACTATGCACAGAATAATTACACTTGAGCTAGAAGTTTTTCTAACATGTTTTTTTTGTTTTATACTCTTTATTTTTTTATTTTTTATTTTTATATCCTATTTCTCTTCATAATACATCCATATATGTAAGTATTATCACTCGAAAAGATTTGGGGTTTTTATCCTTTTGTTTTGTTTGATTCGGGGCAGAGCCTCACTATGTAGCCCAGCCTGGCCTCTAACTCACAGAGATCCACCTGCCTCTGAATTCTCAGTGCTGAGATTAAGGGTGTGTGTTACTATGCCTTGTGGGTTTTTAAAAACCCTATTATGATCGCACATTGATTCTACTTAGGGATACTTGCTTCAGGTAAGTGTGAGCTGTTGTTTGAAGTTTACTCTTTATTACTGAGATGTGAAGACATGACACTTTCTTCATGTCATATGTTTTTAATTTTTACATATATGTATGTGTGTGCACATGCACATGGGCATGTGTGTGAAGGTCAGAGGACAATCAGGGTCTCAGGAGTTGGTTTCCTCCCCCTCTATGAGGCCTGGGGATTGACCTCAGGTCATCTGGCTTGGTGGCCAGTGCTTTTGCCCGTTGAGTCTTTCCACATTGTGTTTTTAAAAGGAATCCACACAGCATTTCCTGCAGGGGAACAGGGTAAAGATACACTCCATCCTGTTCTCCAGCCTTTTGATTCTGGCAATCTCAATTGTTTGCTGCTCAGTGTTTAACAGAATTCTGCTTGCCTGACCAAATTTTTGACTCTTAAGACTCCTGATGTCATTGACTTATTTGTTTCTCTCTTTGTTTTTGTTTTGTTTTGCTTTGTTTGAGATGGGGCTTCATACATATCCTCAGCCGGCCTGAATGGTACATGTAGCTGAGAAGGACCTTGAACTTCTCATCCTCCTGGCTTCACCCCTGGTGCACTCCCCTTGCAGGTGCACTTCTTCACTCTCAGTATCTGCTGCGTTGGGGTGGGACCCTGGTGTGGTGGTTTGAATAGGTATGGCCCCCATAGACTCGTGTGTTTGAATGCATGGCCCATAGGGAGTGGCACTATTAGGGGATGTGGCCTTGTTGGAGGAAGTGTGTCACTGTGGGGGTGGGGTTTGAGGTCTCCTATGATCAAGCTCCACCCAGTGCAGAAGAGAGTCTCCTTCTAGCTGCCTTCAGATCAAGATGTAGAACTCCTCCAGTAGATGCTGCCATGCTTCCTGCCATGATGATAATGGACTGAACCTCAGAACCTGTAAGCCAGCCTCAATTAAATGTTGTCCTTTATAAAAGTTGCCTTGGTTATGGTGTCTCTTTACAGCAATGGGAACCCTAAGACACCAGGGTTTCCTGCATGCTAGGAAAACACTCTACCAACTAAGCCCCAGCCCCAGCCCCTGAGTTAGAATTATTTCTCATGCAGAAAAGTATTAGCCGGGTGTTGGTGGCACACACCTTTAATCCCAGCACTTGGGAGGCAGAGGCAGGCGGATTTCTGAGTTCGAGGCCAGCCTGGTCTACAGACTGAGTTCCAGGACAGCCAGGGCTACACAGAGAAACCCTGTCTCGAAAAACCAAAAAAGAGAAAAAAAGAAAAAAAAAAAGAAAAAAAAAGTATTGAAGGCAGCTCAGTGAGTATCACTCTTGCTGCATGAGCACAAGGACCTGAGTTCAAGAACTAACACCCCAGAGAGGGAAGGGTGTGGTCATGTATGCCTTGTAGCCTCAGTGCAGAGGCAGAAGGGCAGGGCATGGAGACAGGAGACAAATTCCAGGTTCACTGGGGCACCTGTCTTGTGGGAATAAGGCAGATATCAAGGGAAGGTACTTGGTATCATCCTTTGTGCACGGTTGTGCACATACCCACACATGGTTACATTTACACACATACATACATGTGCAAATACCATACACATGCAAGTATCTCTATCTCACACACACACACAAATAATAGTTTTTAGAAAGAAGAAAAATTCTTCTAAATTTTTCTCTTTCTCTTTTTAATTTTTCTCTTTTTTTCTCTTTCTAATTATCCTCTTCTAAATCTTTCTAAAAAGAGAGGTTCTGCAAAAGACTATAATTTGAACCCAGACATAAGGAGAAGCAACTGAGGGAGGGAATTCAGGAATGCAAAAACAAAACAAAACCCAGAGTAGATATTAAATACTTAGAGAAAAAAAGGAAAGGAAAAAGAAAAAGAAATCCATCGGTTCCTGGAAATCAGTCCTACTTCCTACATAAAGGGAAATGGGAGACTGGAGAGATATCTCAGTGGTTAAGGGCACTGGCTACTCTTGCAGAGGACCTAGTCCTCTTGCAGAGGATTCAGTTCTCAGCACCCACATGGCAGCTCACAGCCGTCTAACTTCAGGTCAAGTGGATCTAATGCCCTCTTCTGGACCTCAAGGGTATCCACACTCACAGACAGATGCACACACATACAACCTAATGAATAAAATATAAAGATTTTAAGAGGAAAAGTGAATCACCAGAGGGACCTCCCTGAGAATACCTCTGGGTAACTTCCCAACATCTCCTATCAGTCATCAGAGCCTCTCATCCTAGCTTTATTTGGACAGGGTTGCTGGGAGTTACAGTGATGTTGTTGATTGGTTGGTTAGTTGGTTGGTTTGGCTTGGTTTGGTTATCTGAGACAGGGTTCAGGTTTAATCTATAGTGAAGGCTGGTCTGGAAATCCATGTGTAGCTTAGGATAGATTAGAACTCACAGTGCTCCGCCTAAGCTATGGGATCCAGGCACAAGAAACTACTTGACCTCCTTCCAGGTCTATAGGAAAACCTAGAGGACACAATGAAATTAAAACTATCAAAAGTAACAGAAGGCCAGAGCAGTTTCTGAGGCAACGAATTAGAATGAGCTAACATATTACGTAGATGAGCAAGAAAGGGGAATTAATAGTTGGGATGCTAGACAAGTAGGGAAAGCATCTTGGGGGTGGGAGTGCCAGAGAACACAGGAGCCAGTTGAGAAGGGAGCAGCTGGGAACTTTATATCAGCCATAAACAAACAAAACTAAAAAGACCCAGCAAGACGCTCATCAGGGAAACAGGTGAAAAGACACACCCACTGTGGGCAGTACTATTTCCCAGGCTGGATCCTGCACACTGTGGGTGGTGCCATTCCCTAGGCTGGGATCTTACCCAATGTGGGTGGCACCATTCCCTATGTTGGGGGCCAGGACTGTATAAAAAGGAGAAAAAGGAGCCAAGCACTAGCACGCACCCATCATTCTCTGCTCCCTGACTGCGGATGTGATGTAACCAGCTTCTTGAAGCTCCTGCTGCCTTGACTTCCGTACCATGATGGACTATATATCTGAACTGTGAGACAGAATAAACCCTCCCTTCCTTTTAAGTTCTTCTTGTCAGGGCATAACTTGAACAAACAAACAAAAAGTTGTATGCATATGCAATTATAAAGGGATTGTTTTTAGACTGGCTAACACGGTTGGAGGATGCACAGTCCAACAATGGTCATCTGTATGCTAGAGTCAAAAAACCTACTAACAGCTCAGTCTAAATGTTTGGAAGCCTTAGTACAAAAAGTATCCATGATGTAGCCCAATGTAAGGCTGCAGACCTGGGAGTTCACAGAGTTGTGAGACAGCCTTGAAAGCCTGAAAAGGTTGGCATCTCTATCTGGAGAGATGGCTCAGTGTGTCAAAGCATTTCTCATCTAAGCATGAGGACCTGAATCTCCAGAAACTATTCACAAGCCAGACATGTAACTCAATCAATGGAAAGCAGAAACACACACACACACACACACACACACACACACACACACACACACCACAGAGGGAGGGCAGAGGCAGAGACAGAGACAGAGAGACAGGCAGAGACAGAGAGACAGGCAGAGACAGAAAGTGTATCTGGAGTCTCATAGACACAGATGCTGACACTGTCGATAGATGGCTTGTTCAGGAATGAGCTCTCTGGGTCCTCAGCCCACTTTTAGACTGTCTGATCCCTCAGTTTACTGTACGGTGCCTCCCACATTCAGGCTGTATCTTTTACCATTAGAGCTCTCAAGCTTCCCTGGAAACATGCCCATAGGTGCCACCCAAATGCAGTCTCAGTGCAATCACATTACCAGTCAAGATCAGCCTTCTTCTTTTTTTTCTTCCCCGAGACAGGGTTTCTCTGTGTAGCCCTGGCTGTCCTGGAACTCACTCTGTAGACCAGGCTGGCCTCAAACTCAGAAATCCGCCTGCCTCTGCCTCCCAGAGTGCTGGGATTACAGGCATGCGCCACCACCGCCCAGCAGCCTTCTTTTTTAATATAACTTATTTTTATTCATTTTACATCCTGATCATAGCCCCCTCCCTCCTCTCCTCCCAGTCTCACCCCTATAAATCCCTCCCCTTCTGCACCCCTTCTCCTCCTTAGAGGAGGGGGAGCACCCCTTGGGTACCACCCCAGCTTGGGACATCTAGTCCCAGCATGACTGGGCACAACCTCTCCCACTGAGGCCCAACCAGGCAGCCAGGGGAGGGGAAATGGGATCCAATGGCAGGAAACGAAGACAGAGACAGCCCCCACTGCGCTTGTTAGAGGACCCACAAGAAGACCAAGCTGCACATCTGTTACAAATCTGTAAGGCCCTAGGTCCATCCCTGCATGCTCTTTGGTTGGTGGCCCTGGTCAGCTGACACTGTAGGTCTTCTTGTGGTGTCTCTGAGCCCCCTGCCTTGCCCACTTCTATCCCCCACTCTCCCACGAGACTCCCCAGGCTCCACCTGGTGTTTGGCTGTGGGTCATCAGTCAACAGCAGAAAGCAATGAGTGTGAGCATGCTCAGTTGCCGGCTTGCTTATTTATGTTGTTGTTTTTTCATAGCTCAGAATGCTCTGCCTAGGCATGGGTCTGCCAATGTTCTGCCCATAGTGGGTGGGTCATATCAGTCAAGGCAAGCCCCCATAGACAGGGCCACAGGCCATCGATGGAACAGTCCCTCACTAAAACTCTCTTCCCAGTGATTCTAGGTGGGGTTGACAGTTAGAGCTAACCATTACAACGATCACACACGTTTCCCAAATATTATCAAAATAAACGAAATGCTCTTGGTATAGATAATACTTATACTTTAGTCGAGTTAATTTTTTTAAGTATCTGTGCACTGATATATGTGTGTATGTGTATATGAATGTGTGTAGGCAGGTTAATGTGTACAAAGTCATATGCACGCATGACATGGCAAGCGTGGAAGTCAGAGGGCAACCACCAGGGTCTGTCCTTTCCTCCCTCCTTGTTAAGGACAGGCTTTCTTCACTGCTCACCACTGATTTTTCCAGGCCTGTGAGCTTGTGGGAATTCTCCTGTTTCACAGTAGGAGCACTGGGGTTACAAACATGAGCTACTATGCCCAACTTTACATGGGCTCTGTGAAGTGAGTTGGCAGGATGGCCCAGCAGTTAAGGCCACTTCCTGGCCTTGAAAAGGACATATAGATTTGGTTCCAGCCCCAGGCAGTCCAATGTCTTGTTCTGACTTTCATGGGAACTGCTCACACATGGTACACATACATACCTGCAGGCCAAACAGTCACACACACACACACACACACACACACACACACTGATAAATAAGTCCTTAAACAATAATGTGTAATAATATAAAATGTCTTGGTGGAACTCTTCCCAAGCAAGTGAAAGACCTGTATGACAAGAACTTCACGTCTCTGAGGAAATTGAAGAAGATATCAGAAGATGGAAAGATTGCCCGTGCTCATAGAGCAGTAGGATTAAATTAATATAGCAAAAATGGCCATCTTACCAAAAGCAATAGAGAGGCCAAACCTACTTCATCTTGGGATCAGCCTCCATTTTAAAAGAAAGAGAGCCTGAGAAATTGACCTGCACCTGAACCCAAGCTGCACCCAAGTACCGGGAAGGACCCCATGGCCCGTCCTTGGTCCATACCCCAGAGCTACTCCCTAGCTATTTCCTAGCAACAGCCAATCAAGATGAATTGTTTCGAATGTACTTTGAGACCATTTGTGATCAGTCATGGTTTTGCTTCCAAGCACCCACCTGTTGGCTCAAAATAGTCATCCAGTCAGATGCTTGCCAGGCTGGAAACCCCCTCGCTTGCTCGCCATTTCTTGTAAAACCTCGTCCAGTTGAGGGCGCCAGGCATCAGAGGTGGCTCCTTGGTATGGGGATTGTGAATGAGACACAACACAATCTACCAATTCAATAAAATTCCCATCAAAATTCCAACTCAATTCTTTACAGAGTAAAGAATTGAAAGAGTAATTCTAAACTTCATATGGAAAAACAAACAAACAAACAAAACAGGAGAACCAAAACAATTCTGAAAAATAAAAGAACCTCTAGAGCTATCACCATCCACCTCTGATTTCAAGCTGTATTACAGAGCATTAGCAATAAAAACCAAATGGTATTGTCATAAAAACAGACAGGTTGATCAATAGAATCTAACTGAAGACCCAGAAGTAAACACAAAAACTTAAGGAGATTTAATTTTTAACAAAGAAGCCAAAAAACATACAATGGAAAAAAAGAAAGCATCTTGCCAAAAATGTGCTGGTCTAACTGGATGTTTGCATGTAGAAGAGTGGAAACGGATCCATATTTATCATTCTGCACAAAACTCAAGTCCAAGTGGATCAAAGACTGCAACATAAAACTGGACACACTAAAACTAATAGAACTGTGGAACTGCCCTAAACACGGGGGACAACTGCCTGAACAGAATACCAATAGCTCAGTCACCAAGATCAAAAATTAATAAATGGCACCTCATAAAACAGAAAAATTTTCTGTAAGGCTAAGGACACTGTCAACCAAACAAAAGAACAGCCTACAGACTGGGAAAAGACCTTCACCAACCCTATATCTGACAACGGACTAATATCCAAAATATATAGAGAACTCAAGAAGTTAGACACCAATGAACCAAGTAACCCAATCAAAGATGGGATATAGAGCTAAGTAAAGAATTCTCAACAGAAGCCGGGCAGTGGTGGCGCACGCCTGTAATCTCAGCACTTGGGAGGCAGAGGCAGGCAGATTTCTGAGTTCGAGGCCAGCCTGGTCTACAAAGTGAGTTCCAGGACAGCCAGGGCTACACAGAGAAACCCTGTCTCGAAAAACCAAAAGAAAAAAGAAAAAAAAAGGAAAAAAAAAGAATTCTCAACAGAGAAATCTCTAATGGTGGACAAGCACTTAAAGAAATGTTCAATTGGGGGTGACCTTAGTTAAAATGCCCAACATTGGGAAAAGGGAACCCGAAGAGTCCACCTGCAGTATATAGTTCCTCAATTGGAGGGACAGAGTTTTTAATCCATAGTCAAATTTCCTGACCCAGAATTGTTCCTGTTTAAAATAACTGTGGTATAAAAATGGAGAAGAGACTAAAGGAAAGGTGGTCCAATGATCAGTCCAACTCGGGGTCCATCTCATGAGACACCAAAGCCTGACACTACTATCCTCTGATGTGCTTACGGACAGGAGCCTGGCATGGCTGTTTCATGAGCAGCTGACTGAGACAGATGCAGATACTTACATTCAACCATTGGATGGAAGTCGGGGACCTCTATGGTTGAATTAGAGGAAGGATTTAAGATTCTGAAAGGGAGAGAGACCTCATAGGAAGACCAGCAATCTCAACTAACCTGGACCCCAAGGAGGTCTCAGAGACTAAGCCACCAACCAGGAGCATACACAGGCTAGCCTGAGGCCCCAAGGATATAGCAGAGGTCTAGATGCTCTGGCCTTAGTGGAAGACGATGCCTTTAATCTTGGCGATCTTTGAGGCCCCAGGGAAAGGGGAGGCCTGGTCAGGGGAGAGCACCCTATGGGAGACAAGGGAGAAGAGGGATGGGATGAGGAATTGTGGGAAGGGGTACTGAGTGGGGAGCAATGACTAGAATGTAAATAAATAAATAAAATAATTTAAATAAAAACATCAACTCATTTTTATTTAAAAAATTATTTCCAATTGTTTTTGAATTCCTTTCTTCCAAGTTTGATGTAGCTTGTCCATTTTCTAATTCCTTGAAGTGTGGAGTAGCATTGTTTACTTAGGGTCATTAAAAAAAAAAGAAATGTTCAAAATCCTTAGTCATCAGGCAAATACAAATCAACTCTGAGATTCCATCTTATACCTATCAGAACGGCTAAGATCAAAAACTTAAGTGACAACACATGATGCCAAAGTTGTAGAGCAAGGGAGACATTTCTCCACTCCTGGTAGGAGTACAAACTTGTACAACCACTTGGGAAATAAATCTGGTAATTTCTCAGAAAATCGGGCAAGACATTCCATTCCCAAAAGATGTCCCACCATACCACAGGGACACTTGCTCAACTATGTTCATGGCAGTTTTATTTGTGATAGCCAGAAACTGAAAACAACCTAGATGTCCCTCAACTGAAGAATGGATAAAGAAAAGGTGGTACATCTATACGATGGAATACCACTCAGCTATTAAAAACAAAGACATCATGAATTTGCAGGCAAGTGGATGGAGCTAGAAAATATCATCCTGAGTGGGGTAACCCAGACCCAGAAAAACACACATAGTATGTACTCACTTACTGGCCCTTAGTGGGTACTAGCCCTAAAGTACAGCATACCCGTTCGACAATCCCCAGACCCAAAGCTAACTGGAAAGGCCCAGAGAAGGATGCTTGAATCTCACTCAGAAAGGGATATAAAATAGACATTGGAGGTAGGGAACTGGGTAGAGAGGGGATAGGGAGGGGAACAGGGTGGGGATCAAGTGTGGGGAGAAGGGGGGCAGAGAGGGCTGGAAGAGAGAACTAAAATTGGTGGAAGGGTATCTCTGGGAAAAGCCAGAGACCTGGGAGGAGGGAGGATCCCAGGAGGTTTTGGGGGTGACCCTAGCTGAGACTGCCAGCAGATGGGACTATGGAGACTGAAATGGCCACCTCCTATACCCAAGTGGAACATCCAGTGGCGGGAGCAGGACATCAACTCACCCACAAAACCTTCCACCCCAGATTTTTCCTGCCTCCAAGATGTGCGGGGATAAAAACACAGCAGAGATTGAGGGAATGGCTAACCAATGACTGGTCAAACTTGAGACCCAGCCTATGGGAGAGACCCAGTCTCTGACATTATTAATGATACTCTGCTATGCTTGCAGACAGGAGCCTAGCATAAATGTCTGCTGTGAGACTTCATCCAGTGCTGGGAGCCAGCCCAGCCTGGAATGGTTTGAAGTAGGACAAAGCATTGGACATAGAAGTAGTTTTAAAGACTGATGGTCTCCAGCTATAGAGATAGCTTAGTGGTTAAGAGGTCCTGAGTTTAGTTCCCAGCAACCACATGGTGGCTCACAACCATCTGTAATGGGATTTGGTGCCCTCTTCTGGTGTGTCTGAAGACAGCCACAGTGTACTCACATATATTAAATAAATCTTTTTTCCCCATTTCTGAAAGTCACACTTTAAATTCCCAGTTCTATATTTCCATTTAGCAAAGACACTATAGAAAATGAATCATCACATCCTAATAAGTCTTAAGAGAAAAAGAAAGAGGAGAAGGAGAAGGAAGAAGAGAAGAAGAAGAAGAAGAAGAAGAAGAAGAAGAAGAAGAAGAAGAAGAAGAAGAAGAAGAAGAAAAGAAGGAGAAAGAGAAGGAGGAGGAGGATAAGGAGGAGAAGGAGAAGGAGAAGGAGAAGGAGAAGGAGAAGGAGAAGGAGAAGAAGAAGAAGAAGAAGAAGAAGAAGAAGAAGAAGAAGAAGAAGAAGAAGAAGAAGAAGAAGACAACGATGACTGGCTTTTAAACTAACTATGCTGAATGCTGAAACTGTTGGCTTCTAAAAAAATCCTAATAACTTGCTTATTCTGAGGATAAAAACCATTTGCTTGGGTGATGAATGCTGTAGCCCAGCAGCTGGAAATTTAGTAAAGGATTACTTGTTAGGACTTTTTTTTCTCTCTTGCCCTCTCACATGTCAGGTGGGAGGGATGTTTGGAGCAATACACTTGTATTGAACCAGGAGAAGAGAGGCACTTGCAGAAGGAAAATTTTTTACACAAGTAAATATGCACCAATTCACATAATTCATACACAAACTCAAACACATGCACACTCATATACCTTCATGCAATCCAGTTGGGCTCAGCTACATACTTCTCTCATAGTTACGTACTTACACACACAGACCCGTACTTGCATATGCATGTGGAGCAAAGGCCAAGTGCCACTGCAGAAAGAACCTGTTCATGCTGGATGAAAAATGAGCTCCAATCTTTATTACATAGAGAAAGAAAAACCGCTTTTACCCTTTTACTGCTAAATAAATTAAACCCAAGTAAGCAAAAAGCTTTGTTCCCTTTGGTAAGAGTAAGCCTGCCTTGCTGTTAAGAAAAGACTTGTTCCATAATTCCATGGCAAGGAGACACCGCCTGCTCTTTCTGTTCTCTGCAGCTCCTTTGTCCCTCTTTCTCTCTGCATTCTGCGTGTTGCTCTCTTAATTTCTAAGGTCCCTTTTCATTTCTTTCTTTCCTTCCTTCCTTCCTTCCTTCCTTCCTTCCTTCTTTCTTTCTTTCTTTCTTTCTTTCTTTTTTCCGAAACAGGGTTTCTCTGTGTAGCCCTGGCTGTCCTGGAACTCACTCTGTAGACCAGGCTGGCCTCAAACTCAGAAATCCGCCTGCCTCTGCCTCCCAACACCTTGGGTTAAAGGCGTGCGCCACTGCTGCCCGGCTCCATTTTCTTTCTAAGTTGCTCTACTTCGTTGGCTTTCTCCTCCCCCTCCTAATCTTGCTCTCTCTTCCTGATCTGAGATAATAACGTCATGCCATGCAATTGATCTGATATAATAACGCCATGCAATGTAATGTTCCTAGTGTTTTGTACCTTTGTCACATGGTTTTTCTAAGCATCCTTTTTTTTTTTTTTGGTTTTTTGGTTTTTCGAGACAGGGTTTCTCTGTGTAGTCCTGGCTGTCCTGGAACTCACTCTGTAGTCCAGGCTGGCCTCGAACTCAGAAATCCACCTGCCTCTGCCTCCCAAGTGCTGGGATTACAGGTGTGCGCCACCACGCCCGGCTCTAAGCATCTTTTTTTTTTTGAAAAAAGTTCACAGAAGTTCAAACATAAATTAAAATTATAAGTTCAACAAGAAGTTTGCAACAGAGATGTTTACACATGCTTTCATTAAGAGTAATTATATGGCCGGGCAGTGGTGGCACACGCCTTTAATCCCAGCACTTGGGAGGCAGAGGCAGGCGGATTTCTGAGTTCGAGACCAGCCTGGTCTACAGACTGAGTTCCAGGACAGCTGGAGCTACACAGAGAAACCCTGCCTGGAAAACAAAACAAAACAAAACAAAAGATTAATTATATGGCTAAACATTAATTTTCTGTCATTGGCCTCACAGGTTCACGGCGAGTTAAAAGCCACAGTATTTGTAACTAAGTTATCATTGAAATTTTGTATAAATAAACCCAGTCAATATTTGGTCTTCTGTCCTTACACCTATAAATAACTTGTTAGTTCCCTTTTATGACCTTTGGTTAATTGTTTTACAACCTCTTGTTGTAAGATAAGTTGGAGATACCCGCTCACTATCTCAGAAGCAATTACCTTGTGACAGACCAAGCAATTAGCAAGCCAGGCCAGATAAGGCAACCCACCTAGGAGAAAGGGGACCCAAAGGGTAGCAGCAGAGTCAGAGGCAGCCCCTACTCCAGTTGTTGGGGGACTCACATAAAGACCGGGCTGCACACCTGCTACAAGTGTGTAATTACATTATCTTGTCACTTGAAGACTGGCAGGGTTCTCGTTACAGTTTTGACTTCAGAGAGGACTTAATATCAGTCCTATTATAAAAGACCTTAATTACTAATATAATTTTAGGAATTCTTATAGGGTCATCACGAAGAATTAAGACATCATCTACTTATAGCATTTACTACATCTAGCATTACTACAAGACAGTACATCTTCACTGATCTATCTTCAGAAATCTGGCCAAAAGGGTGGGCTACTGCCTAGTGATTGTTATATATATTTAATAATAACAGAAAAGGGCATATTATTAGCAGGAATCTTTCCTAAAATGTAGTCTGTTCGGCCTTACCTAGACAGGTACATCCATTATGGCTTTACAGTCCGCAGTGAAACCCTCTCAGGAAGATAACCTGCTCGACCTTACCCTGTCCTAGATGGCACCTGGCATTGCAGAAGGGGATGGAGACAGATGGAGGAACATTAGGTGGAGCCCGGGAAGACTTCTGGAAGAATGGGGGAGGGGCTTGAGGAAGCTTGAGGGGGTCAAGGGTACCACAGGGAGACCTGCAGAATAAACTAACCTAGGCCTGTGGGGGCTCACAGAGCCCAAACCACCAATCAAAGAGCATGCATGGACTGGGCCTAGGCCCCCTACACACTTGCAGCAGATGTGCAGCCCGGTCTTCATGTGAGTGCCCTAACAATTGGACGAGGGACTGTCTCTGACTCTGTTGCTAGCCTTTGGGTCCCCTTTCTCCCAGCTGGGCTGCCTTGTCTGGCCTCAGTGTGAGAGGATGAGTTTAATCCTGCTGCAACTTGATGTGCCAGGGCAGGTTGGTACCCATGGGAGGGTTTCCCCTTCTCTGAGGAGAAGTGGAGAGGGAGCACAGGGTGAGGATCATGTGAGCGTGGGTCTGGGGGGATCACGTGAGTGTGGGTCTGGGAGGAGAGGAAGGAGTGGGGGCTGTGATCAGGATGTAAAGTGGATTTTAAAAAAGCAATGTGTAAGCCGGGCAGTGGTGGCGCATGCCTGTAATCCCAGCATTTGGGAGGCAGAGGCAAGCAGATTTCTGAGCTCAAGGCCAGCCTGGTCTACAGAGTGAGTTCCAGGACAGCCAGGGCTACACAGTGAAACCTTATCTCAGAAAAACAACAACAACAACAACAAAGGTAATGTGTAGCTGGGCAGTGGTAGCATGCACCTTTAATTACAGCACTCAGGAGGCAGGGGCATGCAGACTTCTGAGTTCAAGGCCAGCCTGGTCTACAGAACAAGTTCCAGGACAGCCAGGACTATACAGAGAAACCCTGTCTCAAAAATAACAAAACCAACAACAACACCAAAAGTGTAGAAAGATTGAAGATAAGACATGATGCCAACTTCTGCCTTCTGCCCTCTGAGCATGCTCAGGTGTACAACGTCTTCATGAACATGTACAAACCACACACACACACACACACACACACACACACACACACACATGCAGAGAGAGAGAGAGAGAGAGGAGAGACGCTGTTCTGTACATTGTCCTCTCTGCCATTGTAGGAAAATTCAGTTGTTTTGCTTTTTCTCCATTGATTTCAATGACGCAACACACAATCACGTCAGACAAATGGTACACAAGAGAAAGGCATCCAAGAAATCACAGTAGCAGGGATCGGGAGACAGCTCAATGGTTAAAGCTCTCGCCTTCCGAGCAGCATGCTTGAAGACCTGGTTCGGATCCCCACACCCTGTAAATGCCAGGTAAGAATGGTAGCGCTAATGTTAATTCTGGCTCTGTGGGGGTGGGGCAGAGGTGGGGGCAGTGTGCATTCTCAGAGCAATCTGCAGAGACTTGGTATAATGGAGAGTTCTGGGTTCTTGGGGGACATGCCCTTAATGAATAAGGTAGTGAGCTATCAAGGAAGACCACAGATATCCACCTCAAGCCTCCGCTTCCCCCGATACAAACATCCTTACACATGAAGGCATTCATGAATGCATAACACAGACACAAACAGACAGACAGACAGACAGACAGACAGACACACACACACACACACACACACACACACACAGAACGAAAGAAAACAAAGCCATCATTGTAACTTACATAGAGAACATGAAACAGTTCATTTTTATTGTCTGTCCCAATCAGAAGGAGCTCGTAACATGGATTCTCTTTTAAACACAAACCCTCTTGAAAGTAATATACAAACATGTTCAAGTGGTTCAATGTACCACAGCTCAATTGTCACATTCAACAATGGAGAATAAATATCATATAAATAAAAACATAGTCAAAAGGGTCAAAGTTTATGTTATCTAGATATAAGAAAAATAGATATATAAGTATAACAGAAACGATAAAAATCTTCTAGTGAGTAGCTATGTATATATAAACATTATAAGAGGCATTATAAAACATAAGAACAGCATATTCTCAAAACAGGAACTATCATAAAATATTTAATATGCTAATTATTCTGTAGTCAACATATAACAATAAGTTTATTAATACTATAACAACTTATATATACTAATATTTCAATAAAACTTGTGATGTGTTAAAGCTATTACAATGATATAAATCAAATACTGTGTTTTGGAAGAAGGTGGTTCCCTCCACATCTGAGCCCTGAGGGGCCTCCTTCGAATGGCCTGAGCAGTGGAGACCAATCACAGAAAGCCACATGCCTTCAGCTGCTACGGCTGGGGAGGCGGGGCCCGAGGACATCGTGATAACCATTTAGATGGCGCCTCTGGAAAAACTGGAGTCCGGAGGAAGCCTGACTTCCTATGGCCCCTCCAGAGACTCCTACAAGCATCCCAGCTCCCAGGATCACAATGTGGGGATTCCATCCCCTCCTTCTAGAAGAGTCTGGGTTCTTCTAGATTTCCCACAGAAGGTAGTCAGTCCTCTCTCCTTTCCCCCAGCAGTCCTTAATATTGGCATAGAGCATCTCCCTTGGGCACAGGAATCTGGAAGGAAGAGGGAAGCCATATCAGACTTGGTACATGCGATTCTCTCAGCAGGAATGATTATGTCCGTGGTCAGTCCTAACCAGAGGCTGGGGCGCTTGGCAAGTGTGAACTTACCTCTAACCCTTCATTCTTTTGTCTATTTATTCTGTGGTGCTGGGCTTAGATGCTGGGGCTAACAAAGGAGGCTCTACCACAGAACAATCCTGGCTCTTAGCACTCGATCCTTTAAAAAGTGTGTGTGTGTGTGTGTGTGTGTGTGTGTGTGTGTGTGTGTAGGTGACTGCAGAGGCCAGAAGAAAACTTCAGGCCCCCTGGGAAAGGCTTTTAGGTTGTTTCGAGTCACATATCCTGGGTACACGGAATCAAGTCCTGATCTCTGAAAGAGCCTCAAGTGTTTTTGAACCACCGAGCTCTCTCTCCACCCCCTTAAGCATGATTCTTGATCTGAACCCCGAAGTATCGTGTTCAACTGTGATGCTCAACCTTTGATAACTCGCTCTCACAGTCACCCCATCTGCCTAAGGTCAGGCTCACTCAGCAGCACCGAGCGTTGCAACAGTCACCCGAGGTTCGCTTTCAGAATGTGGCTCTGAACAAATTCACATCTTGCCCCTTTCCGGTTGTTGCTTCAAATCCGAACGCCTAACCATGCTGCTAGCGTCAGTACGGTGTTAGCATCTTGACCCATGAGCCCACTGCTCATCCTAACCTCTGAAGTGACACTGTAATCCCTTATCTGGAACCTGGCTGTTAACACGGGATGAAAACCAAGCATTTGTTTCGGCGTCTGCCCAAATCTGCAAGTCCAGTTGCAAATTGAAATTAGCCCCTGGGACTGGTGAAAGGAGCATGGTGGCCTGCAAAGAAGATGTCTACTCAGTATCAGTCCTTGTCACAGTCAGCGCCTACTTCTGAGCTCATCTGAGTGGCCTCTATCACACAACCAATCGCCCGGAGAGCCTGTCATTCTGGTTGTCCTCTTCACCCATACTCTGTGTGTGTGTGTGTGGGGGGGGGAATTAATACAGCAATGCTAAGGACTGGGCTGTTTCAAAGGGTGGAGGCGAGTGAGGGGTGAGGCTGGTTTAAGCGGGGACTTAGTAACTTTCCTAATTAGACCACAGACAGGAGTGTCTACACCTCAGAGAACAGCAATATACCTTCCTCAGGCCGATGACCTCAGGCCTCCGTAGTGTTAGGGCTCTAGGTCAGGTTGGTGCGATCTCGTGCCCACACCCAGAGGTCTGGGTTGTAAGCCTGGATCTGGAGAGAGAAAAGCAGCTCCCTGAGCAAAGCCCAGCCTCACCCCAGGGACATCTTGCCCTCTCCCTGTCCAGCCTCAAGGCTCTCCATTCCCCAAATATTCCCACCTCCCGCCTTCAACCCCATTCCTCTCTCTGTCTGCCCAGCCTGCCCCCCAGGCCCCCCCTGCTCTTTCCCCCAACACCCCCCCACACCTCTTCACACTCCTCCCGGGACACCCAGATCCTCCAGCCCATGGACCGAATGAACTGGAACCGCAGTTTGTGGAACAAGGGGCGCTGGGCGTAGCTCTTCCCATAGAGGAAGTAGAAAATGTCTTGCTTGGGGGCCTGGTTGTCCTCCTCCATGTCATTGGCCAGGTACCTGCGGAAGAAACCAGGGAGGACCAGGGGAGCCATCTTAGCACGAGATCATGGCAGCCGAGCACATGAGGGCAAGCCATTGGCAGAGTCTAGTGCTCCCTCTGCAGTCCTCACTGTGTCAGCTGACTTCACCCTCTCGATCTTCACCCTCCCCTGGACTTGCACTGTGTGCGCACACTGTATCCTGTCTCAAGACAAGCAGCCCAGAGTCCGGCCTGACCCTGCTTGGCATCCCTACTGTGGGCGTTTGAATTCAAAGGGCCCCAGCAGAACAACACGGGCAGCGCTCTTAGGAGATATGGCCTTGGTAGAGGAAGTGTGTCACTGGTTTGTGTGTGTGTGTGTGTGTGTGTGTGTGTGTGTATGGTGTGTGTGTGTGTGTGTGTGTGTGTGTGTGTTTATGGTATGTGTGTGTGTGGTGTAGTGTGGTGTGTGTGTGTGTGTGTGTGTGTGTGTGTGTTTGGTGTGTGTGTGTGTGTGTGTTTGGTGTGTGTGTGTGTGTGTGTGTGTGTGTGTGTACTGGTTTTGAGGTCTCAGATGCTCAAGCCAGGTCCACTGCATCACTCACTCTTCTTACTATCTGCCAATCCAGATGTAGAACCTCTCCAGCACCATGTCTGCCAATATGCTACCGTGGTTCCCAACCATGATGGTACTGGACTAAACCCCTGAACCTGTAAGCCAGGCCCAATTAAATGTTTTCCTTGGTGAGAGTTGTCTTGGTCACGGTGTCTGTTCACAGCAATGAAACCCTAACTAAGACAACTATTCATTCTCTCCTTAACGTTCAACGGACATTTCTGAGATTTCAGAGGTCCCTTGTTGTACTGGCTGGTTTTGTGTGTCATCTTGACACAAGCTGGACTTATCACAGAGAAAGAAGCTTCAGGTGAGGAAATGCCTCCATGAGATCCAGTGTGGGGCATTTTCTCAATTAGTGATCAAGGGGGGAGGGCCCCTTGTGGGTGGTGCCATCCCTGGGTTGGTAGTCTTGGGTTCTATAAGAGAGCAAGCTGAGCAAGCCAGGGGAAGCAAACCAGTAAGAAACATCCCTCCATGGCCTCTGCATCAGCTCCTGCTTCCTGACCTGCTTGAGTTCCAGTCCTGACTTCCTTTGGTGATCAACAGCAATGTGGGAGTGTGAGTTGAATAAACCCTTTCCTCCCTGACTTGCTTCTTGGTCCTGGTGTTTGTGCAGGAATGCAAACCCTGACTGAGACTCTTGTATTTTGTGACACTGAGGATGTGTTTCCTAGGGTGCGCTGAACGAATCACCGGAGAAGCAGATAAAGGGGTCAACACGGTAGATACGGCATCTGCAATACTGATGGCTTCATTGACTGTGACAGAAACAACCCCCAAATAAAACAGACTCGAGGTTTCCCCAGGATGCCTGGGTATCTCACAGGATCTGTCCTTCAATAATTGTCCACTATAATGGGACTGGGGAAAAGGAAGAAACCAGAGTTTCTACCTACCTCAATTATTTTTATTTTTATGTGCATTGTGTGTGTGTGTGTGTGTGTGTGTGTGTGTGTCTCCTTGGAGGCAAGAAGAGGGCATCAGACACCCCTTGAACTGGAGTCTGTTTTTCTAGAAGAACGGTGTACTTTCTTAACTTCTGAGCTGGCTTTCCAGTTCCTTAAAGAGGCCTTTTATTTTGAGTTAGCTGTATGTGAATATGCGGGCATGTGCGCATGAGTGCAGGCGCCCATAGGGGGCGCTGGGCCTCCTGCAGTGTTGTGAGTGGCCTATTGTGGATGTTGTGAACCGAACTCCTGCCTATTGCAAGAGTACTATGATCCCTTAGCCACTGAGCCATCTCTCCAGTTCCCAAACATCCTATCTGGACAGAATCTCCACACAGTTCTGCTGGAGACTTACGCTGGCAGGCCAAACAGGACTGACAAAAGGTTTTGTTAGTTGATTTGAAGTGCCCTGCTATGTTGCTATGGTACCCTTAAAATCTTTGGCTCAAGAATAACCTCCTGTCTCAGCTTCCTGAGTATTTCAGCTAAACAGAGGCTCCACCTTGCCCTGTTAGATTTCAGAGCACAAACTAAGTTTAAGGAGAGGTGACTGTCCCCAGGCACGCTCTGTGAGACACCTAGGCAGAGCTGAAATAGAGGGTGTGACACTGGCAGGCGCCAAGAAGCAAGGGAGATGCTGGGGGTAGTTAACAGAAGAGAGTCAGAGGGAGAGAGTCAAGAAAGGGGCACGCACGGGCGCCACCTTAGTGCTTGGGGACAGGATTCTCTACAAACAACTGTGTATTTCCTGGTTTTATTCGATGCATGCTTGAATGTGTGGGTGCCTGGGAGGGGGCGCTGCAACTGAGCGTTTTACACATAGCAGAAGTCAGCCTTGACTTGTTCCTAGGAGCAGTCTACCTTGTTTCATGGGACAGGGTCTCACACTGGGACCTCAGTTTCACCAGTTAGGCTGGGGGGGGCCTGCTCTGAACCCCAAATGATCTTCCTTTACATGAATGCCTAGCACTGGAATATCTAACACCCAGACTGGTGTGTTTGTGTGTGTGTGTGTGTGTGTGTGTGTGTGTACCCTAAAAATCTGAACCCAAGTCTTTGTGTATGTGTGGCAAGGGACGTTACCAGCTGGGCCATCTTCCCAGCCCTTGTTAAATTTCTCACTAGTATGTCAGTTTTTAATAGTAAAAACAGTTTGTGGGCATTTATGCTACAAGGATAGGCCGGAGGCCCACGTTTTGTGACCCCCACCCCCAGGGCAGTGAGCAAGGGGAGGAGATGAAAATACTCACAGAGCCAGGAAGAAGTGGATTGGCCTATACTGCCAGGAGAAGAGCCCAGCACGGCTGAAGTAAGCTATGACCATAGACAGGAGGTACTGATGGAGAGAGGGGACAAGAGAGAGTGGTCACACCCTAGAGAGCAGGGATGTAGGGACAGGGGAAGGGTGGCTGAGGCAGGCCTGAGGTTCGGAGAGGAGCCCAGAGTTTTGGGTGGCTGCAGTGTGGGCAAGGGAGGGTGGAAGGGCCCTTGCTGCTCCTGCATGGCTGCATGGCTTGCCGCAGCCTGTATGAGCATGGCTGGCTCTGGGTCAGGTCTGAGGGAGGGCTTAGGCCAGCAGGGACAAGGAGGTCTTTATCCAGAGAGCCGTGGGGAGAGAAGAAGCAATTCCCAGGGTAAGATAGTGGTCTTGGGATCTGAGCCCAAGGATTCCAGCGAGGCAGGAGCCTCTGTCCACTCTGTAAGACACTGCCAGTCCTTGCAGAGAGACAGTGGCAGGAGATCAAGGGCCAGGACCGTGCGGCTTCAGGTGGAACCCCTGAGGGGTGAGGAGCGTGGGCCAGCGGGGTCCCTCCTCAGGCAGGATAGGAGCAGGCGGCCAGCTCCGAGCAGGGCTCCTCACCTTGTCTGACACCCTCAGCATCTTGTCCCAGTTCAGGAATTTTTTCACCACGGGATCCTCTGTGAAGGAAGCACACTTGTTATAGGGTGAACAGGATCAGGCTGGGAGCTGGGGCCAGGAGAACCGGTTCCCTGGGAGAGGGGTCAGGTCAGGACCAGTGTGAGACCTGACATTGTTGGACTGTCCACACCGTGTGTGTGTGTGTGTGTGTGTGTGTGTGTGTGTGAGAGAGAGAGAGAGAGAGAGAGAGAGAGAGAGAGAGAGAGACCTGACATGGTGGACTGTCCACACCATGTGTGTGTGTGTGTGTGTGTGTGTGTGTGTGTGTGTGAGAGAGAGAGAGAGAGAGAGAGAGAGAGAGAGAGAGAGACCTGACATGGTGGACTGTCCACACCATGTGTGTGTGTGTGTGTGTGTGTGTCTGTGTGTGTGAGATAGTGAGAGAGAGAGAGAGAGAGAGAGAGAGAGAGAGAGAGACCTGACATGCTGCACTGTCCACACTGTGTGTGTGTATGTGTGTGTGTGTGTGTGTGTGTGTGTGTGGTGTGTGTGTGTGTAAATGTCATTCTATTGTTTATGTTTCTGTAGGTACCCTAGATTAAAGCCAGGGACGGTGGTGGTGCTGAGATGGGCTTGCCAGATTGCTTAAGGCAAGGATTATGGAATTTGGGGCTGGAAAAGCCCTTTAGTGTTCAGTGCTCAATGGGCTGTTTGGCCGGAGCTTGTCTAAGGGGAATTCTGAGAGGAACGCAGACACTGGAGGCCTGACTTGTGAAGCTCCAGGCTCTTTCTTCTCATGAAAGTTTGTTTTAAGAATCTGTGGTTGCATCGCCGGGCAGTGGTGGCGCACTACTGTAATCCCGGCACTTGGGAGGCAGAGGCAGGCAGATTTCTGAGTTCGAGGCCAGCCTGGTCTACAGAGTGAGTTCTAGGACAGCCGGAACTACACAGAGAAACCCTGTCTCGAAAAACCAAGAATCTGTGGTCGCTGGTTGTCTAGGGCTGGAGAAATGCTTGGATTCATAAAGGATCAACATCACTGTTCGTGATAGGAGTCGCAGGAGAATAATAGAAGGGAAGGGACAATGGTCTCATCTGAGACTCTGGAGAGGAGGCGCCGAGCCACGTTTGGAGTATCAGTGGCATGTGTATCATATCACACTTAAGATATAGTTAACGTGCGCGTGGCTCAGGGATCAACCCAGGATCGAGAATGTGCTAAACGGGACTCCGCAACCGAGCTATATCTGCATGCCAGGACCAAGATGCTTCAATAGACTGAGATCCCCCTCATTGTACCAAATGCACCACTCCATAGGCCAGGAGCACTTGTGCTGACAGTCCCATTTGATGTCATATGAGGGTTGGAACATGATTGTGTTGGTGTGGGGGTGAAGACATCTCAATTCAGCAAAGTCAGAAAGAGCGAAGTTACTGAGGCCTGGAGAACGCCAACCTTCTTGTCCTCATGTGTGTCTACGTCAACCCTAGCTAAGTCCCTGGCACCTATGTGACCCTGAGAAGCGATTGAACATTAAGTCATCCAAGCTGACTGAGTGCGGGGTTTGGAGGGGCAGCTTTGCCACAGGGAAGCGTGTTGACCAGAAGTTCCCTCTTTTGCTTAAGGGGCGAGCTGTGCAGGTGTCTCTTACCCAGAAGCCTGGCGAAGACCTTGTGGTGTTCAGGCCGCACTGTAGACACACGCCGCCTCTTGAGCCTCATCCTGAGCCCGCACAGCGTCTCCACTGACCACACCGGCTGGGGATCAGATTCCAGTAGCTCTGCCAGGTCATCCTCAGAATCTGACGACAAGTCCCTCTTCCTCTTTGGGCTGCTGGACGGAGGCTGGGCGCCGGTTTCCACCCTTGGTTCTATGTGAAGAAAGCCCACCCAGTGTGAAGCTCAGGCTTTGATGAGCTCCACCCTGCCCCACCCACAGTACTCCAAACACCCAAACCTCTTCAGCTGCTGCCTTTTCCCCAAAACCATCGTGAGGTTTCCCCCCCGGGTTGATAGCCACCTGCTCCCTCACTTTGTGCTTGCCCCCTCCCCCTGCCCCTCAAGATTCTTCCTCATTAGAGACTTATTATCCCATATAAAGGAGCTCTCTTTTTGGATCCTCTCTTCTCTGTCCTGTCTTTGACTCTTGGTGCCTAACCCCTTCCCTTGTTCTACAAAGTTTCTGTCCATGTGACACCTTAGTCTACTGCCCTGTCCTCCCTGCCTCCAACCCTGCATCCTGGGCCCCCCTTCCTTCCTTCTGGGCCCTCCTCCCTACTGTCTTCATCTCCTATCTCTTCTTACTCTGTCCCCTCACCTGCCGGTCCTGAGATCTCCCCATCCACCACCCCAGGTGAGGGCCTGGTGATACCAGGCTGAGGACTCTGTTCCTCAGAACACAATGACAGTTGGCCAGCAGTCACGATTCTCCCAAACTGTATTCCCCCTTCCACAAGTCCCAGACTCTGATCTATCCCTCCCCCTTCCTGGTCTCTAGCTGAATCCACGCCTGGTGTCCCTTCCCCCATCTAGGGAGAAGTCAGGAGTGGAGGAAAACTCCAAGAAGATGCTGTTGTGCCCTGAGCTGCCTGCCACCATGGAGTGTGTCTCCTCCAATCAGGAGGAGCGGATGCCTGTGATGTCATCGGCCTTCCAATCTGGCAACCAGTTTGAAATAAAACATGTGTAACTGACAGATTGCTGTTTCTGCTTGTTCTGAGGATTAGGGGTCAGCCTGTCTCCCACACTCATCCCATCTCCAAGACCATTCTCCTTGTATGTCCTCTTTGCAATGTATATACTAGGGACTGAGTTATCTTCACAGATCCCTGAAACATGCTAGAGTCTCCTTCCCTCTGTGTACCCTCACTTGAAATCTCAGTCTCTTCCCCATTATACATCATTTCTCCATTTTGTTAAAATGATTTTTCTTTTTTTTTAAACCTAATTAAATATACTTATTTGTCTTTGTGTTGTGTTTTGTTTAAAACAGGGTTTCTCTGTATATCTCTCTGTCCTGGGACTTGCTCTATACAAACTCAGAAATCTGCCTCCTGAGGAAATTTTCTTTTTATAATCCTTCATTCCCCTTCCTTGCTCTATAGGTTTTCAACCCATGGGACACCCACATCCCACCTGCCTGCCCTCTCCTTCTCCTGGCACCCAGGGCCCTGACATCCTTACTTCTATGACCTTCCTCCTTCCTGCCACCCACTCACATCTCTTCTCACCCTGGCAACTTCACCTGATAATCCTGGGATATCATCGTCCATCACTGGTGAGGCCATCGTCGTACTCAGCTGGGGACATTGTTCCTCAGACTGTGAGGAAGGTTCACTGGCAGCCATAGCTCTCTTCCCTCCCTCCTAGGAATCCTAGACTCGTGTCTACCCTGCCTTCCTCCTGGACGCTTGCTGAAGCCACTCCTTGCTCTCCCTATAGTCTAGGGAGAAGTCGGTTGTGGAGGAGAGCCCCGAGAAGGTGTTTGTCCACCCTGCTGCCTAGCTCCACAGAGTTTGGCTCTTCCAATCAGGAGGGGCGGAAGCCTGTGAGGTCATCAGCCTTCCAACCTGGCAACCGGTTTGAAAGACAACATGCGTAACTGATGAGCCGATGGGTTCCGAGGATGAATGCGCCGGTTTGGAAATCTAGAGTTGGAGAATGCAATGAGGATTCCAAAGAAAGCGAGAACCCTAGACGTGAACAGAGCAGGGTAGGGTCCGTGAGGGGCTTGTGAGGGACGTGATGGAGATCTGACGTGGCGGGGTGGAGGTTCTTCTCTGATGGCACCTTTGAACCATGCTCCTGGCTGGCGAGTGCTACCCATGGTGGTAGCTTCCATATGAACATGAAGTCCTCAGAGCAAAGTCGAGGCTGGCCTTCTACCCGGCCTTGCTGGACCTGCTCCTCTAAAGTTTCCATTCGTCCTGTGGTGCATGATGGTCTTTAACCCATGAAGAAATCTTCCAATTCTATGACTCCTAAGACCTAGTGGGGCCCTTGGGTATAGAAGATGGCTGCTAATGGTGGATTTTTTTTTTCCTGCCTGTGCTCACAATGGAGCCCCAGGATTCAAACTGACTGTTCCAGCTGGCCACGTTTGCAAAGAGGGGAAATATATACAGTAACAATCTCTGAATTTAGATCGTTTGGAGAGAGGCCAGTCCTGAGGCTCCCTGCCAAATGGAGTGTTTCCAGCCATGGAGAAGTGGATGATCCTGGGTGGAAGGGTGACATCCTTTAGCAGAAGAGCTGATGTCCAGTGCCTATTCTAGTGATATTTCTGTTCTGTGATGTACATGTTCTGGTAAAAAGCAACTAAGGGCCGGGCGGTGGTGGCGCACGCCTTTAATCCCAGCACTTGGGAGGCAGAGGCAGGCGGATTTCTGAGTTCGAGGCCAGCCTGGTCTACAGAGTGAGTTCCAGGACAACCAGGGCTACACAGAGAAACCCTGTCTCGAAAAACTAAATAAATAAATAAATAAATAAATAAATAAGCAACTAAGGGAAGAAAGGGGTTTATTTCAACTGCCAAATCCAGGTTACTGCCCACCATTGCGAAGTCAAGGTGGTGTCAAACAGCTAGGCACATCCCAGCTGCGGAGAGACACAAATGCACACGCGCTCGCCACCCACTATCTGTGCCCAGTTTGACGCCTTTATACTTAAACAGTTCTGAATCGCCTTCCTGGGGAATGGCACCACCCACAGTGGGCTGGCTCTTCGCACATCAATTAACATTAACTGAGATGCTCCCCCACAGACATGGCCAAAGGACTGTCCACTCCTTTCCCAAATGACCCTAGATTGTGTCAGGTTGACACGTAAATCTAACCATTAAAGTTTCCAGGGAGGCAAGCCAAGATCGGGCACAGGACAGAGGACCAGAAAGAGTCAAGGTGCCAAGGGCACTGCCTTAGGGTTTTACTGCTGTGAACAGGCACCATGACCAAGTCTTGTAAGTGGCAACATTTAATTGGGTCTGGCTTACAGGCTCAGAGGTTCAGTCCTTTGTCATCAAGGCGGAAGCATGGCGGCATCCAGGCAGGCATGGTGCAGGAGGAGCCGGGGGTTCTACATCTTCATCCCAAGGAAGGCAGGAACAGAGTGAGCAGCCTCAGGCAGCTAGGAGGAGGGTCTCCAAGCCCATCCCCACAGTGACACGATCCCTCCAACAAGGCCACAGGTTCTAATAGTGCCACTCCCTAAGCCAAGCATATACAAACCATCACAGGCACTCGGTCACAGATCGAGTATAGTCAACATACAGCGGAAGGTGCAGCTAGTAGCCAGGGGTGCAGTTGATGCCACCTTCTCTGTCTTTACTAGTGGCTTCCAAGCGTCCATCCTCTGCCTGCTGTGGTGACATGCAGGGATAAGGGCCCGTTGGCATTTGGGGACACAGTCATGACATTCCCGCTTCTGCTGCACTACAGAACATTTAAGAGCAGGATATGCCGAGCAGCAGGTGCTGGGTAGCGTGTCCCCAGCCACAGCGCTGCTTTCCACAGCCCAGCTCTGCCTCAGCCTCCACTCTATACGCGCTGTTCTGACCAAACCACAAGCATCTTCCCAAGTCTGTCTGCTCTGCTCTACTCCTAAAGTTTGCTTTTAAATCTGGCTAAAAAGCAACTGTGGTAATGTCTTAGTCAGGGGTTCTATTGCTGCACAAACATCGGGACCAAGAAGCAAGCTGGGGAGGAAAGGGTTTATTCAGCTTACACTTCCACACTGCTGTTCATCACTAATGGAAGTCAGGACTGGAACTCAAGCAGGTCAGGAAGCAGGAGCTGATGCAGAAGCCATGGAGGGATGTTTCTTACTGGCTTGCTTCCCCTAGCTTGCTCATTTTGCTCTCTTATAGAACCCAGGACTACCAGCCCAGGGATGGCACCATACACAATGGGCTCTCCCACCTTGATCACTAAGTGAGAAAATGCCCCACAGCTGGATCTCATGGAGGAATGTCCTCCAGGGAGGCTCCTTTCTCTGTTGTAACTCCAGCTTGTGTCAAGTTGACCCAAAACCAGTCAGTACAAGTAACCATGCCACAGTCTAAATACTATGCTGTCCTTAAAATTCCTTTACAGCATTAGTTAATACATTATGATCTTGTTTGTTTTTGTTGTTGTTTTTGTTGTTTTGTCTGTTGCTATGATAAAAAATGCTTCAAGCAAAGCAACTAAGGGGAAAGGACTGATTCTGACTTACAGCTCAGGGTATAGTCCGCTGTGGCAGCAAACTCCAGCTTGAAGTAAGTATCTGGTCACACTGCATCCACAGCCAGGAAGCAGAGAGTGGATGGCACATGATGGTATTTAGTCCCTTTCTCCATCTTATATAGCCTACTATCCCCCATCTAGGGAATTGACCTGCCCACAATTAAGATGGGTTTTCTGACACCAGTTCATATAATTCTAGAGTGGTGGCAAGTCTAAGTATCACATTTCCACATCCTCAGAGCGACTGGGCGTGGTGGCTCATGTCTATGACCCCCAGCTTCCAAGAGGCAGAGGCAGGAGGGTCTTCTACAGGCTGGAGACCAGTCTGGTCTATATAGTGAGTTCCAAGCTAGACAAAGATAGATACTGAGGCCCTGTGAGAACATACAAAACCAAAATCAAACAAACAACAAGAACAAGGTTTCGGGAGCACAAACAAAATATTTACAAGTTTCTTGGCAGAGTGTAATACAAATGGCCTCTTGTGCAATTTCCAATAAACATCTCATTCCCACTTGAAACTTCTGAGTGCAGTCTCCTCCGAGTGTCTCCTCGAAGCCTTGTGTGTGGAACCCACTCCGGGATCTCTCCCCTGGCTTACAACATCCTCAAACTTCTCTACCGGGCGGCTCCTGACTCTCAACTTTCTCTTTCAAACCAGCTCCACAGATTTAGAAACCACGAGAGGTCAGATTTATCACAGCAACGGCCCGTTTCCTGGCACCAGTTTTCTCTGTGAGTTGCGTTTATATTCCTGTGACACCGTACCTGACATCGACTCCTGAGAGAGGAACATTCGTTTGACCTCATCATTTCAAAGGGCTCAGGGCATGGTCCCTCTACTGTGTGGTTCTGTGGTTTTTGTGAGGCAGAACATCACGGTGGCAGAAATGTGTGGTCAAGGACAGCTGTTCATTACATGGCAGACAGGAAATGGAAAAAGAGACTGGAAGGGACCAGAGAGCCGCAGTAAATTCCCCCTGCTCCCACTGCACCTACCTCTTCTATCTAGGGCCCCTGCTTTAAGTTCCCAGGACCGCCCCAAACAGCACCATCAGTTGAGGACACTGTCGGGACAAAATATTTGACAAATGCAACTTCAGGAAGCGAGGGTTTACTTGAGCTCACAGTTGGAGAGCTGCAGTCCATCATGGCAAAGGGGTGGTAACAATAGTGTGAGGGGTCATGTCGCACCCAAGACCCCAAATCCATGAGCTGGTGCTACCCATGTCAAGGTGGGTCTTCCTGCCTCAGGAAAGCCTCTCAGGAAACTCCCTTGAACTCATATCTACCAGTGTGTCTCTGTGGTGGTCAGTGCTAATTGCCAACTTGACAGAATCTAGAATCACCTGGCAGACAAGCCTACCATCCCTGTGAGGGATTATCCAGGTTGGGGTGATCTCCTGGAAAGTCTGTGCAGAGCTATCTTTTTTTTTTTTTTTTAAGATTTGTTTATTTTATGTGTGTGAGTCCACTGTTGCTGTCTTCAGACACACCAGAAGAGGGGCATCATGGATGGTTGTGAGCCACCATGTGGTTGCTGGGAATTGAACTCAGAACCTTTGGAAGAGCAGCAGATAGTGCTCTTAACCGCTGAGCCATCTCACCAGCCGCAGAGTTATCTTGATTAGCTTCACTGAGTTAGGAAGACCCACTCAACTGCAGGGCACATTTCCCTGGGTTGGGACCATGGACTGTAGACAGAGCAAAGCTAAACATAGTCATCCCTCATCCCTCTCAGCCTCCTGGTTTGTAGATGTCATGCAACCAGCTGCCCCAAGCTCCTTCCTGTTTGACTGGCCAGCATCGTGGACCACTTCTGAATGGTCAGCCAATAGAAGCCTTCTTTCCCATAAGTGGCTTTTTTAGGGGCTGTTTAATCTAAGCAACATGAAAAGAAACTAAGGCAGTCTTTTAGGTGGCTTTAAATCCAGTCAGGTTGGCAATTAAGATTCAACATTTTACCACCCAAGTAGATCGTGGCCACCGAAAGAACTGCAGAGGGTGACAGTAGAAGTTACCTACCTGTGGCCTAGAGCCATGAGCCTTAAGATGGATAGGAAGGGTAATTACAGAAAGAGTTCTTAAGTGCTCGTGTCTCACACACAAACACTCACTGAGGAAAATCTGCTGGAGCATGGAAGATTTTCGTTTTCCCTGTCTCTAAGGCCATGTGGCTTTGAAATGTGTTTATAGTGGTTTCCATGGTAGATTCATATTTTAAATTGATTTATTATTGTTGTTTGTTTTATGAGTGTGTACACAGCACACATGGGTGATCAGAGGACAGCTTTCAGGAGTTACTTCTTTCCTTCCAGTGTGGGTTCTGGGAATCAAAGTCCAGTTGTCAGGCTTACATGGCTGACCCTCTGTGGTAATTTTATTAAGATTGAAAAAATATATATGGCCAGCATGTATGGGGTGGCACATGCACATACATGTGCACGTGTATATGCGCACATTTGTGTGTACATGTGTGAGTGTATGTGTATGTGCATGTGTGCATATGTTTGGAGACCACAGGCATCAGATACTCTGAGCAGGAGTTATGGGTGTTGTAATCTGACAGACATTGGTGCTGGGAGCCGACCTCAGGTTCTCTGAGAACCAGGAAGAGCAGTGCATGCTCTTTAACTGCTGAACCGGCTCTCCAGCCTTGATCCTTGTTAACTGTTAAAATGCCTTAGGGAGTTGGGACTGGAAGCGTAGGCCTGTCATCACAGCTACTCAGGACTGCAGGTAGGTCCAAGGCCAGCCTGGGCTCCAAAATTGGTTCAAGCCAGCTTTGGTGACTTAGTGAGCCAACTTAAAAGAGAAAGAACACAGGAAAGGGCTTGTATAGAGTGTGCAAGACTGTAGTTTAAAACTACACACACACACACACACACACACACACACAGACACACACACACACATACACACAGTCACACACACATACACACAGTCACACACACATACACACAGGCACACACACATACACACAGTCACACACACATACATACATACACACACACAGACAGACAGACAGACACACACACACACACACACACTCACCCACAAATAGAGACACACATACATTTGGAGCAGATGGACCGACCAGCTCTCCCAAGGGTGTTTAGCTGAGTACAGAACACTATTAAAAGATTATTGGGTGACTATTAATGTTAACGATAAGCCTTTATTACGAGCACCCGCGTTAATGTTTGTTTTTCCTTTAAAGAAGCTAAGTGTTTGCTTCCTTAATGGACAGCTGCTAGTCTCTTCCTGGGGGTGCTAAGCAGAAGGCCATTAGCCAGTCAGTCTGGTGAGCTGCCCTCAGGGCAACCAGAGTCTTCTTAGAAGCTCAGCCACTCCCACCACTCCAGTCTTCTTGAGGAAGCCGCACGTGTGTGCTGAGGGTAGCAGCCATTTCTGCCCATGCTGCAACCTTAGGCTGCACAAGAGGCTTCTTTCTCTCGGGCAGTCTTTGCCTAACTTTGATCCCCAGCGTGGGTTCGGCAGGCGAACTGTGGTATGAGGAGGGCATGGAATGGGAAGACAAAGATGGACTGCAGGAGCTGCAGGGACTCCAGAGGGCCCACACTGGCGAGCGTCTCCCTGGAGCCTCAGTTCCTGTCTGAACAGAGCAGAAGGATCGCAGCTTGCTGACCGGAAACCCTTGTTCCATGTTTGTACAAACTGAAATCTTTTCTTTAAAAAAAAAAAAGATTTATTTTTTATTTATATGAGTACACTGTAGCTGCTTCCAGACACAGCAGAAGAGGGCATCAGATCCCTTTCCAGATGCTTGTGAGCTACTATGTGGTTGCTGGGAATTGAACTCGGGACCTTTGGAAGAGCAGTTGGTGCTCTTAACCACTAAGCCATCATTCCAGCCCCTCCCCCCAGTCTTTTCTTTTTCTTTCTTTCTTTCTTTTTTTTTTTTTTTTTTTTTGAGACAGGGTTTCTCTATGTAGCCCTGGCTGTCCTGGAACTCACTCTGTAGACCAGGCTGGCCTCGAACTCAGAAATCCGCCTGCCTCTGCCTCCCAAGTGCTGGGATTACAGGCGTGCGCCACCGCCGCCCGGCCAGTTTTTTCTTAATACAAAAATTATGAGCTGGAAATGTCCTCATTGCAAGCAAGGGATTCCTTTTCTGAAAGACCAGAGTCCCCTCTGTGCAATGTAAACCTTGAGAAAAGAGCCAGCTCAGACGGGCACCTCAGTTACCAGGTGAGGTGAGGAGGGGCCTGGGAGAAGGTGCAGCCAGCCCTGCAGTGCAGTCCTTCTGAGGAAGGAGGGGTCACCCTTTCTCCTGAGACCACGTGTGCCCTGCAGCCTCTGAGGGGGGTGAATGATGCTTCTGTCTCCTGCTGGTTGCTCAGTACTTTACCTCAGGTGAACTTCTGGTGCTTGGTGCTTCTTCTGGGATGAAAATGTTATCCTCTGCATTGGTGTACAGAACGTTCTCTGTTGACAGACTTCGTTATTAATCTTAACGCCAACGTGTTTGTGAAGAATTAGGCCAAGAACACTGTTGCATTACTTCTGTAAGAAATTGATGGATTGTTCATTATATTGTACCATCTTTGAAAATGATCATTGTCGCCTGGCCCCATATATCATCTGTCAGGGGTCACTTTACAGAGGGCTATTTTCTTCGTTCTCCGTGTTCTTTCTGGTTCTGTTTTTGGTTTCTGTGCATTAGACACACATGATCTAGAAACCCACCGTTTGTGTTTTCTCTTCCTTCCTTTTTTTTTTTTTTTTTTTTTGCATCTGCAGCTTTGGTTCGGTCTCCATCAACTTTGGAAACCGAATAGAACAAGAACATGTTCGTTATTCAGGAGGGCTGGTGAAATCTGAGGACTCACTGACTGTAGGATGTTTGTCACCTGACTGCAATTGAGAAGTCGTTTGACAAGCCCTTTTTTTTCTCCCTTTCTATGTGTACCTTCTGGTTGCTTTTAGGATTTTTATGCATTTGTTTTGTGATTCAGCAAAACCACTGGTTTTTTTTTGTCTTCTTTCTTTTAAAAAGGAGAGATGGACATTTCTTAGTGTTTGATGGAAACTTCTAGCACTTCGGTTAAACGGAGTGTGACAGTTTTCTTTCTTTCATCTGTTAGAATCTGCCTTTTATCTAAAAGCACCAAGCTGGGAGAGGTCTGGGTAACTGGATATTACCCCTCAGGCCATTCCTGTAGGTTCAAAGTGAGGAAAATCACGTTGGTGACCGCTGGGTTCCAGTTACTGAGTGCCCACAAGCTGCTGAAAGGAGGAGGAGACTTGTGCGACGATCCCTAAAAGCGTAGGGCTCCAGGAGCCGCCGCCCCCAGGATGAGCCGAAGACCACTGGGGCCAGCCCAGCGCCGAGGCGCTGTTGCGCGTGCGCACTTGTGTTTGCGTGCATGCTCGCGCAAGCGCACGAGCGCTGCGCTGCCCTGGCTTCCTGCGGTCTGTGTCTACGCTCGCATCCGCAGCTTTGGCTTGCGCGAGCTGGTGTCGCGAGCCTGCGGGGCCGAGGCCGGTGCGTTCGGGTCGGCGGCGGGCAGACTCGGCTTTGCAGGCCGGGCGAGGCCGAGGGCCGGGTTGACAGAGGCGGCGAGGCCCGGGCCCGGCGCGGCCTCCTAGGTGAGGCCTGAGGGTGCTGATCGGGCCGCGGGTGGGAGGCTGGGTCGGTCTGATTGCTCGCGGGGGACCTGAGACTGCTTGCGGGGCCCTGAGCGATCAGCGGCTGCCTCGGCTCCCTGCTGTCCTCAGCGTGCGGGATCCCGGACGGTAGCAATGTTCGTGTTGACGGCTTTGCGCTGCGTAGATGGTCCGAGGATGAAGCGTGAGGGCTTAGGAGAGGTCAGCGCAGTGGCCTGAGCTGCAGAGGCGCTGTCCAAACTCCTGTCTCACTTGACAGGCGCCACCTGCACCCTTGCTCTGCCTGGCCTGCTAGTTTTCCAGAGCCTGTCCCTGCAACATCCTATGGTTTAGTTCAGGAAAAGTTTGTGTTTGAGTCTGTTCTTAGGGGAAGACTGTGGGTCTGCGATGACGGTGACATAACCGAGGTCACGAAGAGGGTTAGGAATACTAAGTCCCAGGCCCGGGTTCCTTCTGTAGTATTAATGTCGTGGTCACAGTATCACGTAATTTTTATATAAATACAGTTACCACCAGGTTAACTTTTGTTTTCAGAGAAGCCTGTGAGTATTCTATTGTATCCCATACTAAATGGCAATTATTTAACTAGCATTTCTTGTTAATTTCACAGCTGCACGCATTCATTCCCCCAAGTCCCAGTGCACAGTTGCAATGCTCCACTCTGTTCTAAAAGCCAATGAGACCACCATCCCTACGTTTTTCTTCTGGGAATGTTCCAGGAGTAGGTTTTTATGTAGGAGATTCCCCCTTTTCCACGCCCACTCATAATGACACTGTTTTTCCTTCCTCAGACCTGACTACATTAGCCCTTCTACAGATTTTTCCTACTGCATGGGAAGATGAATACATCCTTGGTAAGTTTGGTTTTGTTTCTATTGCCTAATTTGATTTACTACACTGGAAGAGGCACAGAACAGATCAGACTTTAAAGGGGAAAAATAGATACAACAGAAAGAGATGAAAGTTAGAATCAGACAAACAGTAGCACACAGTAGCAGCATTGTTGTGGTCATATCTGTAGGAAGCATAGCCCATACCAAGTCCTTATGATGCTGTAGTTGACACCTTGACCAGATTTAAAGATAAGAGCCTCCTGGGCATGCCTGTTGGGGATCGTCTTGATCACATTCATTGATAGAAGAAAACCCATTTTGTTCTGGATTAAGACCATTCCCTGGGCATCCTGGACAGCGTAAACTGGAGGAAGAGATTTGAGCACTGGCAAGCATGTCTTCCTCCTCCTCTGTTTCCTGGTTGTGGATTTGATGTGGCCCCTGCTGCCTTGGCCCATGATGGACTGCACCCTTCGATCTGCCCTATTGGCCTGCCCCGTCTTTAGCAGCCTCGGGAGACTCCTCTGTCTGTTTCTGTGATGTCTGTCTTGGTGCCCTGTTCCTGGATTTAGAATGTCTTCTGCTCCCGTGCGGATCTTTTTACCCTGCTTAGATCTGGCTCTCCTGGCTTTCACCAGCGGCTCTGTGTTGGTTTACTGTGGAGCAACCGGCTGCCTGCTTAGTGTCCCTGTGCAGTAGGTCCAGACAACACCTAACAGGGTCTAAATAAGTCTCCTGTTCCTTTCCTTTTGTAGGAAACTGTCTGTAACTGTCCAAGGATACAGTGCATTCAGATCAATTTCCACCACATTCCGTTTTCTCTTATGATCCGAGTAGTTTCTCTGTGTTTGGTTTCTTTCCATTTCTTTGTTTTTGCATCATTGCTTGCTTCAGAAAGGGTCTTGGTGTGTAGCTCAGGCTGCCCTGGAGCTCTTCAGCCAGGATTAAAGGCGTATGGCACCATCCCTGGCCCTGGAGTTGACTTTCAATGACCAAGAAGTTCAGTGACAGACCCATTTGACTTTTTCCACCCTCAAATGACCGTTCTTCCCCTTGGCTAGAGCTACTTGTTGATGAGGAGTCATTTATTCTCTGGTAAATGCCAGTGTACTCTCCTAGGTATCGGCATTCACCAACGCTGCTCTCAGCTTTAATTGTTTACTCTGGCCGGGAGGGGCCTAGTGAGTCCGTTCAGTTTCAGGGAACTCTGGAATCTATTTTGAGGTGTTTACATACCTGCTTAAGGGAAGCTATCATCTGTTACTTTATGGGCTCTTAGATCTCTACTGTCTCTTCCCAATTCTTATTCCACCCAAGTCCCTGTCAATTCCCCAGCACTAGGCAGGAGAAAAAGGATAGAGGGGAAGGGGGCGTAGACCCCGATAGGTTACTGAAGGGGACACTGGACTCATTGGGGCGAGTTTAATTATTTTTAAATAGATTTATTTTATATATGTGAGTATATTGTCACTGTCTTCAGACACACCAGAGGAGGCCACCAGATCCCATTACAGATGGTTGTGAGCCACCATGTGGCTGCTGGGAATTGAACTCAGGACCTCTGGAAGAGCAGTCTGTGCTCTTAACCTCTGAGCCATCTCTCCAGCCCCTGGGTGCCTTTAATATAAGAGGAGTTCATCTACTTGGAGACAGATTCTGTCAGCTCACATCCACATAGCCATAGGTCTGTGGTCTTGTTTTATCTTACTATTAGGGTTTGTTTGTTGTTGTTTTTGTTTGTTTGAATTATTTGTGGGTGCGCATGCCATGTTGGGTGTGTGGAGGCTAAAAGACAACTTTTAGGAGTCGGGTCGTGGGGATTGAAGTCAAGTTGCCGGATTTGGTGGCAAGCACCTTCGCCTGCTGAGCCATCTCGCTGGCCCTCAAGTTTTCCTTTATAAGACACTCTGTCATTTACATTTCTTTTCCAAAGTAATGATTTCATATCTTTCTCTCATGAAAACAGGCTTAAAGGATCTTTGTCATATGGTTAAAGTGTATTTATATTTATAATACCATACACTCAGTAACAATAACGTCGATTCCACTGGAATCTACTTCACTGTGCTGAGTGCCTCCCATAGAGTCCGTGATGCCCGCTGGTTGTTTACAGGAAGCAGTTGTAGTGCCTGATGTGTGTGTGATTGAAAAGGTTTATTCAAAAGTTGAGCACTGAGAGGTGGTTTGGAGAGCTGGGGACCTGGTTCAGTGGTCATGGCTTTAGCATTTGCCCCGAGGGTGTGTAGACTGAAGTTCAGATTTTCAGAAACCCATAAGAAATGCCAGGTGGGTGTGTGAGCCTGCCTGTAGTGACGGCCATGGAAAGAGGTGGCCAGGGGACCGTGAGACCAAGTTGGCTAGGAAGACTAGCGTGTCACCAAGGTCTGGGACTGACTGAGGGGTTGTGCAGTGCAGAATGTTGAGGCACGGGGCGTGTGAGTCTCGCGTGCATGGACTAGCAATAATCACTTGGGAAGCGTGGGTACAGAGAGGCCAGTTAAACTGCGCGGGAACCCAGGGAGGCTCTCCGTCACAGCCGTCAGTGGGCTGGGCACCTGAAGGAGAGAAGAGCCAGTGGAGGACACGAGGAAGAGCCCGGGAAGTAGGGGTGGGCGACACCAGCTTTGTTCATATCCTGGAGACAAGATGGAGAAGGTCCGGAAGAGCAGGGGGTGCCTAGGACTGCGTGGATGTCCCCTGGGCCTGGGCACTCAGTGGCGGGAACTGCTTCTGTTGGTTTTGGAGTCTCCAGGAGCCAGGTGTGCTCCTGGCTTGCAGTTCGAGCCCAGTGCTGCTGCTGCTGCTGCTGCTTCTGCTTCTTCTTCTTCCTTCTTCCTCCTTCCCCCTTCATTCTTCATTCTTCCTCCTTCTTTCTTCTTCCTTCTTCTTTTCTTCTCCTCATTCCCTTCCTCCTCCTCCCCTTCTTCTTCTTCTTCTTCTTCTTCTTCTTCTTCTTCTTCTTCTTCTTCTTCTTCATCTTCTTCTTCATTTATTTTTATTTATATGAGTACACTGCAGCTGTTTTCAGACACACCAGAAGAGGGCATCAAATCCCATTACAGGTGGTTGTGGTTGCTGGGAATTGAACTGAGGACCTCTGGAAGAGCAGTCAGTGCCTTAACTGCTGAGCCATCTCTCTGGCCCCGCTCAGTGCTTTCTTAATGTGTAAAAATGATCCCCAAGGCAGTGGGTTTTGGGGGGTATTTTGCTTTCTTTTTCACCTGTGCATTTATGCATATGCATGTTTTGCATGTGTCAGTGGATGTGGAGGCCCAGGATGGTGTTGTGACCCATCAGTCGCCCTTGTACTTTATTCATTGAAGAAAGGCCTCTTATCCCAACACAGAGCTCTCCAGTGGCTAGTCCTCTGGAGAGCCCCAGTCTTGACTTACAAGACTGGAACTACAGATGGGCAGCCATGCCCGCCTCGCATTGCATGGGTTTCCGGAAGTCCAAACTCTAGTACAGACTCATCTTGCAAACACTTTGCCATAGCCCCAAGTGAGCATGCCTCTGAACATGCTTTCCTCTCACAGTCAGTGATGTGAAGTCAGGTCTACAGTGTTCATGGTCAACTGGACCAGGAGCTCGGGCAGATCTTATCTTCAGGTGCCTGCTCTGTGTGTCCTGATTCTGATCGTGTCGTTGCAGGGCCCACTGTCATTCAAGGACGTGGCGGTGGCCTTCTCCCAGGAGGAGTGGCAGCAGCTGGACCCCAAGGAGAGGACGACGTACAGGGACGTGATGCTGGAGACCTACAGCAACCTCGTGTCCGTGGGTGAGGGCCGCTCGCCTCCCGGGTGCTCAGATGTGGGATGTCCATCAGTGAAAGGGGTGCCTTTCACTCTGAGTTGACTGAGCAGCTTGTTCTGACCCCCAGAAGCTCCTGACCTTTCCGTGGAAACAAAGCCTTGTGCCGTGCTGCAGACACAGTGCCGCTTTCCAGCACAGTAGGAACCCCGAAGCCATGCAGGCAGGCTCAAGTTCTTTTTCATTTCTCATTAACAGGGTATCACATTATCAAACCGGATGTTATCATCAAGTTGGAGCGAGGAGAAGAGCCATGGATAGTAGAAGGAGCGCTCTCACCTCAGAGCTATCCAGGTGTGTTAGCAGAGGCAGAGAGCAGGTAGTAGCTGGGGAGTCCCTGTCAGGGACATTCTCCTCGGCCCAAGCTTCAGAAGTTACTGAGTAGTTAGTCAACCCCTGTAGGCTTCTTCCTTCCCCCAGGAAAGCACATGGTTATAGAGAGTTCTCCCCCTGGCTACCACTACCCATAACCAAAGGTTCCTAGCTGGCTATGGGAGGTGTGTATCTTAAAACCTAGCACTCCGGGTAGAGCAGGTGGGTCTCTGAGTTCGAGGCCAGTATGGTGTACAGAGCAAGTTCCAGGACAGTCAGCACTACACAGAGAGACCTTGGGTTTGTGGGGGCAGGGAGAGAAAGAACAGAAGTCAATTCCCTTTTTCTCTACGCCTTGGACCTTAGCGTTTTGAGTTACCGGTTTTCATAGTTTCCTTTCTTTGGCGTTCGTAAGTGTAGCATCAAAAGTCAGCCCTCTTCACGCCCAGGTTGCTAACCCCCTGGCTTTCTTTTCATTCTCTTTGACTGACATGCTTGGGGCTCTGTATCAGTCACTTTCTGTGGCTGGGATAAAACTCCCACAAAAGGGACTTAAGGGGGGAAAGGTCTTAACTCCAGCTCAAGGACACATACACCATCACAGGCCGGAGGTCTCTGAACAGGACGGTTTGCTCATCCTGCATCCGCGGTCAGGAAGCCAGAGATGCTCGCTGGACTGCTGGACTCGCGAGCCCGGCTCGCTCCCTTCCTCCTCCTCATTCAGTCCAGAATCCTAGGCGGGGGCCAGAGCTGCAAACAGTGGGTTGTTTCTTCCTGTCAAGTCCCCTTATCTGGATAATCCCCACAGGCGTGCGAGAGGCCTGACTCTTGGGGTGGTAATAGTAACCATCATGGGCTCTTTTTTTTTTCTTTAACCTTCATTTTTATCTTACACATATATTTTGCCTGCATGTATGTCAGTGTACCGTGCGCATGCAGTGCCTGTGGAGGACAGAAGAGAGCATTGATTGTCTGTCCTCAGACTGGAGTTACAGGTGGCAGACTGCGAGTCACCCTGCGTGTGCCAGGAACCTACCCCAGGTCCTGTGAGTTAGAGCAGCTGGTGCTCTTAAGCGATAAGCCATCTCTCCAGCCACGTAGATTTTATTTATTATAATTATTAGGAGCGTGTGTGTTGGGTTCAGCAGCAGCACAGGTCAAAAGGTCACAGGACAGCTCTGGGAGTGCGCGGTTCTCTCCCGCCTTCCGTGGGATCTAGGGAATGAGCCGAGATGGTAGGGTGGAGCAGCTGGCTCCTCTGCCCAGCGAGCCTATTTTACCTCCCACCTCTTTATTCTCTTTGACGTCAGATTAAAGAATTTCCATCCTAAACCATGTGCCCCTCTCTCGGCACTTTTCTTGTTCTTTGGCAGTGCTGGTAGTTGTTGAAATCTCTTCCCTCAGCTCAGACTTACAGTTTTGTTTTGCTTGTTTTGATGTTTTGTTTTGGTCTTTCGAGACAGGGTTTCTCTGTGTAGCCCTGGCTGTCCTGGAACTCGCTCTGTAGACCAGGCTGGCCTCGAACTCAGAGATCTGTCTTCCTCTGCCTCTGAAGTGCTGAAGTAAAGGCATGTGCCACTTACTGTTTTAGTAAGTCTCCGGGCAGGATGGCGTTCCAGCGGCGTCCCCTGGCTGAGGGACTGTCGGCTCTGTCAGCTTTTGTTTGCCTGTCTGCTTCTCTGCCGACGCTGGGGTTGCAGCCACTCTGCACAGTTCCTACCGGCTTTTCCCTGACAACCGCATGCGTGTCTTTTGTTTTTTGCTGTGTGGGAAAATTGATGGTGAACTCCCTCAGCTGAGCGCTTTTCTGTCTCCCCTGCTGCTTGGTCATACTGTCCTCATTTCCCACCGTGGTCCTCATAGTTTCTAAGAATATCTGCTCATCAAGTGGAGCCTTTACCCTCTATACAGTTGTAATGAAAGTATGAAAGTTGTCTGGGTTTCTGTAAATGCTAATTGGCTTGGAACGACTCTTCCTGTGAGCTATCCAGGGAGGGAGAGACACCCTTTACAAAATAAACCTACTTAAGTTCCTGTTTCCCAAGGCTTAACACAGCATCGGGTCCATATTGCCTCCGAGAAGTGGGTTGGGCTATCCCAAAAATCCTAGCGTAGGGAAGTGGCACTGTCATCTGTCTCAGCCGACTTGATAGGACATGATGGTGTTGACAGCATTGATTGCCGAAGCAAATCCCAGTTCCCAAGTATTTATTATTACACGCCCCTCTTCGTTCACTTAGAGGCGTGTTTTTCCTAGAACAGTATGCTTTCAGTTCTCACTGATCCTGGCTGCAAGTCATCGTTGGGTCCAGGTGGTGACGTGCTGATTTTTTGACACTGGTGGATTCTGGGAGGATGTAAATTCCAGAGATTAAATTGATAATGTGTGACTTAATCCGCATGGCATCGAATTAAGATTGGTCTGTCCCATGATTTCTAAGATGAGTGAGGACAGCATTGCCACTGGGGAGGTACACTGAGGGACGCTGTCCTTGAGGGCCACATGCTCTGTGACACTCAGGTTCAGAATTAGGAAACCTCGGGAATGGGTGCGGTAGTTCATTTCTATTGCCGTGATAAAACACCATGACCGACAGGAAGAAAGTCCGCCACTGTCACAGCAGGGAGTGTGGCACCAGGTCGGCAGGAGCAGCAGCTGAGAGCACGTGACTCAGTCCACAGACAGCAGGCAGAGGGCTCGGTCAGAATGGCCCCGAAAGCTGCCCCTGCTGAGACACTTCTTTTAGGAGACCACACCTCCTAATCCTCCCCAAACAGCTACTCACTGGACACCAAGTATTTAAATGCTCAAGACGTACAGGGGACACCTCATTCAGACCAGCTCAGCAGGGACCTCAGTTATTGTTAGAATAAAAGTGGGAAAAACCGCTCGAGTGACTTGAATATGTGCTTTGTGTGTGTGCTGTTCTGAGCAGTTCAACTCCGACAGTCCCACAGCAATCCTGTAACATAAAGCCCACCATTTCCTGTTGATGTGGGACACTGCCTGTAGAGGCTGTTAAAAGCCTTCCTCCGGGTGACCACATCAGTTCACGTGACACAGGTCGGGGTAGGAACAGTAGTAAATTTCATGGTCAAATGCGCTCATCCTTAAGCCACAGCACTGGAGGAATGTTTTCCTTACATCAGTGCTCTTGGTGGATGACATCTTGTTCTGTGCCGTCTGGTACGTCCTGATCCACAGAGGTGGTCCAGAGCTCTCCTTCCAAGTGAGCGCCTGGGTCCCAGGTTCTAAACATGAGAAAAGTTTACGTGTAAAACCTATGCGACACTATTGTGGGAGAGAAATCAAAATAGCACGGAAGGAAGGATACAGAATAGAGACATGGCCTGGTGTGTCAGTGTGGTCAGCCACGCCCAGAGACATGGCCTGGTGTGTCAGTGTAGTCAGCCACGCCCAGAGACATGGCCTGGTGTGTCAGTGTGGTCACCTTAGATGCTGACCTCTCTCTCCCAGTGTGAAGTAATACAGGGGACAGTGCTTGTTGGAACTAAACCACGGCCTTGTTTCCACATGTCTTGTTGTCTTTCTTGTGCAATGGGGCTGGCTGACCTGAAGGCTCTCCCTGTGTGCTGTGATTTCTTCCTCAGCCTTTACCCAGCATCGCCTTTCACCCACCACTGCTCTGGGTCTGTGAACAAAACACTCCAAAGCAGCCCCCGTCAGAGGTGCTGTGTTTGATGGGTTACTCTCCCCGCCACCGCAGGATCTGTCCGTGCCATTCCGGCAGAGTGGGTGAGCCCTCACAGGGTGCGAGACTAGACAGCGGGTGAGAGGCCCTGCGGCAGGCTCAGGCCGGGCCTTCCATGGGAAATGTACAGACGCTGGCTCATTTCTGCCTCTTTGTAGATGGGGTCTGGCACGTGAGCAGCCTGATGGAGGATGACCAGGGAGAGGCAGAGCAGCAGTCAAGGTCGGCGTTCAGCTGCAGAAGCCCGGCCGACGACGACGACGCTTCTAGTGAGGCCCTTGACGGAGAGACAAAGCTCCTTCCCTCAGGGACGGTCCTCCCTCAGTGCAACTCCTGCGAGAAGAGCCTGATGTGTGTCTCGGCCTTCATTCGCAGCGATGGAAGCTACGCCAAACTGCAGCCCAACGTGTGTGCTGGGTGTGGGAAGCCCCTCGGCCACGGGAAGCTTGAGGAGACGCAGCCTGGGGACGGGTCTTATGAACTCGGTGGCGATGGGGACGAGGACACTCTAAGTGAAGACAGGGTTTGTCGGAAGATGCACCTTTTGGAGAAGCCCTTTGAAGATGTCGAGTGCCAGAAAGCCTTCCCGAAGGGCACCGTGTTCCTTAACCACCTAGAAGAGGAGCCCTGCGACTGGAATGGAGCAGAAGTCGCTTTTCTCGAGACGTCAGGCCTCAGCGTCCACCAGGATCCCCTCACGGAAATGAAGCCCTACGCGTGCCAGCAGTGCGGGAAGTCCTTCTGCAAGCGGTCCAAGTTCGTCATCCACCAGAGAACTCACACGGGGGAGAAACCGTTCAAGTGCGGCCAGTGCGGGAAGTCCTTCTGCCAGAAGGGCACGCTCACCGTCCACCAGAGGACCCACACGGGCGAGAAGCCCTACCGCTGCGCCGAGTGCGGCAAGACCTTCTACCAGAAGCTGCACCTCATCCAGCACCAGAGGACGCACTCGGGCGAGAAGCCCTACCAGTGCGGCTACTGCGGCAAGGCCTTCTGCCAGAAGACGCACCTCACCCAGCACCAGCGGACACACTCGGGCGAGCGGCCCTACGCCTGCCACGACTGCGGCAAGACCTTCTCGCAGAAGTCGGCGCTCAACGACCACCAGAAGATCCACACGGGCGTGAAGCTCTACAAGTGCAGCGAGTGCGGGAAGTGCTTCTGCCGCAAGTCCACGCTCACCACGCACATGCGCACGCACACGGGCGAGAAGCCGTACGAGTGCAGCGAGTGCGGGAAGTTCTTCTCCAGGCTGTCGTACCTCAGCGTGCACTACCGGACGCACTCCGGGGAGAAGCCGTACGCATGCGCCGAGTGCGGCAAGACCTTCTACCTGAACTCCGCCCTCATGCGGCACCAGAGGGTGCACACGGGCGAGAGGCCGTACGCGTGCAGCGAGTGCGGGAAGTTATTCTCCCAGCTGTCCTACCTCACCGTCCACCACAGGACCCACTCCGGGGTGAAGCCCTACGAGTGCAGCGAGTGCGGGAAGACCTTCTACCAGAACTCCGCCCTCTGCAGACACCGGAGGATCCACCGAGGGGAGAAGCCCTACGAGTGTTACATTTGCGGCAAGTTCTTCTCCCAGATGTCCTACCTCACGATCCATCACCGGATCCACTCAGGGGAGAAGCCCTACGAGTGCGCCGAGTGCGGGAAGACCTTCTGCCAGAACTCCGCCCTCAACAGGCACCAGCGCACGCACACGGGGGAGAAGGCCTACGAGTGCTACGAGTGCGGGAAGTGCTTCTCCCAGATGTCCTATCTCACCATCCACCACAGGATCCACTCGGGAGAGAAGCCCTTCCAGTGTAACGAGTGCGGGAAAGCCTTCTCTCGGATGTCCTACCTCACCGTGCATTATAGAACCCACTCAGGAGAGAAACCGTACGAGTGTATGGAGTGCGGGAAGAAATTCTACCACAAGTCAGCATTTAACAGCCATCAGAGAACTCACAGGAGAGGGAACGGGAACGGGAACGGGAACGGGGTTGATGTGGGAAAGCGCCTTTAAAACCAGACTCGAAATGACCTTCTCAGTCAGCTCGAAACTCCTGTCTGCAGTTGAGCCCTGGTGTACAATTGGCCCTCGGTACCCATAGGTCCCACCTCTGAAGAGCCAACCCTCTGAAACTACATAGGAAAAAGGGTTTCTCTGTGATGAATATGTACAGGTTATTTTTTCTCTTTCTTCCCTAAGTGTACAATAGAACAGCTCTTTATATTGTGTTTATATGGTATTAAACATTATAGATAATCTAGAGGTGAGTTAAAATACACGGAGGAGTTTTGTACATAATTACGATGTCATCTTACACAGGGACTTAATCTGCAGACTCTGGTGTCCACGTGGTCTCAGAACAACACCCCCGCATACCAAAGGTTACCTCTGTCAGAGAGCTCACGCAAAGGAGCATGGGTAAGTCTGTGTGAGACAGATTCATCCGAAACTCACAGGGCGGGAACCACAGTTGTGAAAAGAGCACAGGGCAGATGATACAGTCGAAATAGATAAATATGTTTCAGCGTGACTTCAAACTGCTTCTCAGGGGACTCACTCAGCGAAGGAATGTGGGAAGCACACTTCTTTGGCAACTGCTAGTACTAAAGGACATTTAATAAAAAATAAAAGAGGGGCTGGAGAGATGGCTCAGTGGTTAAGAGCACTGACTGCTCTTCCAGAGGTCCTGAATTCAAATCCCAGCAACCACATGGTGGCTCACAACCATCTGTAATGGGATCCCTCTTCTGGTGTGTCTAAAGACAGTGGCAGTATACTTATATACATAACATAAATAAATTTAAAAAATAAAAAGTACTCTGCTAGCAATACATACACTCTATAACTACAGAATGTAAAATTGCCAGTCTGGTGAGCCAAGCTGGCCACACTAAACTGGTTTATGATTCCCTAGGAATACAGGCCTTGGGGTTTCTTGTTTTTGTTTCAGTAACCATAGCAGAATGTTCAGTTTTAATCAAGCTTGGAAAAGTGTTGTGTTGTTACTTTGTAACATATGGTGAGATTACCCGTTCTAAGGAAGCTCCCCATCCTGTTACTGTCTTCACATGCACTGCCTCTGAGCAGTCTTTGGAAGTTAGGAGGGAAGCTTTTTCTTCCTAGGGTCTTCAGATGCATTTGGTCATTGTCACAGGATTCTATCCTCTGTAAAGAAGCCCAACTATAGCAAACACAGAAACATATCTATGAAATAGAAAACTCTGAATAGATCATTTTAAACTAGGCCTGGAGTCTGTAGAGGTGAGAAGTAGCCTTAGCACTAAGTTCTTAGTACAACTAAGAACTCTGCCTAGGGTATTGTCATTTCTGTACGCCGCTGGCTCACTCGCTGCCCGTGGATGCTTGCCCGTGCGTGGGGCACAGTGGCTGGCTAGCGCGGTGCGTGCTGTGGTTATGAACGCGCTCTGCTCTCCTGTCTCTCGGCCGTGAGAACACAGGAATGTGGCAGACTTCACTCAGTGCCTTCGGCCGCTCCCTGCTTGGCTTTGACAAGCCGCCTGAGTGCATTCCTCCCTGGAGGGGGGACGTAACTCCTGGGAAGTTTGCACTGCTGGGGATGACCCTTTCTCGGCACCTTGGACCCAAGTCCAGAGAGTCAGAAAAGATATCAGAGATCATTTCTTGGAAGGGTCTCTTCCAAGCAGCAGAACCTTCGTAGACATCACCTTGTCTGGATGCGGTGCCTGATAATGACTGCGAGCCATGTGTACCGTGGAGTCATGACTACAGGAACTAGAGTAACAAGGGACCCGAATGACGTCACAGAGCCAGTAAACCAACGTGACCTGTAGCCACTCCGTGTCTGGACTGTGGGTTTTGTTTTTCTAAGAGACTGTTTCTAAACCGGGTGACTTGGGAACATTCTGCTAATAATGGACAGCCTGCCTGGTGCCACATTACACTTCGTAGGAGTTACACATTTTAGAAGTGGACTTTAGGTTAAATCATTTATTTTGATGTGTCAATAGAGAGATTTATTATCTGTAAATTTGAATGTAAATAATCAGCGTTGAAAATGAACTGGAAACAAATGTGTATGCTTCCTTGAGCTGTCGTCGGCCTGTAAGATTATTTTCCTATGTGTTCATACGTGCATGTGTGCATGCGTGTGGAGGCTGCAGGACAACTTCAAGTGTTCCCTGGGTGCTGTCTCTCTTGTTTGCTGTGACATGGTCTCACTTACTGGTCCGGAGTTTACCAAGTAAGCTAGGCTGGCCCCAGCTTGTGTCGGGAGCCACCTGCATGCTGCTCCCCATCGGGGCTCTCCCAAGTGCCCAGTACACGGGACCTGGGGGTGGAGCTCAAATCCTCATCCTCACACAGCAGACAGCGCACTGTAGGCCTCACACAGCTGGCAGCACACTGTAGGCCTCACAGCTGGCAGCACACTGTAGGCCTCACACAGCTGGCAGTGCACTGTAGGCCTCACACAGCTGGCAGCGCACTGTAGGCCTTACACAGCTGGCAGCGCACTGTAGGCCTCACACAGCTGGCAGCGCACTGTAGGCCTTACACAGCTGGCAGCGCACTGTAGGCCTCACAGCTGGCAGCGCACTGTAGGCCTCACACAGCTGGCAGCGCACTGTAGGCCTCACAGCTGGCAGCACACTGTAGGCCTCACACAGCTGGCAGTGCACTGTAGGCCTCACACAGCAGGCAGCGCACTGTAGGCCTCACACAGCAGGCAGCACACTGTAGGCCTCACACAGCTGGCAGCACACTGTAGGCCTCACACAGCTGGCAGCGCACTGTAGGCCTCACACAGCAGGCAGCGCACTGTAGGCCTCACACAGCTGGCAGCGCACTGTAGGCCTCACACAGCAGGCAGCGCACTGTAGGCCTCACACAGCAGGCCGCACTGTAGGCCTCACACAGCTGGCAGCGCACTGTAGGCCTCACACAGCTGCATGTGGCTTTTTCCACATGAGTTCTGGGAACGAGACAAGTCAGACCTTGTTTCTGTCTTGTTTGAGATAACAAGAGTGGCTTTGCAGCTCTGATAGGCCTCAAACTCATGGTGGTAATCCTGCCTTAGTCTCTCAAGTATGGGAGTACAGATATGAGCCACGAGTTTGACCCATGTAATTTTGGAAACTGACCACCTCAGGTTTACTCCGTGTTCTAATACATTTTAAGTTTATTTGGGGTAGTTTAGCTCGCACATGGCGTATTGCTTATATTACTTGGTGATATGTGATGTGAAGTAAGGATCTAATTTTGTTCACTTTCAGATAATTCTCCTGATAGCCCATATCTTCTGAACCATTTATTCACTATCCAAACATCCCATCGTTCATGTGGAAGACTCATTCATGTTTGTTGCTCTTCACCCCACACCTCCCATGACCTTGTATATAATTGGGAGTTTCTGAAAGTCTGGTAATGTGATTTTAGTCTGGGGTTGAAACAAAAAATTGAGAGTGCATTTGTTGCAATATCTCCAGCGAGGCAGGGGGGGTGTATGCCTGTGATCCCAGCACTTGGAAGACACAGGCAAGACAAGTGGGCCAGCCAGCCCAGGGTAGGCAGCCAAGCACACAAAGGTTTCCCACAGTTGTATCATACTTGATGACAAGAGACCACATTGTGTATGCACGTGGGGGTCCAGGGGACACCCAGACATCTATCACTCCTTTATCTTTTGAGACAAGGGTTGGGACTAAACTGGTTGGGACCTCCCTGCAGTTATATGCCCAGCCCTCAGCCTTCCCGTGGGCTTTGACGATTGGAACTTGGGTCCTCCTACTTGTTCGAGAGGCGATTTAACTCAGCCATCCCCTCAACCCATAATATATGCATTTAGAGAAAAGACAGGACGCTACCGCCAGGATCACGTGGAGTGGGGGCCCCGGATTTATCCAGTTCATTCTTGTCATCTCTGCAACCCAGCTGCGATGCAACTCTAGTCAGGAAGTCACATGACTGCCCCCAAATGATGGTAAACTTTCTACTTAAAAGTGAAACCTACGAGGGAATTTCTTTTACCACACAGATGACTATGAAAAATAAGTTGTCCTGAAGAGATATCTCAGTGGCTAAGATACTTGCCCTGCAAGCAGAACGGAGTTCAAGTCCTCAGAACCCATAGAAGCACGTGGTGGCCCACCTATAATTCTAGCCTCAGAGGCAAATACAAGAGATGCCAGAGCAGGCTGGCTAGCCAGAACAGTTTAGAGATCTGGGTTTGATTGAGAGCCCCTGCTTCAATGAATAATGCGGAGGAGTGATCCCAGGTGATTCCAGGCATCAATTTCTGGCTTACACATGCATAGAAGCCCAAACATGGGACCACTTACATGCACACATACAAAAATGAAAAAAAAATCCATCCATTGGATTTTTTTAAAAAAGCATTTATTTAGTCTATGTGTGTGCATGCCTGCGTGTACATATGTGCACCATATGTGTTCCGAAGCCCATGGAAGTCAGAAGAGGATACTGAGTCCCCTGGAGCCAGAGTTGCACATGGTTGTGAGTAACTTGGTGTGATCCACCTGGTGGTTGCAAGAAATAGAACTGTCTGCAACTGATAACAGCTGAGCCATTTCTCTAGCTTCCTCCTCCATCGAATGTCAGATTAGGATGATTGTGGAAACATCTGGCTTGTGGAAACATCTGGCCTGTGGAAGCATCTGGCCTGTTGCTACCACCTAAACTGGCATAGAAGGTGGCATAGAAGCGAGAACTGCATGGACACAGGGAACTAGAGACCTGTCAGGGATCGCAGAGCAGGTGAAGCACTTTGAGAAGGATTAAGGGCTAACAGCCTCAGGGGCTAAAGGACGCCTGAACTGGAGTCTTACTGCACAAGGCCTTTCCTCTCTATACAGCCTTTTAGAGGAACATTCGAGGTGTTGGGGAGATGGCTTAGTCGAGGAAGTGCTTGCTATGCAAACATGAAATCTGAGTTTGACCCCCAGTACCTCCTGGGGTGGGGAGACAGGAGGATCTCTGGGGCTTACTAGCCTGCCAGCAAATTAGAGACCCTGTCTCAAAAAAATAAAAATATAAATAAATAAGGTGAAGCTGGACGTGGTGGCCGTGTGCCTTTAATCCCAGCACTTGGGAGGCAGAAGAAGGTGGATCTCTGTGAGTTTGAAGCCAGCCTGTACTACAAAGCAAGTTCCAGCTATACAGAGAAACTGCCTCAAAGAAAGAAAGGAAGGAAGGAAGGAAGGAAGGAAGAAAGGAAGGAAGGAAGGAAGGAAGGAAGGAAGGAAGGAAAGGGGGAGTGACTGCAGAAGGCATCTAACATCAGCCTTAAGCCACACATGTAAACATGTTGACATACAACCACAATTTTTAAATTTCTTATGTCCCAGTGTATGTCTGTGTACCATGTATGTCAGAAGAGGGGTCAGATCCCCTAAAACTTGAGGTACGGGTGACTGTGAGCCACACAGTTGCTGCGAACTGAAGCTGGTTCTTCTAAAAGAGTAATCAGTGCCCTTACTCCCCAAGCCATCTACCCAGCCCCACATATTTAAAACAGACAGACAAACAAAACAGCCCAAGTCACACATGTTCTAATTGTAACAGGTGAAATGAGGAAAAATACGTCTGACATGGGAGCGTTGGTAGGAAGATGGATGAATTTAGCATAGCTTGTTCTGTTGCTATTTATGCGCATGGGTGTTCTGTATGTCTGTGCACCACACACATTCCCCATACCTGCAGAGGCCACAAAAGGATGCCCCATCCCCTGGGACCAAAATCTTGTGAGCTGCCGCCATGTCCTCCTGAAGAGCAGCCGGTGTTCTTGACGACTGAGCACTCTCTGCTGCCCCCTGTTGTTTAGAACTCTTCTGACTGTTGCCTCCCAAGTATATAGGCATGTGACACCATGAACTCTACATGGTACGCTGAGGTGGGAAAAAGCAAGCTGTCCAACAGCATCTGAAGCACGTTGTTAATCTGAACCATTTCTGTATAGGTGTGCGAGTGCCCAGGAGCCTGGGTACTGGGCAGGATGTCTTGTCAGGGAGCTGAAGGTGACCTGCACGTCTCATACTGCTGGAGTTCTTACAGTTCATATCTAACTTATCATCTGGGGGGAAATAATGAACAAGGAAGAGCAGCTTTTATTTGAATCTAAAACTATTAAATAAGCAGAGGAGAGATAGAGAAGGAAGTGTCTGAAGAAACAAGGGAGAAAAAAATACAAAGGCTGAAAAAGCAGGGATGTCAGGATAAAAATGGAAGCCGAGAGAGGAAGTGGCCAGGCACAGTCCTCCAAATGTCACCCTCAGTCGGTCACATTTCACAGGTCACTGGGGCTCCACCCTCCTTGGTAATGAAGAGACTCCCCTCCCCCCCCAAACAACATGAACCACTGTAGCTGCAGTCCATGGCGACCTTTATCACCGAACTGCCTAGCCTTTCGGTAGACTAAGATCTGTGTGGTCACCCATCTTTATGTCTTACAAAGCATCTGCCTCCTGGAGTCTGGGTTATTTATTTTTGAGGTAGGATCTCTATGTAGCCCAGGCTGGTCTCGAACTCACGGAGTTGAAAATGATGGTAAATTCCTGTTCCTCCTGACTCCATCTCCCAGGTGCTGGGATAAGAAGTATGTGTCACCATGGAGTTCTGGGGATGAGAAGTGGGGACACGGGGCAAACTGTACCAACTGAGCTGCGTCCGCTGCCCGGCCTGCTTGGCCTTTTAATGGAGATGCCAGTTCCCTTTATCCGCAAATGTCTCGAATCATATTTGTATATTTCTTTCAAACCCATTGAGAAAGGTCAGCTGGAAGACTAAGAAAAGCCAGTTCGATAGGGTTGTCTGGGAACTCTGGGGTGGTCACGCCTCGTGGATCTGGCGCAGGCAAGCCACTTGGCATTGGAGTCCCTGAGAAAAGGCCAAGGCCGGGCCAGGGGTCCACATCCCCAGAAAGGAGACTAGGCCTCTCTACACCTGGAAGGTCAGTCAGCCAGTCAGTCATGCCCCGTGTGTGTTGCTCCCAATCCGTGGTAGTAATGAGGTGTCTCGGCAAGATGTGGTGGGCACAGGCCCAGTCCACGATGCCAGAATCCATTCTGGTTTCTCAAAGGGGGAAAAATGTCAGAAAGGAGATGGGCCTTGCAGAGTTGAGTGTCACTAATAAGCACCGAAGAAGGGCAAAGTAGAGTCCAGTCCCAACGCTTGTTTCTCCATCTTTATTAAAGCTAGGTCCTCCTGTGCACAGAGAGGGCAGGGTGGAGACGGCTGGCGACTAGAGGGAGGGGAGGCACCCTCACGGACAGCCCTGCCCCGGCTCGTTCGGAAGCTCGTGTCCCAGAAGACATGGAAAGAGAAAAAGGGGGGGGGACAGATATCCACTGCTGAACAACGAGGACCCACGTCTTCCTCCCCAGTGGACCTCGCCAGGCCAGGCTGAGTTCTGACCGTCACCACCCAGGCTCTCTTCCCACCCACAGACTACCCACCCAGCACCCAGCAGCCAGCCTGTTAGCTCTTGGGCCCCAAGGTAATGTCTATTCTACAACGAAGGGTCTAGGTCTAAAAGGGAATGCAGTTGGGTGGAAATCAATGCTTCTCTAGCCCCCAGTCACACTGGCCCAGAATTCATGGAGCGTGGGAGGGGCTCCTGTAAGATGCTGACAGTCCTGGCCAGAAAGTTAGCTGTCCACTGTCCAGGGGCCCTGCATAGCAAGGCGCTGTGAGCTCAGCTCCACAGGATCCCGTGTGTGGAGAAGCACCCATGGCAGAAACACTACCCGCTCCTAGTGTAGGGTGATTACGGGAGCTGTGTGAAGAGGCTTGCAGAGGATATAGGGCCCTTAATACAGGACGAGAGGGAAGACTCCTGGACCCACCCCAGTGCTGTGGAAAGGCCGACTGAGCGCACAGCTCAGCCACCAGCTCCAGGGGAGGGATCTGCTAGGATCCCTGGGGACTAGGTCTGTAGGAGTCCACACCAGGCACCCTAGAGATGTCCATGAGTGCTACTTGCAGCACTAGAGAACTGAGAGGGGATGGTAATACCAAAGTCCATGTTGTAGCCAGCGCTTGTCAGACCTGTGTTTAGGGGTTGGAGTGAGGATTTCCAAAGAATAAGGCTTCCAACTCCCCAGGGTCCTGGACAATATCTGCAACCTGGCTACCCATTTGGTATCCTGCTCTTTCAACTCCTCCCACATTCTTCGGGTCATATAAGAGCTGGGAATAAATACCTACAGCCGACAGAACAAAAGCTTTCCCTGTTTGTACCTCTATCTCCCACAGCTACTGAGGTCCCTGCCTGCCATGAACTAGGTTCTGAAAACTTACTGGACTCACTCAAGTGACAGGAAGACGGTCCCCAAATCTCCCCAGGGAGAATGGGTAGAGGCCAAGCCCACCAAGAAACCCAAATGCACCAGGGAGCCCGGTGACAGACTCCTAAAGCGGCGGGGCTGTACAGCACCGGAACCGGATCCGTGATGAACTAGTGGGCATTGCCCGCCATCCCGCCATCCCTGCACCATAGACCGAGGAATGGGTCGGCCTTGATCAGGGTGGCAGTCTGTGCGCACCCAAGCGAGATCTGAAGCTTGGGGAGGGAGGGACCTGAGCACCCGAGAGTGGGAATCTTCAGCCCACCCAAGAGCAGGAGAGCACGCCACGCGCTTCGTCGGGCCTCACAGGATGCTCTCCTCGTAGGTGCCCGAGGGCCCGGCGAACGCGGCGGGATCGGAGCCGAAGCTGGTTCCTCCCGCGAACTCGAGCAGCATTCCGGAGCCCGAGCCCGGCTGAGGCAGAGGCGGCGCTGCCTTGGCCGGCGCCTGGGCCTTGGCGGAGGTGTTCTGCGCCGGCGCACCCCCCGGCCCGCGGTGCGTCTTCATGTGCGTGAGGAGGTGCGAGCTCTGCGAGAAGCGCCGGCCGCAGTTGGAGCACAGGTACGGCCGCTCCCCCGTGTGCGTGCGCTGGTGCGTTACAAGCACCGACCGCTGAGAGAAACGCTTGCCGCACTCCGGGCAGGGGAAGGGCCGCTCGCCAGTGTGGCCGCGCCGGTGCTTGGCGAGGTTGGAGCGCTGCGCGAAGCCGCGGCCGCAGTCGGCACAGCGGAACGGCTTCTCGCCCGTGTGCGTGCGTCGGTGCCGTTTGAAGTCCGAGCTGTGGCCGAAGCCCTTGCCGCAGTCCGGGCAGCGGTGCGGCTTCTCCTCCGCGTGTGCCCACTGGTGCCGCGTCAGCGCCGCGCTCTGGCCGAAGCGCCGGCCGCACTCGGCGCACGCGTAGGGCCGCTCGCCCGTGTGCGCGCGCCCGTGCGCCGTGAGGTGCGCGCGCCGGCTGAAGCCCGCGCCGCACACGCCGCACACGAACGGCTTCTCGCCCGTGTGTCCGCGCACGTGCGCCGCGAGGTGCGAGCCACGGGCGAAGCGGGCGCCGCACTCCGGGCACGGGAAGGGCCGCTCGCCTGTGTGCGTGCGCCGGTGGCGCGCCAGGTGCGAGCCGTACACGAAGCTCTTGCCGCAGTCGGCGCAGCGGTGTGGCCGCTCGCCTGCGTGGTAGCGCTGGTGCTTGGCCAGCGCCGCGCGCCGCCCGAACGTCTTACCGCAGTCGGAGCAGATCCACGGGCTCTCCTCCTCCGCCAGCGCGGCAGGCGCTGGCTCCGACAGCAAGGAGCCGACCGCGGGCGCGAATGCTCGCAGGCCACCATCCGCCCCAGCTCCGGGACCCGCGCTGCGGAACGGGTCGCAAGCCAAACCCATGCTCTGCAGGGATAGCGGGGCGCCCAGAGGGCCGGACAGATGGCGCCCATCGGCCTGCAGCCGTTCAGAGAGCTCGGGGAACCCCAGCATGGGAAAACCGTCCGGATGGAGCCAGGACTTGGGGTGCATGGGGAAATGGAAGCCGAACGGGTGCGAGGACGGCCCTTCACTCTCAGCTAGGCCGTTGCCCATCTCACAGAACCGCCTGTCTGGTTCAGGGTCCTTCTTGTTGTCGGGGACAGTCGCCTCTGCAGCCGCAGCGATCACCACCTGTTCGTCCTGTCTGACTTCAACCTCGGTGTCTCTATCTGCCATACCAGCCTGGGGCTCTTCAGTCTCTGCGGGCCTAGCCTCCAGTTCCTCGGGTTCCGCCGTGGCTACAGCCGCGACTGCCATCTCCACCTCCTTGGGAGCCATCCCCACCTCGTGGGGAGCCATCCGAGCGCCATCACCGCTGCTGGGTTCCGTGCAGCCGCCGCTGCGCCGGTGACGCTGGAAGTCTGCTCGCAGGCGGAAGGCCTGGCCGCAGTCCGGGCAGCAGTGGGGACGATCAGCGGTGTGCACAGCCTGGTGGCGGGCGAGCGCTGAGCTCTGGCTGAAGCTTCGGCCGCAGTGGAGGCACGGGTAGGGCCTCTCACCGGTGTGCGTGCGCTGATGGGTCACCAAGTAGGAGCGCCGCCCGAAACCCGCGCCGCAGAAGACGCAGCGGTAGGGCCGCTCGCCGGTGTGGATGCGCCGGTGCGTGACTAGATGCGACTTGTAGACGAAGCGCTTGCCGCAGTCCGGGCACGGGAAGGGCTTCTCGCCGGTGTGGGTGCGCTGGTGGATGGCCAGGTGTGAGCGGTACACGAAGCCCTTGCCACACTCTTCGCAGCCGAAGGGCTTGACCGCTGCGTGGTAACGCTGGTGCTTGGCCAGGCGCGAACGGTGCGGAAACACTTTTCCGCACACGTCGCAAGTGGTCTCCGGACATCCGATGGGGACAGCCACTGCGGGAAATGCCCAGGGCACCAGAAAGTTCTCCCCAGGCTCCCGGCCCGACAAGAAATGTTTTGCTTCAACCTCCTCCGCCAGGACACCGAGGCTGCCCGGGTCGGGTCCCCAACCTTCTGGAGTCTGCACGGAATCTGCGTCGTCTGCGTCGTCCGGGCCCCAAGTCCCAGGCACATCTCCCACTCCATAGGCAGCAGACCACAGCCCAGGGGGCTCCTCCTCCGCCATCTCAGCGAGGAAGTCCTCATCATCTTCCTCCTCGTGGTCCTCCATGTCATCGGTCCAGAACCAGGCTCCTGAAGGTGAAAAGGGAAGCGGAGGATGGCACAATTAGGCCTTGGCAGGGAAACTGACCTGCATGGCAGCCGGACCCTGAAATCCTGAGACCAGACCTGCTTCGTAAAGTCAGGTGTGGTGCATGCCACCAACACTGGCCTGCCAGCACCATGGCAGGATGGCTGCTGGCCTCCCCCCAGTTAGGGACTTCATGGAGGCCCAGTGTGCACACATGGCCAGAAAAGCGGGGCTCCCGTAGGGCTTTCCAGTCTGGAGGGTAGGAGACTGCATAGTGGGTAGTTTATCAGCAGGTTCCAGTGTGCTTGAAAAGCAGTGGGGTGAAGCCCAGGGCCCTGCAGCCAGTCCCCAGACCCCAGCGTGGCACAGGCACCCCTCCGGAAAGCCCACCTCTGCTTGGCTACCAGCGGCAAGTGAATTAGTTCCCTTCCACCCCGGGCAGCAGAAACACAATGGCTTGCCGGGGAGAACCATGTGGGGGCTCACCTTAAAGAGCCCCCAGGAGCTGTGCGTGGGGGGTGAGTTCCTCCCTGGTACAGGTCACCCCCAGGCTTCATTTTCCTGAACTCTGCATTTGCCAAACTCAGGGGCAGCTTAGAGGGTGTGTGTATTGGGAGCACCCCTGGGACCTGGTGCCATCCCCACCAAGATACACAGCCTAAACTCACCCTACTGCTCTTCCTGGGAGCTGTGGCCCTAGACTCTGTAGGGCCACCTCGTTCATGACGAGAGCCTGCTGACAAGGCACCCAGGAGACAAGGGACACTGGACCACAGCACTTTGAGATATTCAGAGCTTCTCTCCCTCTCCCTCTCCCTCTCCCTCTCCGTCTCCCTCTCCCCCTCTCTCTCTCACACTCATACACCTCAGATGTCAGCAACTGGAAGGACTGAGCTCTTGCAGGTAGGGTAGAAAAAGCCCCCTACCCACCTAATTCTGAGGGCTAAGGTCTGGCCCATTTAGACTGCCACTGGCCTGGGTGAGCCTGGACCACAGAAGCCAGAGACTGGGCCAAGAAGTCTCAAACCCAGGGCTGGCTTCTAATGTCAAGTACCGCACCCCATCAGTCCTTGTTGTGCACTGTCCGTCATTCACAGAGGAAGGTGGCACACTGCCACACATGAAGCTGCCGAGAGCTGCGGGGCCTGTCTGCAGAGAGGGATAAACATGCCGATCATGCGGCAGGGAAGTGGGCTTGGCTTCCCTTGTCTGTAGCACTAAGCTTCCCACTGTTGTGGTAATATATAATCTAGAACTTTAAATGGAAACATCTGTGAAGCCGAGTTTACCTCCAGCTGCCAACATGGCCACCAGAGTAATGAGACGTGGCTGGCTGTGTGCTCGTGGGCAGAGAGAGCCCCTGCTGCTGCTGGATGCCCTTCTCTGATCAGCCACAACTTTCCAAACCTGGGAAGGCAGGGAGAAGCTGGCCACGGGACAGGCAAGCTAGGCTGGCAGTTGGATCAGAAGACCTTCCCTGGCTCTGGTGGGAGGCTTTAGTTTTGAACTCGAGCCCGGTAAGGCAGGGAAGCCAATGCAGAGGAAGGAATACGATCCCTGGGTTTCTGAGCCTGTCTGCAGCTCTCCAGGACCTCATTCTGGCGAGAGCGGAGAGGGTAGGATGGGACGTCTCCTGAGTCTGGGAACAGCGGGGACTCTGCTGTCTTAGGAGGGGAGCCCCTGCACCCTGCTCCACTCCCCACAGCTCTGTAGGGTGGAGTCCTGAGGGCCCTGCGGGACCTCACTGCTGCCTCGGGTTGGCAGTGACCACTGCTCAGCACGCATGAGGCTCAGTGATGTGTACAAGTCAGAGCTGGCTCTACCCCAAGCTGATACCTCAGGAAGCCACTGGGCTTCTGGGAGAGAACCCCAAGGGAGACCAGCTTTGGTCCCCCGTTTCCTGCTTCCGAGTGTTTGCTCAAAGTCATCTCCAGGAACAGCCACTCCATTAGCAGACACCACACAGAGCGGTCTCTCTAAGTCTATGATGAGGATTCACACGCCTGCTGTGAGACTTGAAACCTTGGTGGGGGGGTTGTTCCTTGACAGCTAGAAGGCAGTGGGGAGGGCAGCAAGGTGACCTTGAGGGCCAAACCCAGACCCACAGGGTAGAAGGTGGGGGCGGGGCTGCCTCACACCTAACATTTGCTCCATAGGTGAAGGGTGATGAGGTAGGCCTCCAGGGAGACGCAGGGGCTCAAAGCCCACTGCCTAGCCAAACTACACTGCATGGCCACAAGGACATCCTCACAAGTCATGTCCTGAGCTTGGGACACCCAGACCCTGGTGGAACCAGCCTCCTGCTCACAGTGAGGGAGAGGAGCTGGTGGAGGGGGACACACGGCCCAGCACCAAGGTAGCAAGTTGAATCCCTCAGGCCTGAGCTGTCACCAGTTTACCCCATGTCCGCAATGTCACTGGGCCACAGCCTCTTTGTCATAGTGGCTGGCGGCATGAGTCTTACAGGATTGTTCCTCTGAAGTATAATCCTGGGAATCTACAAGCCCCAAACTAGTTTATTTCACTGAACTGCCCCCCTCAGGGGCTATCCCATGGCACATGCCCCCAGTCGTCTGCATTCTCCGAGCATTGCATGGGCCGAGCTGGGCCCTTTACCCCAGGGACCCTGGGCGACCAGTGCCTTCCAGGGCTACAGGGTGGGGCACCGACATCAGCTGTAGAGAACCACCGATCCTGACAAGGTTTTGCAGACACAGAGGTCCCCAGTCCAGTCACCATTCTCTTTCCATTAACAATCTGTTATCCTCAAGCCCCCAAATAAGATCTGTTCCTGCCTCATGTCACCCACTCCCATCTCCAGTTGGAGATGAGCTCAGGGAAAGTTCTGTCTCTTATTGGGTTCAGTCCCCAAGGGAGGAGGAATACCAAAATGGTGTGGAAGTGTATAGCTACCGGCAGCCTCGCTGTGGGCTGCCTGGGAGGCATCTGCCTCCGAGCCAGGCTGTGGACAAGCCATGGGTCTGGAGCAGGCAGCCCTTCTCTGGGGTTGGGCACTGGGTTGCCACCCCCCATTGCTGGTCAGTGGCCTCTAAAACACCAGTCATTCTTTGGCCTTGATGTCTCCTGGTGACAGGCAGATTCAATACCAAGGCACTAGGGTTAATTGGAGCTATGTCTGCCCCTGGATACCTTTGTCACGGGGATTTGGGTGGAGTAAGCATCCCCTCATCCCATCAGAGCATCTGCCCAGCACCTGGGCACCTGTCCACCCCTGTGCTCCAGATGTTAAGCCAGATATTCCTCAGATCTTCCCTCCCACTGCACCAACCCCAGGGGCCTGGGAGATAGCAGGACTCCAGCCGCTTATGCCCTGGCTAGGATGAGAGGGCCCTACTCTCCAGGTTCCCTCCAGGGCATGGCTAAATGAAACCCCCACCAAGGGACCCTCTACAGCAGTGTCTCAACCCTCCTAACGCAGTGACCCTTAATACAGTTCCTCATGTTGTAGAGACCCCAGATGATAGTTATTTTGTTGTGACTTGATGAGTTTTGCTACAGTTGTGAATCATAATGTAAATCTCTACTATACAGGATGTCTGATATGTGACCCCAAAGAGGTCTCGACCCACAGGATGAGCGCGGCTGCTCTCAGGTCCCCCCTGCAGCTCACAGCTGTGTGCCAGACTGCCTGGCGGCGTGGCCAAGAGACCTGTCCCCTGTGCCGCTCCCTTAGCTGTGCTCATTTCTGCTGAGCTGAGCACTAGATAACTCAGAGTTACGTGTCTGTCCAGATGGATGTGGGATGTCAGCACACGGGCTGACAATGTGCACTTTGTTGAGAAGGGTCACACGAGGGGCTCCAGACATGCCCCCCCCCCCAGCTGTGATTACTTGCTAGTTCTGGATTCTTGATGCTCCTTAAGCTACATCTCCATCTATTGAACTGCATCACAGTGTTTAAGCTGGTCCAGTCCTGGGTGTTATATTTCCTTTCTGTCCTTCACTTCCTGAAGTGGGGCCGGGAAGAAGGGACATCCTAGCACTTGCCACACAAGTACAAACCCCTGAGTTCAATTCCCAGCACACGTGAAAAGCCCAGTGTGGTAGTGTGCTTGTGGTCCGGAATAAGGAAGGTGGACGTGGATAGAATCCTCCTGCTCACTGCCTAGCCAGCCTAATCACAAAGCCCCAGATCCCAACAAGAAACCCTGTATCAACAAGGCAGACAGCTCCTGGGTTGACTTCTGGTCTCAATGCACACATGCACACATGCACGTGCACACACATATCAAAGGAAAGCGGGCCAAAGCCTGCAGCAGAGGGAATACCCTGCAGCAGAGGGAGTCCTGCTCTAGCAGCACAGCCTCTGGAGTGCCGGGAAGGAAGCAGGGAGGACCTGCCTCAGGGCATGAGGCCAGGGAAACACAGACAGAGAACACCCAGGGCGAGCCTTCTCCAGTGCACTCCCTGCTCCCGTGCAGACTGAGCCAGGGGCAGGAATCTCTCCAGGAGCACATGGGGTATTCAGACGGACCAAGGGCCCTGGGGTGGAAGCTGGGTCAGGAGGGTGACCTGATTAGACGATGCAGCAGTGAAGAGCTGGAGGTGGTGGCCAGGGTTGCTAGGATACTTAGAGACCAGGCTGAGAGGCGGTGGGACTCTGTGTCACATAGGAAGTGGCAACACCTGAGTGAGGGGACGTGGCCAGGTGCCCACGCGACACGTATAGCTGAACTCACAAGGGACAGGGGAGAGAAAATGTAGAAGTCCAGATGGCCAGCCTAGGGACAGTTGACAGACTCTGCCAGGCTCAGTTCCCAGCTGGCACTGCTGGGCAGAGACAATAGAGAGAAGAGAGAAAGAGAGGCAGCCAATGAACCACTCGCTGTCCTCAGAGGGAAGGAGGAAGGCCTGAGGGCCTCACTATGCCAGAGCTCCTCCCGGATCCTGCCATCACATCTAGATCCCCTGTGGGAAGTCATGTGACACACCAGACATGCTCTGGGGGCTGTGGGGGATAGTTCAGGGAGTAAAGTGTTCACCATTCAAGCACGAGGACCTGAGTTCAAATCCCTAGTGCCGATGGAAAGCCAGGTACGGTGCGTGAGTCTAATCACTAACCCTATGGAGGGACAGAATCCCAACGAGCCCGCTAGCCAGCAGCAGGCCCCGTGAGCGGTGAGCATACAGACGCCCTGTTGCAAACAAGCTGAGGGCTGGTACCCCAGGTTGTCCTCTGACCTCACATATGATTTCTTTCTTTTTTCTGGAGACACGGTGTCACTTTGTAGTCCTGGCTGGCATCAAACTCAAGCAGGTTCATCTGCCTCTGCCTCCCCAGTGCCGGGCTTGAAGGCATGCACCCACACCCCAAGCTCAAGATAAAAATGGCTTAAAACAGTGGTTCTCAACCTGTGGGTCATGACCCTCTGAGGGTCAAACAACCCTTTCATGGGGTTGCTTAGGACCACCAGAAAACACATTCCCCACAGCAGCAGAATTATAGTTATGAAGTAGCAATGAAAATAATCTTATGGTTGTGGTCACCACAACGTGAGGAACTGTATCAAGCGGCTGCAGCATTGGGAAGGTTGGGAACTACTATTTTTTTTTTTTTCAAGACACGGTTTCTCTGTGTAGTCCTGGAACTCACTCTGTAGACCAGGCTGGCCTTGAACTCAGAAATCCACCTGCCTCTGCCTCCCAAGTGCTGGGATTACAGGCATGTGCCACCACGCCCAGCTCGAGAACCACTATTTAAAAGATGTTCCTGGATCCTGTGCCAACTGATCACTCTGCAGACAGGGCTGTGCCGAGAGACATCTCAGACCACCAGCTCCAATACCATGGCTTGCCACGGAAGGCACAGAGCCACTGGCCCAGTTAACCAGTGCTCTCAAAGAGCCTCCAATTCCCATCCAGGTGCATAGCTGGGTGGCACCTGTGACCTGGGGTCACCTGCACTGACAAGGACCAGACTCTTCCCCTGGACCCTTCAAGGGGCTGGAACACAAGGGACTGGCATACCTCCTCGACCCTGCACTCAGAGGCTGGCCAGCGTTGGCGTGTGTCCCACTCTCTCTAAGGGGGTTTTCTAGATGTGTCCACGATTGGAGCACACCTCCCACTTGGGCCCCAGGGAACACGACCTATTTGGGGCTCCATCTGAAAGAAGGCTACATTCCTTGTGTGCTCAGGGAGCAGCTGTGAGTACTCGCAGGTTACCAGAGTGAGGTTTCCTGACTTCTCCTTTCAATACACATCTCTGACAACTCCATCCTCGGCTGATGACACCACAGCCCCCAGAGAGACACCTTTCAGACAAGGGTCTCCATCACCCCAAGTCCTCACAGGACGCACAGACCCTACGGCATATTCCCTGTGTCTGGGAGCCCAGCATGCTCAGGTCGGAATCGCCGGGTTAAGGCTCTATTCTCCATACGAGTAATGTGGGGCTCAGGGAGTTGAACAGAGGCTGAGCTAGTGCAAGGCAGTGAGGGAGGCGGGGGACAAAAGAGGGGGTCCTGGCATGGTGGCACACACTGGACGGACAGAGACAGATAGGCCCCTGGAGTTCCCTGGCTGGCCAGCCTCAAACGGTAAGCCTCCAACAGCAGTGAGACCCTGCCTCAGAAAAACCAAGCTGGCTGGCTCTGGAGGAAGAGCGGCTGGGGGTACCTGATGCAGAAATGGCGAGATGGATGGGTGGGCAAGCCAGGAACCTGGTTGGTCCAAGTGTGGAAAGCCACTCAGACAGTTTGTCAACGCCACCCACTTTTGAAGGAAGAAGAAACAAAGCAGAAACAAGCCCTCACAGACTCCTAAGGCTCTCCAAGGACACACACTAGCCCTCAGACCCCTGTGACGCTGACGGCAGGGGCCAGCACACAGCAGCCGCCCTGTCTCCTCACAGCTGCTCCACACGCCAAAGCATCAGCATTAACGGCATCCGGAAGGCAGAGGAACCCGGTCCAGGTCTGCCGAGTGCTTGCCTTGGTGAAGGCACAGCCCTGAGCGATGACATTAGCAGAACCCGCCCCCCCATCCCCCCCCCCACTCACACACAAGCTCTCGTCTCACTCACCTGTGTAGACACCGGTGACGACATCTCCCTCCTCAGGATGGGGGCCGTCTTCCACCCAAGGTTCCTCTCCTTGTTCGAGGTGGAAGATCAGATCTGGCTTAGGGATTGGGTATCCTGCCCAGGAGAGGAACAGGTGGTGGTGGCTGCAGGGCTGGCTGTCGCAGTGGGGTCCAAGCCATCCCTGGCCACACGCAAATCCTCTGCTCTGAGGTCCTGTGGTCCACCCCTGCAAACCTGGCTTCCACACCCACCTCAGACCCTTCGCCATCAGGATGCCCAGCCTTTCTGCTCCTACCTAGAGGCTTCTGGGGCTGTACAGCCGAGAGGCCTGTGGACCAACAGCGGCACAGCATGTCTCCGCCTACCTCAGACCCCCTGCACCCAGAAGCCAAAATGGGCTGTCTGTTCCAAAAGGACGCTAAGGCCTCTGAGCCCTCCCAGCAGGCTGCCTGGGGCGGGGGGGGGGGGGGGCTGTCTTACCCAAGGAGACCAGGATCCCATAGTTCTCCTGCATTACTTCCCGGTAGAGGTCCCGCTGGCCCACATCCAGCCTCTCCCACTCCTCCAAAGAGAAGTACACGGCCACATCTTCAAAAGTTACCAGGCCCTGAGGAACACAGAGCCCCAGGGGAGATGCCAAAGGGATGCCCCGCTTCCAACCCCCAATTGAAATAAGGTAGGAAAACCCAGCGGGGACATGGCCAGGACCCCATGTGTATGTACTACATGTGCCTACATGAGCCCAGATGGTACTTCAGTCTCTCAGGCCTCTCCTATCCAGAAATAAAAACCTGAGACTCAGAGAGGGCAGAGGCCCTCACAACCCTTCTCTGTCACATCAACTGGTCCTAGCAAATACCTTGGCTAGGGTTAGGATGGACAGGTGGTACCAACCAAACTGAGGGTGGGCGCCGACGCCTGACCTAATAACAGGAAAACAGACCCCAGGAAGGGGACAGTCATTCTAGAAGACCCCAACCTGACTGGGGTGGGGTGGGGCAGCCACACCTTCCACAGTTGAGTGGGTGGTAGCCAGTTTGCTCGAGACAACATGATGGCCTGTGAAGGGACAGCGACCTGGGACAAACATCGCCACATAAGCCCTGGGCCTGGGCCTGAAGACACGCCACCCAGAGGGCTACAGACCACGGGGTAAGGCCACAGGGGACAGCAATGCTGACCAGTGCCCTGGGCTGCACCTGCAGAGAGCAGCTCACCTGAGTCAGGAAATGCTCCTCCCCTTCCTCTTCCTCCTCGTCCTCCAGATCTTCATCCTGAGTTGGAGACACCTGGGGGGTCTGCAGGGCTAAAAGGAAGACTGCTCAGAGCCAGTGGCACCTGGCTGGCCAGCAGGGTGGGGCTCCTGGCTCCTCCCACACTTCAGATCAGATTCAGGTCCAGTCCCACCGCCATGGTCCTAGGCTCTCGGTCTCCACAGCAGTGGCAGTGCCCGTTCTTACCTTTCCCTTGAAGAACTGGCGGCTTTGCATCACCACCACTGCTAAGCCGCTGCTGGGTCCCTGTGCTCAGAGTCTGCTCCTCTGCCAGCACCTCCTCCACATCAGCAGCATCACCATCACCACCGTTGTCCACCGAGTTGGCCTCCACCTCCACCTCCGCCGCTTCCTGCACCTGTGTGGCCATGTCCTCTTCTACTACCTCTTCCTCCTCTCTCCCCTCTTCCTCCTCCTCCTCCTCCTCCTCCTCCTCGTCGGGGTCAGCATCACATTCTGACCCATCTTCTGCTGGCTCCAGCTGGGTAGCTGGTGGGTCTGGAACAGTATGGAGGGCAGCCATCGTCCCTGGGAGAGAGCCTCCGTGCGGCCTGAAACACAGGGACACTTTACAGGGGAGGCCACAGAGCTGAGGGGGGACTGAGCTCTGTCTGCCATCTCAGGCTGGGCAACTGGCATGCCCAGAACCACCCCCTCGGGGGCTCCCAGCAGCCTCTGGGGCACGGCTTCTGTTCTCTTACCTGCAGCCATGTATCTAGCGGGAGCTCCAACCTGTTCCTGGGTGAGTCACCCCTTATCCCAACCCAGTCTGTCCTCAAGGACCAGACGCATGGAATGCAGCCAACAGAGCCCCAGGGAGCCACGTTTACTGACAGGTGAGTGTGATCTACAAGGGGAAGCCTGTCCCACGCAGAGAGCAGAGTCTTACCCAGCCCTCGGCGCACATGAACCAGGCCGGGCCCGAGGACTGTCGACCGCAGGTGCTTATACAGCTTGGGGGGTGCAGGGCCGTAAGGGAATCTGGCTTCGTCACTTTGAAGGAACAAGCTCTCAGAACCCCTTCTGTAAGTCAAGGGAGAGACGGGGGGGGGGGGGGGGGCATGAGCATGCAATACTCTTTCCCAGTCTCCAAGAGAAATGCAAATCCCAGTCACAGAGATGGAGTCTGGCTCCTGAGGTGACACTCCTTCACGCTGGAGGATCGGAGAATAAACACGGTTGAAATGTCAGCACCTCAGAGGCTCCCAGGGTCCTGTTCCCCCAGTGATGCCACAGACTCAGCCTAGCTGCACCTGGCCTGGAGCCTGGAGCCCACAGGCTCAAGGGATAGGAGCGGAGGTCCTACAGCCACTAAACTGTTCCTTGTCTACAAAAACACCAGCCCAGCGGAGCTCCAGGGCGGGGCAGTTGTGTTTGCTTTTTTATTATGTTTTTGTGGTGGATGTGTAATTTGTGGAGTAGTGGTGCGTGTCACGGCAAATGTGTGGAGATCGGATGACAGCTCGCAGGCGTCAGTTCTCTCCTACCCGTGGGCCTCAGGGATCAAACTCGGGTCATGAGGCTTGGCCGCAGGCGCCATTAGCTGTTGGGCCATCTCGCCAGCCCCTGTGGTTTCCACGAATTCATTCCTATGGTTCCTTCCACCACCCTGTCGCCCAGCACCTAACCTGTAAGTGTCTCAGATCTCAATAAGACTATTTTGCAAAGCGAGGCAGGCCACCCCAGCATGCTGAGTTCCACAAAGATCCTGAAATGCCAGGCCACATCAGACACTGGAGCCACCCCCCGCAGACAGCATCGTCTCAGGATGCTTAACCCCAGACAGTGGCAGGCAAGGATGCCCGGGGCCCTGAGAAGTGGGGCCGTTGTGCTGGGGATTCCCGTGGTCACACATGAGGGGCCTGCTTAGGCCGGCCTCGCCTCTATCCCATCCCCTCTCTGTTTAGACATCCTTAAGACCTATGCTCTAGGGGCTGGAGAGACGGCTCAGCAGTTCAGAGCACTGGCTGCTCTTCCAGAGGACTTGAGTTCAATTCCCAGAACCTGCATGGTGGCTTATGACCATCTGTCACTCCAGTTCCAGGGGGGACCCCATGCCCTTTTCTGTTCTCTGTGGGCACCAGGCATACAAGTCATACACAGACATCCACGGAGGCAAAACACACATAATTTTTTTTAAATTAAATCTAGACTTAGGCACCGGGGAGGTGGCTCAGTCAGTAATATGCTTGCTTCGCATGCATGATGACCTGACTTTGTTCTTTAGAATGTAAAAGCTGGGCATGAGGCACATGCCAATAATCCCGGGACCGTGGAGACAGAGACAGGAGGTCCCGTGGGACTTGCTGGCCAGCCGAGGTGGCCAACTAAGTGAGTTCCAGGTTCAGTGACAGACACTGTCTCAAAAAAACAAAAAACAACAACAACAACAAAAAAAAAACTAAGGTGGACAGCAACTGAGGACACCTACCATTGACTTCTGGCATCCACACACATTATCACGCACACACACACACACACACACACACACACTCACAGTCATAGCTAACTAAATGAACCCCACTCCATATTTTAGCACTAGGACTCTCTGATCATCCCTGCCAGCACCAACCACCACGCCCCTCCCCCCAGACCCACAGGCTGGGACTCTTGACCTCTACAAGCCCCCTTTGTCTTGTTCCCTGAGCTCTATAGATCCAGAAGCACCTGTCTCAAAGATTGAGGCCACAAAACTAGGCCTAAGAGAAGCGCCCGAGCCTTCCGGGGCTCCGTGGTGTTGGAAGACGCCTGAAGGGTAGGAACACACGCTTGTTCTCAGGGCACCGAGGACATTACAGGAGAGATTTCCCAACCACCACCTACCTCGGCTAGAGAAGGACCTGCTCAGCCTAGGGCTACAGAGCCAAACTGAGCGCAGACACCCACAGAACTAACTAACGCCTGTCTGGCCACCACCTTGACCAGCAACTTCAGACTTCCTGGACCAGACTGTTGTTTGCAAGGACACAAGGAAAGATGAAAGTCTGGGAAGGTAATTCGTGTGTTCGCCACACTAGCATGAAGACCTGAATTCAATCCTCCAGCGGGGGTGGGGGGTGGGGTGGGGAGTGAGAGGGGGTGGAGTACAATGCAGAACACAGTGCTATCTCTCTGTCAGCCACGCCCCGGGCCGGGCTGGCCAGGTAATCTGAATCGGTAAGCTCTGGGTTCAGAGAGACACTGCCTCAAAGGATATGATGACAAGTGACCAAGGAAGACAGCCATGCTGACCTCTGCTATCTGCATGCACACTGTATGTGCCTGCATGCACATATGCACACACAAAACTGTATACATGCAAATATGCACACAAAGAGGAGGAAGAGGAGGCAGCCCACCTTGGCTACTGTCTTCCCAGGCAGCATGCACAGTTTCTTTACAGAAGAGTATTCAACTGACGGATGATGAGGAGTCCCAACCTCTTCCCCCTAATTCCTATCCCAGGCTCCAGTACTTACTAAAGACATGGCCCAGTGATCTATAGTTAACAATGTGGACACTGGATTCTTTTTTTTTTTTTTTTTAAATCATTGTCAGGGCTCAACCGTCAAACTCCACAATAGGCCAGCCACAAACGGAGGGAAGGGTACACAAACTAAAACGCACCCCAGAAGCAATGACGAGTCTCTGTCTCCAAAGAGGGCAGTGGCCAAAACTGAGTCTGTGCACCAGCCCTGTGGTGGTGGCTGGTGCACACCTGACAGGACCTGAAGTTACAGAAGAGAAGATGCCCCTGGGGTGTCTCTGAGGGAACGGCTAGGCTAGATTAGGTTGACTGAGGTGGAACGATCCACCCTAATTGTGGGCGGCCCCGTTCCCTAGGCTGGGGCCTTGGTCTGAGGGAGAAGGGCAGCAGCTGAGGCCAGCGCCCATCTCTCTGCTTCCTGACTGGATGCCGTGTGAGCAGCCGCCTCCTGCTCCTGCTCCAGCCTCCGCGTCTTTCCCACCGCAATGGTCTGTACCTTTAAACCGTGAGGCCAAGCCAATGCTTCCTTCCTTCAGCCCCTTCTTCTCGGGACAGAGAAAGAAGGGAAAAAACCAAAAACCAAAAACAAGAAGACTACTAAAAGCCTCTAATGTCCACCAGAAGACAGGGCAGAAGCCAAGAAAAGCCCGATGTCCCAGGTGCTCTGACGGGATTCAGAACAAAGGATCTGAAAGCCGGTCTGCCCAGGCGAGGACAGTTCATATGCTTGCAACTAAGGCCCTGGGGGTTCCCTTCCTTCTAGCATATTCTTAGCGGCACTCTTGCCAATCAGTCCCTAGAACGGCTTTCTGCTCCATTCTCCTTAACTTCCTGTCCTGGATTAGAAATGTAGAGTAACCCCGGGGCCACTTCAACCCTCCTTTCCGCTAAAGTCCTGAGCCTGGGACACAGTGCTGCAGACATTCAGAACGGGGTGCAGCACCGTCCAGAGGAAGAGAATGTGCAAAGACACAGTGGTAAAGTTTGAAAAGTTAGGAACTCCAGAAAAGTCCCAAATTCAGGGGAGCCCACGTGAAGGAGCACGTTTGTGTGTGGGAGTGGGTGGGTTCATGCTCGCGCATGCGCATTTGTATCTAGTTACCTTCCTTCTGGCTCAGTAGCCCCCACTGACTTTAAGTCCCTTCAGGACATTTTGTCCAGAACGTCTTTCCCTGTGCACTACGATCTTTACCATCTGCCCAGTTTCTTGGAGCCCCTACTCTTCATGCTCCCTGGAGGTCATCCAGGACCCCCAGTGATCAGTCTCCTTAACCAGCCCCTAGACCAGCCAGTAGCGCCAGAACCAAAACTAAATGCTAATGCCACCCACCCAGGCTGAGCAGGTGGGCTGGTCCTCGCTGGTACCTGCACCGCGTCTACAGAATGCAGTCTAGATTCTGCCAACGCGTTCCACCACCCACCCGGGGGCAACAGATTTTAGCAGAGAGCAGTCCAGCCAGCCTCCGTTTACAGATGAGGCAGGTTGGGCCACGGCTCCTCAATGTCACAAAGCTGGCTGTAGGGCTCCAGGACAAGGTCTTTCCCTCTTCTTCCCTCTAGGGGCTGGAGGATGGGTACCTAGCATCCACTTCTCACTTGGGCCGGGAGTGGTGACAGCCCTCCTTGGAAGGTGTCTCTCCAGGGGGCGGGGGCGGCTCCGGCCCAGCTCCCGCCCCTAAGCTGGAGAAGGCGGCGCCAGCACCCTGCAAAGGTGCCATGCACGTCGTCCCCGGCCCGCCCCCTCCCACGCTGGAGTCTGTGCTCCTCTGGGGTGTTAAGCCATCCGTGACATGCCGCGCAGGCCCAGGCCGGTATTGGGGGGATCTAGGAGCCTGGGAGATCTAGCTCGTGCAGCTGCAGCTCCGACCCCACCAAGGACGGGCCCTGCAGTCCCGCGATCTCCCCGCGGACACCCGAGGCCTCCAGCTCCCGAGCATCCATGACGGCCAGCCTTGTCGCCGCCACCGCCCCCAGCGCGCGCGTCCCGCCCGCGCGCACCTGCCGCGTCCGCGCGCCCCACTCACCGCGCGCGCGCCCGGGCCCGGCCAAGCCGGAGCGAGACACGGACTTGTAGGGGGGGTGGGGGCTGTGACCACCGGGGACCCCCCCGCACTACACAAAGTGACGGCCGCGAGCTGCGCGACGGCGGAGGAGGCGGCGGCGCGTGGGCACCGGAAGTGCCGCCCGCCGGCCCCGCCTTGTCCGCGCCCACGGGGGGGGCACTTCCGGTCATGGGGCGTCTTGGAGCTCCGGGTGTAGACAGGGGCTGCTGCGCCGCACCCCCATATGCACGGAGGATGGTTATAGCTACCCACAGTGAACATCCCTCTATTACCTACTCCTCTACGTTTCAAGAGACCCCCTCCCACCCTTCCAGATGCCCATGACGTCCAGCCTCAGCAAGCATCTCTTCTCTCCAGATGACAGCCTGGGTCTGTCTACCTTTCGGCGTGCCAGGACGTGCCGGGAGCCCGTCCTCCTGTCCACCGGACCCTCCCTGGATCTCATGATGGTGGAGAAGGGTAGTGACCCCCTGTGGATATTCAGGCAGCGCTTGTCTGACCCTGATATGGGCAAGGGTGTGGCCAGGAGATTGATCGCTTCTGGCTTTATTTGTGTGTGCAGGACTGTGCTGACACGGGTGTGGCAGGCAGAGGGGCAGCCTGTTCAAGGCGTGAGGAGGATACTGTGGACTATCGCAGTCAAATGCATGAAAGACTGGAGATTGAGGTCAGACTAGATTTATGGTCTTCAAGTCCCTAATCTGTCGTCCCCAGGCTTGGCAAGAATATTGGGAAATAGTCTTGCAATGGTTTTAGACAGGTCAAACCTTGACAGTCCATTGATATATTCACGACTACTCTAGGCAGTGCTCTGTAGACCCAAATGGGCCTCTATATAATGAATCCCGTGGACCCTGAGCCTACTGGCCACCTATGTCTGGAGTGAATGTCCTAGGTACCAGTAGAGACCAACCCTGGACACGACACTGGGGAGACCAGGGTTCTAGCCTCTGCCCTCTCTCCCCTCTGCCTTGCCCTCTCCTCCCTTATATTGAAAAGCCTTTGTGAAACTCTCATGCTTTTCTTTGTAGACCATGCAAATCGG
>OZ030028.1:36643200-36650700 GCA_964023405.1 Apodemus agrarius
TTAAAAAATAATGTGGGGGCTGGGCGGTGGTGACGCAAGCCTATAATCCCAGCACTCTGGGAGGCAGAGGCAGGCAGATTTCTGAGTTCGAGGCCAGCCTGGTCTACAGAGTGAGTTCCAGGAGAGCCAGGGTGACACAGAGAAACCTGTTTGTTTTGGGGGGAGGGTTGTTTGTTTGTCTCGAAAAAACAAACAAACAACCCTCCCCCCCAAAAAAATCTCTAGAGAGATGGAGCCATGTTTAAGGACTTATACTGCTTTTCCAGAAGACCTGGGTTCATTCCCAGTACTCATAGCAGGTGAGGACTCACAGCTACCTGTAACTCCAGCTTCTGGGGAACCCACACTGTTTGCCCAATGGGCACTGCACTCATGTGCACACAAATGCACACACACACACACACACACACACACAATTAAAAATCCTAAAATATTTAAAAATATTAAGATAAAGTTAAGGCTCCTGAGGTAAGATACCCAACCTTGCCCTCTGACCTCCACAGGAATATGCACACATGCACACATAGGCACACAGGCACACATGAACACACAGGCACACATAGGCACACAGACACACATAGGCACAAATGCACACATAGGCACACATAGGCATACAGGCACACACAGGCACACAGAAACACATAGGCACAAATGCACACATAGGCACACATGCACACGTAGGCACACAGGCACACATAGGCACACAGGCACATATAGGCACAAATGCACACATAGGCACACATGCACACATAGGTACACAGGAACACATAAGCACACAGGAACACATAGGCATACATGAATACATAGGCACACATGCACACATAGGAACACAGGAACACATAGGCACACTGGAACACATAGGCATACATGAATACATAGGCACACATGCACAAAATAAATAAACTCTACAATGCAAAACTATATATCTACCTCCGCCGGGAAAGAGCTGTCCCTCCATCCTGGGCTTAAGCTTTCCCACAGTGTCACCAGCAGACATAAGGTGTCGGGGGTGGTCACAAAGCACTGAGGACAGAGCCTGACCCTCAGGGAATCAAGGAAACCCCAAAAGCTGTGACTGTGCCGACCACCTCCCACAAAAACCCCATGCAAAGAGCCGAGGGAAGCAGAGTCAGGTGGGTTCCTGGGCCTCCCTGGCACAGGCAATAAATACTTCACTCAAACCCGTCAGGAGCCAGAGACTGGAACACAGTAGGCCTGGGTGAGAACCTCAGGGTAGAGCTTGGAGTGATTCAAGGAGCGCCAACATAGTGGGCAACAGAGAGGTCATGGTTTGACAGGATGGTGGGGGTGTTACATGGGTGTCCTGGGAAGCAGCGAGAAGACATGTAAAAGCCATTGAGATGGTACAGGAACCAAACAGACAAAAGGGCCGCCATACGGCATGAGGATCTGAGTTCGGATCCTCAGAACCCACAGATAAGTCAGGCACCACGCCATGTGCATGTAATTCCAGCCCTGGGGAAAGGAAGACAGGAGGGACACAGGGGCTTCAGTAAGAGACCCTGTCTGATGATAGGCAAACAGATAAAAAGAAGGAGGGGGAGAAGGAGGAGAACTAGAGGAAGACAGGTGGACCACAGGAGCTCCGTTCCAGTGGAGTGAATGAGCTCCAGGCTCAGTGAGAAACCCTCAAAGACTAAGGAAAAGCGTGACCAAGGGAAATACTTACCAGTAGCCTCTGGCCCCCACATGGGCATTTGCACACGTGCACGGGTGCACCTGTATGTACACACGTGTGCACGCGCACACACACACACACAGTTGTTGAGACAACCTTGATGGACAAAGTGACAGCCTATGAGGTGTGTGTGATTCCCCTTGAGAATCCCGAGTGTCCCAGGTCTGCGGTGTGGTCCGTTGACACCAGCATGACAAACAGGCCCATCTTCCCTGTGGATGGAGTCGTCCCCCCTCCTGCCCCGCCCAGGCATCCAAGTCCACTGTAAGACCCCAGCAGAGAGCATTTGCATGGCATGGGGAGAGAGCCTTCACTGGGCCTGGATCAACGTGGCCAGAGGGTCCACCAGACAGCGCTGGATCAACTCCAAGGGCCTGCAAAGACTCAGAAAGGGACAGGGTGGGGTATCTTGCCTGAAGACACAGGAATGGCCAAGGGCCTCCCCCCGAGAGTCCTCAACTCTGTCCCCACCTCTGTGCCATCATTGCCACCCCAGCAGTGACAAAAATCTCATCCAGTTGGTTTCCCCATGAGCTCCACCCTCAGTATCTGATGAAACCCTCCCAGCACCCCTAAGTGACTGATAGCTCATCACCTTCACCTGCCTGCCCGCACAAGCACGGCCCGTGGTCTCTTCAGGCACAATCCCCCATCCTTGGTGGTTTTCCATCTGTTGACACCTGCCCCGCCCCCCAGCTCCTGGACAACACAGTCCATGGTGTGTTCCTAATTCAGCTGGTTCTATCCTCAGGTCTCTAGCCCTGAAGTAAATGTGATCTTAGTATTTTTACTTTCTGTGTTTGTATGTGTTTTGGTGTGTGTGTGTGTGTGTGTGTGTGTGTGTGTGTGTTATGCACATACTGTGTTCCCACACACTGAGGCCACTGAGGATGTCAGTTGTGGCTCCAGCACTCTCTGCCTTACTCCCTTGAGACAGATCTCTCAGTGAATCTAGGCTGGCAGCCAGCAATCCCAGCAATCCTCCTGTCTCCACTCCCTATAGCACTGGGCTTACAGGTACCTACTCAGCTTTTCATGTGGGTTCTGGTGATTCAAACTCAAGTCCTAATGCCTGTGTAGCAAGAGTTCTTGCTTACCGAATCACGTCCCTAGTCCTAATATCTCTCCCTCTCCATCTCCATCTTCTCCCCTCTCCTCCCCCGCCTCTCTCTCTCTCTCTCTCTCTCTCTCTCTCTCTGTGTGTGTGTGGGGGGGGTTGTGCTTGTGTGTGTGTGTGTGTGTGTGTGTGTGTGTGTGTGTGAGAGAGAGAGAGAGAGAGAGAGAGAGAGAGAGAGAGAGACTGACTCCTGTAGCTAAGTCTGATATAAAACTTGTTCCTGATCCTTCTGCTGCCACTGGGATCAAAAGCACATGCCGCCGTACCGAGTTTATGAGGTGCTGCGGACCAAACCCGGGGCTTCTGACATGCTAGACCAGGCCCCGCCAACCAAGCTACATCCTGGCAGGAGGACCTTCCTTTCTTTTTCCAGCTAGCACTGCAGGGGCTGGAGAGATGGCTCAGTGGTTGAAGAGAACTTGCTGCTTTTCCCTCGGGTGGTTCCCAGCACCTACACGACAGCCCAGCGGCACCTGCAGCTCCGGTCCCAGGGGATCTGATGCCGTCCTGACTTCTGCTGGACCAGGCATGCTCATGGTGCGCAACCCACATGCAGACAGCACACTCATGCATACAAAATTAGATAAAAAAAAAAAAAATCTAAGTACAGGTTAGGCAGACCGACACCGCAACTGTCTGTCCGATCTGGGGAGGTGGGTCAGTGCTCCCCGTGCTATGGTTTTTGCTTCCCTGTGCAAGTCCTAAAAACTGAGCTGATGTGGACATTCCTTAACAGTCTCCTCCGTCACTAAAACAGTCTGTTCTAGTGAGAGCTTTGGCTTCCTTTAAACCTGTTATGTTAAGTGAATATGTTTTGTTTTAATCCGAGGTGTGGGACACAGGGCTGCTCCAGGTTGTCCACAGCCACCCACTGTGCTTGTCTCCTGCTCTAGTGGGGCGTAATTTTTGCCAGCCTGCAAAATCTGGGGACTCTGCAGAGGCAGAGTCTGAGGACTCTGGAGAGCGTATAAATGGGAGAGCCCGGGGAGGGGCTGTGCGGCTGCTCCTCCTCCTTCCTCCTTGCTGCTGCCAGGTCCTGCTTGGCCCTGCTGCTGCTGAATGGCTGGCTTGGTGGACTGCTGAATATTCTGACAACAAGAATTAAACTTGCGCCGGGCGTGGTGCACGCCTGTAATCCCAGCACTTGGGAGGCAGAGGCAGGCGGATTTCTGAGTTTGAGGGCAGCCTGGTCTACAGAGTGAGTTCCAGGACAGCCAGGGAGGGCTACACAGAGAAACCCTGTCTCGAAAAACCAAAAATAAAATAAAATAAAATAAAATAAAATAAAATAAAATAAAATAAAATAAAATAAAATAAAATAAAATAAAATAAACTTCCAGGGCTGGAGAGATGGCTCAGCGGTTAAGAGCACTGACTGCTCTTCCAGAGGTCCTGAGTTCAATTCCCAGCAGCCACATGGTGGCTCACAACCATCTGTAATGGGATCCGATGGCCTCCTCTGGTGTGTCTGAAGACAGCGACAATATACTTACATATATAAGATAAATAAATCTTTTTTTAAAAAAAGAATTAAACTCACCCCCAGTGAGCCTAGTGCCCCCGTCAGCAGGAAGTAGCCTATAGGGGTCTACGCCCCCTTCCCCTCTATCCTTTTTCTCCTGCCTAGTGCTGGGGAATTGAAAGAGACTTGGGTAGAATAAGAATTGGGAAAGACAGTAGAGATCTAAGAGCCCATAAAGTAATAGATGATAGCTTCCCTTAAGCAGGTATGTAAACACCTCAAAATAGATTCCAGAGTTCCCTGAAACTGACCGGATTCACTAGGCCCCTCCCCGCCACAGTAAACAAATAAAGCCAAGAGTTTCCCTCAGAAGGAAGACTCTTAGACATGACGAGCTGCAAAGAAGAAATGGAAACCGTTGGAGCTTCCTAGAGGAGCTTTAGACCAAGGAAGGCTCTCCAACCTGCTGAGCTGCCCACAGGCTGTTCAGTGTACTCCGGGTTCCCGGCGTTTGTAAACTATCTGCCTTACGGCTGTCTTTGAGACATCTCTGCTCCTGTAAGAAACCCTTCACCCATATCCCTGCAAGTAACCCCAATAAAATTCATTGGTTCACCAGACTGGACTTGAGTGGTATATCGTTCCTTTGGGCTGTCGTGGGATCCTTATCTGGAGTGAGAAGATGTATGTGTTGTGTCTCCTCAGGAAAAGTTTTGTTATACGTCATAATGGGTGCGCAGACAGGGTTCAGAACCATAGGGACACTTGGCTATCTCTGTCTGAGGTCCCCCTAAATATCAGGGGTGAGAGGAGCAGAAAGGAGGGGGTGGATGCTGGGGAGGGGACCAGGAATATGCAGGGCTCTGTTTGAATCCGCAGTTCTCTGAGCTGGACAGACCTGTGTTCACAGAGGTGCTGTGCAAAAAGCTGATCGGGCCAGGGACTCAAGGCTGGTGTGGAGCCTTGGTGGTTTGGCTGCATCTGTGGTTGGGCAAGATGAGTAGGAAAGGCTTTAGCAGATCTCAGTAACTTAGACCAACATGTGGAGAGAGTCCGTAAAGTAAGATCACAACCTAGGGGAGTCAGTAAGATGGTAACGTAGAGGAACAGGTCTGTCCCGGCTACGTGCAGACAAACTCAGCTATGTTTGTGTCTGAGCTGGAGGTCCTACGTGCCAAACCGTGTGCTGAAGGGCTTCCACAGAGTGTGTGTGTGTGTGTGTGTGTGTGTGTGTGTAAAAGTTTCATCTCCTCCTTAATGTATAGTACATATGGAACTCATTTGAAAATGTAAATCTCTGGGCTTATGAAAGCTACTATTGCAAACTGTTCAGGATAATTAAGAAATGCGAGTTAGTAGTTAGTTACCTACAAATAATCTCAGTTTTAGTCATGTTAGGTACTAGTTTAGTTCAGACGCCAAAAGATGCAGAAGATACCCCCTGCCCAGTGTACTCTTGCATCCCTCTGACGTGCAAGTTCTACCTCTTACACGCCCCTACAGCCTCCCCACATAGCAACTGTGTGCTTGGAAGCACACAACAGCCGGGCGTGGTGGCGCACGCCTTTAATCCCAGCACTTGGGAGGCAGAGGCAGGTGGATTTCTGAGTTCGAGGCCAGCCTGGTCTACAGAGTGAGTTCCAGGACAGCCAGGGCTACACAGAGAAACCCTGTCTCAAAAACCAAAAAAAAAAAAAAAAAAAAAAAAAAAAAAAAAGAAGCACACAACACAACAGACAAAACAGACAAAGCTGTGAGATAGCTCAGAATCAATCACCACAGCCAATCCTGCCATGTTTAGCAGTGACCTATTCAGTCGAATATGTTCCCAAAGCTAAGCAGAAAGTAAACGGCAGGAAGCAAGCAGCGTTTGTGCGTTCAGATTTATTTCAGATCTTCAAGCCCTTCAGAGAGCTACAGAAGACGGCATTTAAGACGTTTTAATAATCAAAGGCTTTAGCCGGGCGGTGGTGGCGCACGCCTGTTATCCCGCACTCTGGGAAGCAGAGGCAGTCGAATTTCTGAGTTTGAGGCTAGCCTGGTCTACAGAGTGAGTTCCAGGACAGCCAAGGCTATACAGAGAAACGCTGTCTCGAAAAAAAAAACCAAATCCAAAAAAAAACAAAATAATAATAATAAAGGCTTTACACACACACACACACACACACACACACACACACACACACACACGTCAGCTACCAGCAGCACCACATCTACTTCAAAGAGGATGATGGGTGCAGAAGAGCCTCTGAATGGAGTTTGCATCACACCTGGCAAAGCTGGGTGCTGGGCAAACCCGCCCCACCCCGCCCCGCCCCGCCCCGCCCCGCCACTGCTGACAGAACACTGTCCAACTGCAGACAAGCAGGACACTGGGACGTCTGCTGACCGACTTTGCTGAGATGGGGTAGGCCGATCCTTCAAAAGTCCTGCTTCACAGAAAAGCCTGTCAGATATTCTGGGCCTGCTGGCCGAAGACCGGATGCCCCAGCCATGCAGAAACGCCTCCGGTGCTGTCTGGGCCTCCGCCATTCCTTTAGTTTTGGAAGTTTCTTGCCAACTTCCTGTTAGCTCAGATAAAAATTGATCCTCTTGAGGTCTCTGATGAAGTTAAAGACTGGAAAGTTATAGTCTCACTGTTTTCCTTAGTAAAGATGTAAAGACATAAAATCTTTAGTTGTTTAAGATCTAAGAAAAATGTTTTAAGGGCTAAAAAGATTTTTTTTTTAAGTTGACAAATGCAAGTTATGATAAGAAAGTGCTTTGGGTACAGAACTTTGGACCTACCAAGATAGGATAATGGGATACTTTCTCCAAGGGGCTAAATGTAAATAGACTGGGTATTGTAAATATAGCTCGTACCTGACAGTTCTCAGAATTGCTCTTATTGTATATAGCTTTTTGATGCTAGAGAAAAGCCATTTTTGGACTAAAATTGGAAATATAGTGGTAATTTTGTTTTCTTAAAAAACAAAACAAAACAAAACAAAACAACAACAACAACAAACTCAAATCAGGCAGTGGTGGTGCATGCCTTTAATCCCAGCACTTGGGAGGCAGAGGCAGGGGGATCTCTAAGTTTGAGGCCAGCCTGGTCTACAGAGTGAGTTCCAGGACAGCCAGGGCTACACAAAGAAACCCTGTCTTGGAAAAAACAAAAACAAAAACAAAAAACAAAACAAAACAAAAAACCAAAAACCCTCCTCAGTTTGTTATATAAAT
>OZ030028.1:36653200-36665700 GCA_964023405.1 Apodemus agrarius
CAGCTCGGTTGCTCTTACTGTTCTTCCACACTGAAATCTGGTTCCCAGCACGCACATTGGGCTGCTCCAGGCCATCTGTAATTGCAATTCCAGGGAGTCTGCCGCCCTCTGCTGGCCTCTGTAGGCACCTGCACACATGTGGCAATGAACGCCACAGGCACATTACACACACACACACACACACACACACACACACTTAAATTTAAAAAAATAATAATAATAACAGACCGGGTGGTGTGGCACACGCCTTTATTTCCAGCACTTGGGAAGCAGAGGCAGGTGGATTTCTGAGTTCGAGGCCAGCCTGGTGTACAGTGTGAGTTCCAGGACAGCCAGGGCTACACAGAGAAACCCTGTCTCGAAAAATCAAAATAAATATAAAATAAAATAAAATAAAATAAAATAAATAAAAATAAAAATAAAAACGGGCTGGAGAGATGGCTCAGAGGTTAAGAGCACCAGCTGCTCTTCTGAAGGTCCTGAGTTCAAATCCCAGCAACCACATGGTGACTCACAACCATCTGAAGATAGCTACAGTGTACTTAGATATAATAAATAAATAAATCTTTAAAAAAATAACAGAATTATTCCCTTGTAGTGAGTTTGTGACAACCTGTCAAGGTTGAGGTCAGCAGTAACAAAACAACCTAACTAAGCCACAGTAGAGGCATGTTGTGGATAGCCCTGGGCTCGTACTTTGATGTTAATTCCACTCCTCAGTGGGGCTGCAGATGAGGAGTTGCCTTGTGAACTGTCTCCCCACCTTAACTTTTCAAATAAAGGCTTGAGCCAATGATTGGGCAGGAGGAAAGTGGGAGGAGCAGAGAGTCTAGGGGAGGAGCTACGGAGTATAAAACAGGAGGAGGAGGAGCAACGGGAGAAGAAGAAACGAAGAGAAGAAAGGGGAAGAAATGAAGAGAAACGGAAAAAGAACTGGAGAGGCGGCAGGGAGAGAAGCTCGGGGCCTGGAGAACCCGCAAGTTGTATGGGATTAATGTAGATTGAAACAGAGTAGTGGAGTGGGAGTCCTGCCCAGTCTTAGGCTTGTAGCTTGTTTTGTTAACTGCTGAGTTGAGCTTTCTTTCACCGAGGAACTGGGTTGGAAACATGGTAGCAACAAAATGGCTGCCCAACATATTGTTTAGAACCTAACAAACCTGAGATAAAACGTTAGCTGCCTGAGAAGCCCCGAACGGCTTGGACAGCAGATACAAAGGGTTCCGGACCAGGTAATTCATTGACATAAGAGAGAGATATACCATCTTGATACTTAAAGATGGGTAAAACAATAAAGACCGTTTTGGCTCTATGTGATGATATTTTGAGTGATTTGACAGGAATCGATTTAGAGAAAAAAGTCATTGGAATTGCAGTACTTATTCTCTTGATTTACTATGTCATCTCAAGAGTCCTAGACAAAAAATTCCTTGCCTTAGAAAAGAGATTACAAGTAACACTAGAACTAAAGGTTCAGGATTTCATAGGTCAAAATAAGGCAGATGCTGCAATATTAGAATTACAATACAAAGAGAAGCTAAGATTATGGAAGCAGGGCTTAGAACAGAAGATACAGGAAATTATAAAACAGCATGAACAACAGAAAGAAGAATTTAAAACTTGGCAATGTGGCCTAGAGGAAACACTAGAATTGAAGACCCAGGAAATGATAGAACAGAATAAGAAACAGAAGGAGGAGAATGAAGGTGTGAGACAGGAGTTAGAAAAGATGCTAGAACAAAGGATGCAGCAGTTTGAAACATTAGAATTGAAGACTCAGGAAATTATAGAACAGAATAAGAGACAGAAGGAGGAGAATGAAGGTGTGAGACAGGAGTTAGAAAAGATGCTAGAACAAAGGATGCAGCAGCTCACAGATCAGACTGAGCAGCAGAGAGAAAAAAATGAGGATTGGAAGCTAGACTTGGAGAATAACCTTTTAAAATTAATCAATCAGAATAAAATAGACAGTAGACTCTCAGAGTTGCAATATAAAGAAAAGATCAAAATGTGGAGGCAGAACCTTGAACAGAAAATACAGGATCTCAAGGAAAAGGAAAATACTCAGGGAGGGATAGAAGATAAAAGTAGAGAAAACCAGCCAAAAGTTATTAAAAAACAAACTTTAGTCTATCCTGTCAGTATACAACAAAGACCTTCAGATGATGATCATCCACAGGGTTATCAGGAATTCGAATGGCAACCTGTGGATGTGTTAGATCTAAGAAAATTTAAGGAAAGTGTCACTAATTTTGGAATGCATTCGCCATTTGTGAAACAAATTCTGACTTCTTGGGCTATTAAAAATAGAATAATCCCACAAGACTGGAAGGATATGGCAAGAGCAATACTAGAACCTGCTGCTAATTTACAATGGGTCGCATGGTGGAGAGACGGAGTGAGGGAGATAGCACGAGAAAATAGAGCCAGGGGTAGAGAGATTTCTGTAGACCAGCTGCTTGGTGAGGGTCGCTTTGCTGAGGTAGAAGTGCAAGCTATATATGATGAAGAAACCCTAGCCTTGTGTTGATTGTTAGCTTTAAGGGCCTGGGACAAAGTTGCAGAATCAAGGAAAAGACTTGAGCCATTTACTCAAGTCATACAAGGTCCACAAGAAACCTTCCCTGACTTTTTACAAAGACTAACCTCAGCTGTGGAAAGGAGTATATCAGATTCTGCAGCAAGGAAGGCAATAATTGAGTCTTTAGCTTTTGAGAATGCAAATACTGAATGCAAGGAAGTAATCAGACCATTGAGGGCAAGGTCAGCATCAATAGATGAGTGGATTAGATATACAATTGATGTATCTCGCCAATGATATGACGGTAATAGGAAAAGCTGCCACTAGACACCTAGGAATGACCCAGAATTTTAAATGTTTTAATTGTGGTGAATGGGGTCATCTCAGAAATGAATATAGAAAAAAACAAAGTAATATCAAAAGGGGGCCTATGCCTTTTGGAATATGTCAAAGGTGTAGCAAAGGCCGGCATTTAACTAGGGAATGTAGATCGAGAACAGACAAATGGGGCAACACCCTGCCAAAAAACTCCCAGGGGGGCCTCTCGCAGGCCACAATGCCAGACAAGGAGAGTTCTCTTCCTCAGGACAATTAAGTGTCACTGCGTCAAAAACAGATGTTCTAAGACCAGACAAGACTGAGGCAAGTTCTGTAGACAATTCAGAACGCCTCAAAGGGACCCAAAAAAGAATATTTTGGCAAACTTCTATAGAGGATCACAGGCCAAAACTAAGAATATTAGTAAACAATATTAAGATTGAAGGAATGGTTGACACTGGAGCAGCTGTTACCATTATCTCTCCAAAATCTTGGCCTGTAAGTTGGCCACTTCAAGAAATAGATATCCAATTTCAAGGAGTTGGGACCTTATCCTAAATAAAGCAAAGCACCAGATGGCTTAAATGTATAGGACCAGAAGGTCAGGTAGGAAAATTGAGCCCATACGTGGCTGTTATAGCCATTAATTTATGGGGAAGAGATCTATTACAGCAGTGGAATACACAAATTAATATCCCCTCAGTCTCGGTATGTAACCATGAAACTAGTCGGGATTCTAATGAAAATCTTAAATTAGTTAAGGAATCTTATCAAAGGCAGTTGCAGACTGTCCATAAACAAGATACAGCAATTGTGGAGAGATCAAATCAAACTCTAAAGGAGATGCTTAATAGGCAAAAAGGATCAATGAGAACCCCCAAGGATAGATTACATAGTGCCTTATTAACCTTAAATTTTTTAAACGCCAATGAACAAAACACCACAGCTGCTGAAAGACATTGGGCTGTGGAACGAACTATTGAACTAAACCAGCCTGTTTACATTAAGGATATTCTAACATCAGAATGGAGAATGGGAAATGTGTTACGCTGGGGGAGGGGCTATGCCTATTTTTCCACAGGAAAAGAAAAGCTGTGGGTCCCTTCCAAGTTGATAAAAATCAGACATGACAAAGGGAGACCTCCTGAGGACCTTGACGACAGAGAAGAAAACGGAGACTAACACAATCAACAAAATAGGTGATGTATATGTGGGTGATGTTTATGTCTCTGTATATGGAGACAGCTCTGGAACTGGCTGAGACTAAAATGTCTATAAACAGCCATTAACACTTGTTGGGTGTTACATACCATCCTTTACGAGGACATGGATACACAGTTACATTTTAGTTTGACCAAGTGATCAAGCTAATCTGAAGAAAGGCAGTCAGACGTCTTTCTTTATTGATCTTCATTGGCCAATATGTGCCTCCTGCATGCTCTGTGTGAATGTCTTTACCTGTTTACTTGTTGCTTTTAAGTTTTGTATACTACAGGGATGAAAGAAGAGAAAGACAGCCCTGAAAAGATTCACACACCAGGATGCGGAGATCTGGGACCTTCCATTCCAGCTTCACACTTGACTCTATTTCAACTACATCAAAGCTGATTCTCTTAAAGACTTGCTTCCAGAACTCTACTTGCCTCTCCAGCCTTTCAGAATGTCATGGTCAAGATTTCATCTGACACAGAGGCATGAACGTTCTCACCACATAGTGACTGGAAGGCAAATAATGCCAGCTAGTTCTCAAAATTTCTTATTTCCCTTTGGGCCCCCAGATGGGAATTCTTCGCCCCAATTCAGCTGGAAGCAGACAGAAGACAATCATCATCCAGTTCCTTATGTGGGGTGGATGGTTCTGGTTATTTTAGGAATTATAGATATGTTATCATTTTAGGGATACTTTACAAATGTAGCTTTGGTTAGGGAGGAAACTAAAGAACTTAAACTCAGGGATTTCTACCTTTCCTTTCCTCTTCTCTATCCTTCTTTCTTAGGTAAAGGAGAAGTGGGTGGAAAAGAAAAAGGGGGATAAAGTAATATCATAGAAATTATAGAAATAGACAAATAGGGATTGGTGAGAAAATGTACTTTTAAGCAAAACATTACATAGCCAGATCTTACATTGGTAGAATTCTTTATAATTGATGCAAAGTCTATTGGTTCAGAATTTAGTAAATTTTGATGTAAATTTAAGGTTTTCATTGGTATGAATTTACTATTGATATAAAACTGGGATTAATATTGTTACCCCATGTAGGCATTGTGCCTATATGACACATTTAAGAATACAAGGCTTAGACCCAGTCCTTCTATAACTGCTAGTATAAACTGCTTTTAGATGATTAAGTAATACAAGTTAAGGGCCAGATAGCAAACCCGTGGTTATGAGTTAGTTAAAAGAGTGTTCCTGAGCTATTTTGATTAGAAACAGCTGAGAATAGTCAAGGCTTAACAATTCAGAGATGTTTTAGGTAGACAGATGGTCTTCAAAGGTGTCAGAAGTCCACAGAATATGATGTTTATTGACATTTCTTTATTAAAGATCATTTGACTGGAGACCTGTCTGCTCCTGACAGCACCCCTTTCTTGATTTCAAAGAAGAACTTGTGCATCAGTGGAGTTGCTTCAGTTGTGGCGAGACAGTCACCAGGCAAGAATTGCCTCATTTCATCTACAGACAAATACTGTCCAAAAAAAGGACACACTGCGGAATAGTCGACTGATAATCTCTGCCAACACAGAGTAATCAGCCCTTCAAAATTCTGCATTACCAAGGTCTGTCAGATGATCCTGGGCCAGAAGGCTGAAGACTGATGCTCCAACGTTTTGGTGTATATAGGGCCTGTCCAGGTGATCAGGGTCTCTATAAATTGGCTAAGTTTTAGAAGCTATATTTTGTGCTTCTCATACTTTCAGGTAATATTAGTCATTCTTGGATTTCTGATGGGGTTGAAGACTAATAGTCTTATAGCCCGTCCAAGCTGGTTAGCATTTAGAAAGATAATACAGATTTGAGAGGATGTTTTTCAGATGGGTTACAGTCTAAAGTGTACTTGAGTCAGGTGTAGAATTATAAGTCTTTTAAGTTCCAATAGATGACAGGGGTACTACTTAATTGATTAAAAAATGATTGACTGGGTGTTAGGTCTATCCTGTATGCTATATATTACAAAATGGTAATAATTGTGCTCAATTGATGTCTGAGATAAAAGAGCCTTTTAATTGGACAGAAAGGGGGAAATGTTGTGGATAGCCCTGGGCTCGTACTTTGATGTTAATTCCACTCCTCAGAGGGGCTGCAGATGAGGAGTTGCCTTGTGAACCTTCTCCCCACCTTAACTTTTCAAATAAAGGCTTGAGCCAATGATTGCGCAGGAGGAAAGTGGGAGGAGCAGAGAGTCTAGGGGAGGAGTGACGGGGTATAAAACAGGAGGAGGAGGAGCAAAGGGAGAAGAAGAAAGGGGAATAAATGAAGAGAAACGGAAAAAGAAACGGAGAGGCGGCAGGGAGAGAAGCTCGGGGCCTGGAGAACCTGCAAGTTGTATGGGATTAATATAGATTGAAACAGAGTAGTGGAGTGGGAGGCCTGCCCAGTCTAGGCTTGTAGCTTGTTTTGTTAACCGCTGAGTTGAGCTTTCTTTCACCGGGGAACTGGGTTGGAAACATAGTAGCAATAGAGGCAGAGCAAGGGTGTCATCCCCGAGCAGACATAGCCTGAGAGAGGGTCTAGGGACTAGCCCTCCAGTCCTCTCAACACTGACGATCTAAGTTCACTCTGTTAATCTCCAGCCCACGCCACTCCTCACTCTACCAACGGTTTATTTTTATTTTTTTTTATTTTGGTTTTTTGAGACAGGGTTTCTCTTTGTTGTTGTTGTTTTGTTTTGGTTTTTCGAGACAGGGTTTCTCTGTGTAGCTCTGGCTGTCCTGGAACTCACTCTGTAGACCAGGCTGGCCTCGAACTCAGAAATCCGTCTGCCTCTGCCTCCCAGAGTGCTGGGATTACAGGATTAGAAACAAGGGGAGAATCACTGTTATTGGGGGCTGGGCGCAACAGTGCATGCCGGTAATTCTAGAACTCAGGAGGTTGAGGCAGGAAGGCCAGGAATCCTGGGCTTGCCTGGGCTACCGGGAAAGTTTCAGGCCAACCTGGGCAAAATCGTGTTTCAAAATAAGAAGCAGACAGGGTACCTGGCTCAATGGTAGGGGTCCTCACAGAACGCACAAGGCTCGGTGGCAGAGCCCCTGCCTGGAATCTCCCAGTAAGGGGATGGAGGCGTGGCTCAGTGGTGGAGCCTCTGTCTGGCGTCTCGGGGGCGTGGCTGTGGGGGCGTGGCGTAGACCCTTGTCTAACATCAACAAAGCTTTAAGTTCCATCCCAGACCACGGCACCAAGAAGTCAGTGTGTGTGTGTGTGTGTGTGTGTGTGTGTGTGACAGTTTTCTCATCTCTGGGTGCCTTTTACACAAAGAGCAAGGGAGTCCTGTGTCCACTGCTTTCTGCAAGCCTCTGAATCTTGCTATGATGTAATAGTGCTTTGGAGACAGCATTGTATTTCTTTTTGCTGCTGCCTTCTGCTTCCCTTGGGTGACACCAGCTCCCTCCTTTTCAATTGTATTTAAATTGTCCTTTTCTTTTTGATATAAAGTATCACTATGTAGCCCAGGCTAGCCTCCAATTCTGGATCCTCCTTCAGGGTCCCAAGTGCTGGGATTACAGGCGTGAACTACCACACCACGTCTGGCTGCCTTCCTCCCTCTCTTTTATGAGACAAGATCTTGCTATGTACCCCTTGAACTCACTCTTCTGCATCTGCTTCCCAAGTGAGTGCCAGGATTATAAATGTATGCCGCCAAACCTGGCAATACCCCAGCTTCCCCCCCCCATCTCTTTGACTTTCATTTCCCCCCAAGTGTGTCTTGGACAGGTCTCGTCTGCTGCCAGCATCAAGGGCAAAAAATGGGATCAGAATGCATGTGATGGATAGAGGCACATGAACAGGGGTAGCCTCGGCTCACTCAAGTCAAAGAATCACTCAATTCTAACATTTTTGGCTAAAACCAAAAGGAGGGGCAGGTAGGATTGCTCAGTGGTAGAGCCTGACAGGCGGAGTGTGATCGCTGGGATCCAGCTGGTTGGTGGAAGCAGAGAGCCCACCCCTGAAAGCTGTCCTCCGTACACGGGGTCTGACACAGACTAACAAACACCTCTGTGGGCGGAGGGCGGAGGCAGAGCCCTTGTTGATGCGAGGGTCCCCGTCAGCCCTGCGACCTGCAGGGGGCTGTGCCACCAAGACGGACCCACTTTTCAGATTTGTTCAGGGCGAGCTGGAGAGCTGGCTTAGTGGTAAAGAACACTTACTGCTCTTCCGGGATCTCCCGTTTGGTTCCCAGTACCCACCTCAGCCCGCTTACAGCCACTCTGGGACCCCGGCTCCAGGGGACCTGGCACTTCTGGCCTCTCTGGGTGCCACTTACGTCCATGTGCACACACACACACACACACACACACACACACACACACACGCCTACAGATAGTGAGAAATAAGAAAAGCAGGGCTGGAGAGATCAGCAGTTAAGAGCACCGGCTGCTCTTCCAGAGGACCTGAGTTCAATTCCCAGCAACCGCCTGGTAGCTCACAACCATCTGTAATGAGTTCTTTGTTTGTTTGTTTGTTTGTTTGTTTTTTGTTTTTTTGAGGCAGGGTTTCTCTGTATAGCCCTGGCTGTCCTGGAACTCACTCTGTAGACCAGGTTGGCCTCTAACTCAGAAATCCGCCTGCCTCTGCCTCCCAAGTGCTGGGATTAAAGGCGGGAGCCACCACCACCCGGCTGTAATGAGTTATGTTCTCTTCTGGTACATGCAGATAGAGCACCCATATCCATTAAACAAACAAACAAATAAATAAATAAAAATTTTAAATAAATCACAGCACTCAGGATGGCAGAGGCAGGCAGATCTCTGTGAGTTCGAAGCCAGCCTGATCTACAGAGCAAGTCCAGAACAGCCCAAGCTACACAGAGAATCCCTGTCTCAAAACAACCATCACGACAGGGACCACAAACCCTAAAACATGTTCAGAAGCAGTGCGTTCGTAGTGTCGCCCTAAATCGAAGGTTCTCAACCTGTAGGTCTCTAATCTTCTGTTGGGTAAAAATGACTTTTCTACAGAGGTTGTCTATCAGATATCCTGCGTTTGGGGTCTTTACAGTGCAACCTGTAACAGCAGCAGAATTACAGTTTTGAAGTAGCAATGCAAATGACGTTATCGCTGGGGGGTGGGGCGGGGGTCACCACTACATGAGCTCTGGTATGGGGGTCTCGCTGTTAGGAAAGGTGAGAACCACCAGCACACGCCCACACATTCTCACCCTCGGAAAGACCTGTTCTGATTCGGGAGACGGCTCAGTCGGCAGAGAGACCACCGTGCAAGCCCGAGGGCCCCAGTTCAGATCCTCAGCCCCCACACGGACGACAGGCGTGGTGATACATCTCTGTGGAGAGCCGAGGACAGGGCTGCGGGGACAAGGGAGCTCATCAGCCAGGCAGTCTAGCCAGCGGATGTACTCAAAGCTCAGTCGAGAGACCCTGTCCCAAAAAGTAAGGGGACTGGGGCTGGCAAGATGGCTCAGCAGGCAAAGCGGCTTATCACACAAGCCTGGCTTCCTGCATTCAACCCTTTGATCCATATAAAGGTGGGAGGAGGGGCTCCGTAAAGCTGTCTTATGTGCACTTATGTGTCTTATGTGCACTGTAACACATGCATCCCCTACAAACACACACACACATACACACACACACACACACATGGGTTTGTTCTAATCCCAGTATGAGGTGGCACATGTCCGTAGTCTTAGTGCTCAAGAGGCTGCTTGAGGCAGGAGAATGTTTGCAAGGTCAAGGATGACCTGGGCTACATTTTTTTTAAAGCTCTCATTAAAAGCGAATCTGGGGCTGCAGATGCCGTTCAGTTGGCATGCTGCCAGCCTAACATGCACAACACCCTAGGTTCGATTCCCGGCACCGCTTATACTGAGCATGTTGGTGCCCACCCATATGCCAGGCAGGGGCGGGAGAAACAGAAGTCAGTTTTAGGCTATCCTCTGCTATATAGTGAATTTGGGGCCAGCCTGGAAGCTGCACAAGACTGTTTCAAACAAACAAGAGAACTTGCCCGGGCTCTGGCAGACTCTGTTTCAAAGAAACGAACAAGATTAGAGGTCCCGGGCAAGGCATACAATGTGCAGTTCCCATCACAGACTGGATGCGTGGTATTATCCACTTTATTTTCCAAGTTCTGTTTCTCACTTGCCAACACACGTATAAAATTTGGCAGGCTGCGTGACTGAAGGAGTTGCAGGGAGGACAGAGAAAGGGCAGGAACCAAGCAGGTGGGGCAGTGAGGTCGGGTGGGGCAGGAAGTGGGAGGGGACTGCGGAGGACCTCCCCCACATGCACACCTTCCAACACCCTGCACTGCTCAGACAGGCTCTGCCCTATGTGACTTGGTAAGCATGGCTTACAGCCTTTCTGAGAACCCCCAGTCCTTGTCCACAACACTTTCCCTACACCCGCAGCCAGGAGATAGGGGCTCCTCTGGCCACCCTTCCCCAGAGCTTGGCTCTGGACGCTGTGGTTCTTGGACCACATGGTGCTGACCACTTGGGTGGTATCTAGGTGACTAGGCTGGGAGCGGGAGGGCTGCCTGGAAGTTCTTTGCAAGCTCTTCTTGGAGATCTCTGCCTCAGCCAAAGCCTCGTGTATGAGGGGACAGTAAGTACAGACAGATGGCTTGGGGACATTCCAATAGAGGCCCTGAATCTGTTTCTAACGCCTGTAGTCTGGACTCCCTGGGAAGGAAGGGTTGGCCTTCCACCCAGAGCGGGACTCCTGGATTTTATTTGCACACCCACCTGGTTGCCCCTGCGACCCTGTCTATGAGCACAGGGCAGGCATCAGCACCAGAACTACGTCCACCCTTCCAAGTTTTATCCTGACAAATATTTTCAAGATTTATATTATGACCATTCGCCGGCTTGACCAAGTTCACTGCATTGTGACAACCCGAAGATCAGTTTTTGTTTATTTATTTGTTTGGTTTGGTTTGGTTTGGTGGCAGGGTCTCATTGTAGCCCAGGCTATCCTCCAACGCACTATGTGCCTGACAAAGACCTGGAACCCCTGCCTCCTGCCTCCTGCCTCCACCTCCCAAGTGCTGGGATTACATGCGTCCACACACAAGGTTTGTATGGTGCTGGAGATGAACCCAGGGCTTTCCGCTAGGCCAGCACTTTACAGGAGGCTGAGCCCCATCCCCAGCTCCCCGCCTTCCGGGCTCTCCGTATTCAGAATGGTTCTCCATTCCGTTCCCGGTTCTCACACACGCAGCGCATTTCACTTGCTGGTTAGTGTTTGGTTGTATCGAACCTTGGGAGTTGTTTGTTACCAAGCCAGTTCTCCGTCCTATTTTCCCAGGAAAGGACAGAGTTGGGCAGTCTCTCTCATCCACCTGGAGATGGTTTTGTGGGGAGCGTGAATCTGTAAACTTGGTGCTTGGGGGAGATGGAGGGGTCTGAAAAAAGATGGAAATCTTCCTTTCCTACGGATAATTCAAGATACCCAGAAAGACCTCGAACTGGGGTTAAGACCAGGAACTAGGGGCGAGGTGTATGTGGATGGCTCTAACACCTCTCACTGCTTCGCGGATGCTGAGTTCTGCTGGGCCCTTGTGGACGGCCTCAGGATCCCCAGGGCTCGGGGGCGTCCCGCCCCATGCTGCTGCCGCTCATGCCTGCGGATCTGCACCTTGTGCCGGAAGCGCTCACCGCAGTCCTCGCACACATAGGGGCATTCATTGGAGTGGGTGCGGCGGTGGCGCAGCAGGTTGGAGGAGACGCTGAAGCTCTTGCCGCAGTCACCGCAGACATAAGGCCGCTCTCCGGTGTGGGTGCGCTGATGCTGCACGAGCGCCGAGCTCTCGCTGAAGCGCTTGGAGCAGTAGGTGCAGGCGTAGGGCTTCTCGCCCGTGTGGATGCGCTGGTGGGTCACCAGGTTGGAATACTGCGAAAAGCTCTTTCCGCACTCGCTGCAGAGATGCGGCCTCTCCCCAGTGTGCGTGGCCTGGTGCCGCACCAGGTCCGTGCTGCGGCTGAAACCCTTGCCACATTCCCCGCAGGTGGTCGACGACCTGTCCCGGGGTCGCCGCTTCCTCCGCGGTCTGGCAGGAGTCAGAGCCGCACTCCCCGCGGGGCCCGGGATGGCCACCACAGTGGATGTGGCCACAGCGGGCACCACCATGAGCTCTCGCAGCACCACATAACCTGGAGGGGCCACCACTACGGTGGCTGGAGATGGCGCTGTACCTCCCGGAGCTGGCACCAGATCCAGTGGCAGCTCTGGCTGCACAGAGGTCATCTCTAGCTGCAGCTCCTGCTGCTGGGCGCCTACGTCCACTGGGGTCAGTTCCAGGTGCACCTCCTGTTGCTCCAGCTGCTGCTGCTGCTCCTGCTCCAGGTGCTGCTCCAGCTGATGCAGCTGTTCCTGCATTTTTAGCTGCAGTTGCCGCTGTTCCTGCAGCCTCTCCAGCTCCTGCTCAGACCCCACATCCACCGGCATGAGCTCCAGTTCCACTTCCTCCTCCTCCGGCTGCGATGGAGGAGGC
>OZ030028.1:36670700-36728200 GCA_964023405.1 Apodemus agrarius
CCAAGACAAGGTGCAGAGTGGAGTTCCCAGGCAGAAGTTGGTGGAGATTCTCTCGCGCAGGGACAGGGAAGGGAGGCAGGGCTCCAAATCCAGAGCAGGGATCAGGGTTGGTCCGGGTGGCCCATGGCGCGCAGCAGGGCCCAAAGTAGGGGCCTAGGTTGGCTCGGTGGGAGCCGGGTGACAAGGATCCTGGATGATCACCCGCCACAGGTGCCCGGGAGGCGGGGGCGGGGGGGGGCGGGCGCCGCGGTCGGGCCGGTTCCCCGATCGCTCGCCCGCCCTCCGGTGCGGTGCGTCCGTGAGGGAAGCGGCCAAGCCGGGGCGGGGGCGCTGGGGGAACCGGCACAGGAAGTCCCCCCGGCATCCGCATCCTGTCCCCCGCCCTTGCAGCCCGCCGCGCCCCCCGAGCCCCGGTCCCGCTGCCTTCGCCTTGGCCATTGTCGCCGCCGCCGCCTCTCTAGGCCGCGCGCGCCGCCAGCTCTGTGGGCTTAACCCTTCCCGGCCCGGCCACTCACCAGGCCCCCCCCACCCCCGGGGGTGGTGTGGGTGGGGATGGGGGACAGGATGATCGGTCCTGCGCGCTTCCCAGGGTCCGCTGATGCTGAGCGCAGCGCACGCCGCAACGCATCGCCTGGTGTGGTGCGCGTGTCCGTGCGCCACGGTTGGCGATTGTCACTGAGGCTGCATGCATGGAAGAGGAAGGGGGTTCCCAGCCAACACCCCCATATTCTCTGAAGCACAGGCGTGGCTTCAGGACGCCCTTCCCTTGACTGGGGGTACAAATTGGGGCTAATTAGCACGTACTTAATCAGTTAACAGGGAAAGCCCCTTCCTGACCTCAGCAGGCTCGGAACAGCCGACCCAGACTCTGGAGTTGGCAGAGAGAGACGGGTAGAGACTGTGCCAGCTCCATCAGGGACACCCTCGGGAACTGAGGCTCCTGCTGGTATCTCTTTGGGTTCTTGCTCTCTCTAGTAGACAAAGGCCCTCTCTCAGCTTCCAGCCAGGAGGAGGGGAGTGGAGAGGCCCCCCCCCCTCTCAGCCAAGGCAGCTCCAGTGGCTCCCCCCGCCCCCAACCCCCCCCCCGTTTGTTTGTTGTTGACATAACAAATCGTTTCCTGCCCCGGGGGTAGGAGTAAGATTGGGCATTGGAATTGGGGGGGGGGGAGTAGTCTTTTCCAAGAGGCTTGAGTTGACCATTTGCCTTTTCTCCTCACTCAGACTTACTAGCAGATCACAGGCTTCTGAAGAATTCACAGAAGAAGCATTGCTCCAGTTCTGTAGAAAAGAGGCAGGGGAGGAGAGGCTCGGTGAGCCTCACAGAGCCCCGGGTTCCAAGCCCAGGAGTGCAGAAAACCCACACCTGTCCTTCCAGAACTCAGCAGGAGGATCAGGAGTCCAAGGCCATCCTTGGCTTCATAGCAAGTCTGAGACCAGTCCGGACTACATGGCGACACTGTCTCAGAAATAAATAATTTTTTTTCCCTGAAAAACTCAGATCTGGAAAAAAAAAAAAAAAAAAAAAAACTGAGCTTCCTCTATAGGGTGGTGATGTCCCTAAAAGGGGGACAAGGGCCCTTCTTGGGCTCACAGCCCTGTTCTTCTTCCTGTCTCCCTGCTTAGAGGATAGCCTTCAAGTCACACTACTCCAGTTCCCCCAAGCCCCGAGCCTGGCTTGAAAACCCTGAGCGATGGATGCCTGAACTGTAGACCAGCAGCCCGCCTATGAGGGGAATGGGCGCAGGGGGCCAGAGTCGATGCCCTGAGCTGTAGGTTCCAGTAGGGACCCAGCTTCGGAGGCAGGGTTATTTGGAGTGACAAGGGCCCCTGGCAGCCAGGGCTCCATATAGTCTAACCTCTGTGAAGGTGGAGACAGGTGGCTGGGCGGACAGCAGTGTCCGGACAGCTGCGCGGAAAGGTAAAAGATGGGCGTGTCCCTCCCCTCCCCTGAGTGGATGGGAGCCTCTTCCAGTGATCTCAGGTCCGTGTGTGTGTGTGTGTGTGTGTGTGTGTGTGTGTGTGTGTGGCCAGAGGAGGATGTTGGGTGCTTTCTACTTATTTCCCAACGTACTCCCTCGAGACAGGGTCTCTCGCTAAACCTGGAGGCAAGCTGGCTGTCAGCTAGCCCCGCCCCCATCCTCTTATACCTGCCCCTCCCCCGCCCCTCCCCCCAACATTGGGGTTACAGGCCCGCCAGTGTACAGGCTTTTCACATGGGTGCTGGAGATTCAAATGTGGACTCCCACTAAGCTATCTCCTAGTCCCCTTCTCTGGATCCTTCACTGCCCCCTCCCTTGCATGGCTGGATTCTTTCCGGAGGCGTTCCCACACCCACAGGACCCTAACGCCCTCCAAAGAGGCAGCCCCTCCACCCTCCCCACACCTGGCCTGAGTTCTGTCACTTTACCCAGCAGTTCCCTCCCTCTCTCGTGGCACCCGGCCACCTCCTTGTCCTAAAGCTAGAAGCAGCAAGGGACACGTCTGCTCGCTGACCCTTCGGCAGGCTTCTGTGGGGGAGGGGAGGTTTCTGGAAGCCATTGCTTATTTTTGCATCATTTCCACATATGAGATGTCTTTGGGAAGCAACTATTTCCCTGTGGCCATTTCCACATCCATGGCTTTTATTGGTGTTTGTTTGTTTGTTTGTTTGGGGGGTGGTGGTATGTGTATATGTGGCTCTGCATGCGTGTGTGTACATGTATATATGTAGAAGCCATATGTCAATACTGGGTATTTTCCTCAATCATTTCCCACCTTTAATAAAAAAAAACAGTGATGTGCATTTATTTGTGTGCCTGTGTGTGAGTATGTGGATATTCAAGTGTAGGTGCCTTGGAGTCCACAAGGGGGTAGCACCGAGCCATCTCTCCAGCCCATCTTCACCTTGTTACTGGCTGGCCACTGAACACCAGGGATCAGCCATCTCTGTCTCCCAAGCATGTGAGCACAGGCCCACATCACCGTGCTTGGCTTTGATGAGTGAAGGCAAGAGACATGTAGCTTAAGTTGGTGCCTGCTTGCCACGCAGTCCAAAGGCCCCCAGGGTTTGATCTCGGGCACCGACCAAAACCCTGTGCATTGGTCTAGTTAGTGCACAGCAAACCTGAGTGGGCCATGGGAAATCCTGACTTCATAACCAGTTGGCCAGGAGTCTGGGTAGACTGGGGACCCTGGACCTGGGTAGTCTGTGCCCACCCTGGTGGTTACAGTTTTGTTGCAGCTTTGGATAAATGAATGTTTACTGTTTCCATGGTTACACTTAAGGCATCTTCTTTGGGGGCTGAGCCCAGAAATCTTCTCCTGAGTTTGTCTGTTCTAACCACCCCGATGTTAACTCACTCCGTGTTTTCTTTTCAGTTTATTTCACTGAGCCGTGATTTCTCCTGCCAGCCCTTCCTACAGCTTTCTTTTGTCTCAGCCTCACACCCGGTCAAACTGATTAGAAATCCAGCTTTTCTTTTTGGTTTTAAAAATCACACTTATTCCCTGGGGCAGGGGAGGGGGGCCTTGCCACAGCAGGTAAGTCCCCTCCTTCTCCCTTGTGGGCCAAGGAATCAAACTCAGGTTGTCAGGCTCGGGGGCAAGTACCTTCACCCACCAAGCCAACTCGCCAGCATTACTGTTAGTTTTCCTTTTCTTTTGGTATTTTCGAGACAGGGTTTCTCTGTGTAGCCCTGATCATCCTGGAACTTGCTCTGTAGACCAGACCGACTTCAAACTCAGAGATCCACCTGTTGCACAGTCTTGTATCCCAGGCTGGCCTCGAACTCACCCATGTAGACCTTGAATTTCTGATTCTTCAACTTCTACCTCCTAAGTGCTGGGATACAGGCACGGACCACCTATGCCCCATGTATTCAGTGCTGGGGATGCAAGCTGGGGTCTCATGAATGCTATGCAAGCTCTATCAACTGACCTACGCTCCGAGTGCCCTTCTGTATAGTTTCTGGCAGGAATTTTGTCAGGAAGAGGTAGAGAGCCGCCTGCCATGCATTAGTCTGGGTTCTCTAGAGTCACAGAACGTATGGGCAGTCTCTATATAGTGAGGGAATTTGCTGATGACTTACAGTCTGTAGTCCAACTCCCAACAATGGTCAGCAGCAGCTGTGGATGGAAGTCCAAGGATCTAGCAGTTGCTCAGTCCACAGGCAAGCAGGCGAAGAAGAGAGGAAGAACTTCTTCCTTCTTCCAATGTCCTTAGGTAGGTCTCCAGCAGAGGGTGTGGCCCAGATTTAAGGTGTGTGCCACCACGCTTTTAATCCCAGATGACCTTGAACTCAGAGGTCTCCCTGTCTTGATCTGGAATTCATAGCCACTATTCCTCAAGATCGCCCACACCAAGATCCAGGTCAGAACCCTGTACCTCCCAGCCTCCAGATTAGGGTCACAGGTGAGCCTTCCGCTTCTGGATTGTAGTTCATTCCAGATATAGTCAAGTTGACAGCCAGGAAGAGCCACTGCCCCAGGTTTATGGGATACGAGGCCCCTGTCGAAGGGCTCCTTGAATCTCAAAGGGGTTGTGACCCACAGAGCTTGAGAACCACTACTCCAGAGTCAGCCAAGAAGAGAGCATCACTGAGGGACTGTCTCGAACAGGTTGGCCTGTGGGCAGGCACGCCTGTGTGGGGGATTTTAACTGGTTGTGATGGAGGGCCCTACCCTGAGTGTGGGCAGCAGATTCCATGAGCTGGACAGGATCTTGAAGACTGAGCCGAGCACTAGGGAACATTTATTCGTTCTCTCTGCTCTTGACTGTGGGTGTGATGTGGCCAGACGCCTCCAGCTCCTGACGCCTTGGCTTCTCGGCACTGCTGCACACCGCCTGGAACCCTGGGCTTCAGGCACCCTTTCTCCCTTAGGGTGCCTTGGTCAGGGTACTTTGTCCCAGCCACAGGAGAAAAACCACCTGGCTCCTATGTATAACGACTCAGGCAGGCTTTTTCCCTTATCAGAAGAACTCAGGGGGCTGGAGAGATGGCTCAGCGGGTATGAGCACTGGCTGCTCTTCCAGAGGTCCTGAGTTCAATTCCCAGCAACCACATGGTGGCTCACAGCCATCCGTAATGAGATCTGATGCCCTCTTCTGGAGTGTCTGAAGATAGCTACAGTGTTCTTAGACATAATAATAAATATATCTTTAAAAAAAAATTTTTTTTTTTTTTTTTTTTTTTTGGGTTTTCGAGACAGGGTTTCTCTGTGTAGCCCTGGCTGTCCTGGAACTCACTCTGTAGACCAGGCTGGCCTCGAACTCAGAAATCCTCCTGCCTCTGCCTCCCAAGTGCTGGGATTACAGGCGTGCGCCACCACCGCCCGGCTTAAATATATCTTAAAAAAAAAAAAAAAAAAAAAGAATTCTGCACCCAGGTTGTGTGCATGCGCGCTGAATCCTGAGAGAACTGACATGTGCACAGAAAAATTTATAAACAAATTCCATGGTGACAATATTCATAAAACCCAAAAATAGAATAAGGAGAGATGGCTTAGTGGTTAGAAACATGTGCTGCTCTTGCAAGAGACCTGAGTTCGGGTCCCAGCACCTAAACAGGTGACTCACAACCACTTGTCCCTCTAGTTGTATGCTAGCCTCCCAGGCCACCACATTCACATGTGAACAGAGAGAGACATCATTTTAAACTTTTATTCTCTCCTCTCTTTTTTAAGTTTTATTTATTATGTATACAGCGTTCTGCCTGCATGCATGCCTATAGGCCAGAAGAGGGCACCAGATCTCATTACAGATGGTTGTGAGCCACCATGTGGTTGCTGGGATTTGAACTCAGGACCTCTGGAAGCGCAGTCAGTGCTCTTCACCGCTGAGCCACCTCTCCAGGCCCATTTTAAACTTTTTAAGAATGTGTTTCACATTCACACGGGAATCTGCCATCGCATCAGGAGCACCTGCAGGACGCCTGCTTCCATACGCCTCTGTGTGACTCAAACCGTCATCTTCGGGCTGGAAATATGGACGACTCCACGGAACAGCCAGGCACAGGGCTGTGCGCCTGAAGCCCCGGCGAGGAGGAGGATAGAAAGAGGAGCCGCCTAGAGCTCACGGGCCAGCCAGGTAGTGAGATGGTGGAGTACTAGACCGAGTTAGAGATCCTGTTTCAAAACCGAGGTAGGCGGGCCAGAGAGCCGGCTCAGTGGGTAAAGGCACTTGCTGTGTGACCCTGACCCTGAGTCTGAGACCCCGGATCCCAAGGTGGGAGCAGAGGACTCCCAGATTTGTCCTCTGAAAGCCATACGTGCTGCGACATACATGTGCCTGTCACACATAAATACACAGGTTTTACACACACACACACACATACACACACACACACATACACACAACACCAACATTTTTGGGTTTTCGTTTGTTTTGGTATTTCCCGTTTTATATACAGCGGACTCAGCCTCGAAAGGGCCGTGAGCAGCTGGAGAGACGAGATGCCGCCATAGCTCGGAGCCTGTGCCGGTCTGGCACAGACTAGACATTTGGATCTCAGTACCCAAGTCAGAGGGCCTCAAGTGCCTCCGGTTCCAGCTCCGGGAAATCTGGCATCTTCTTCTGGCCTCTGCAAACGCTGCAGCATTCACATGCACAAATCCACACAGACACATACATATCTGCGCGATTAAAACATTAAAATGGGAATAGTTGAGGGATTCCTAAGCGTTTGGTTACCTTGGAGAGCAGTGTGGGGTGCTGCTGTGTGGACGCCCGAGGCCCCTCCGGTGCGTCTCCGGAAAGATCATAAAAATTGTACAGAATTTCAAGATGAGTGATGCTTCTGAAGTGATTCCAATTTTTGAAGAGATGTTTGCAAGCAGATTCACACAAGATGACAAAGAATACCAGGAATACTTGAAACGCCCTCCTGAATCCCCTCCAATTGTTGAGGAATGGAACAGCAGAGCTGGTGGTAACCAAAGAAATAGAGGCAACTGGCTGCAAGACAACAGACAGTTTAGAGGTAGGGATAACAGACGAGGATGGCCAAGTGACAATCGGTCAAATCAGTGGCATGGACGGTCATGGGGTAACAACAACTACCCACAGCAGAGACCAGAGCCCTACTATAACAGTACACACAGTATGGCCACAACCAGCGGCCTCCATATGGTTACTACTGACTGATGTCGGCAGCTCTTAACAAAGACCTTTTATTTTGACAACGTGGTAAATGCTGTGTGTCCTCAGTTGGTCATGGCTTTTCATTCTGTTTTAAAGAATGGGTTATTAATTCTTTAGAACTTGAGACTTGGGAAAAAACTCATCTTGTTATGTTAGAAATGTGATGATTGATGGGAATAAATTTACCAAATGTGGATTAAAAAAAAAAACACATTAAAATGATACTCTTTTACCAGATGTAGTTGCACGCACTTCTAGTCGCAGAACTTGGGAGGCAGGACAGGCTGACTCCTGTGAGCTCTGAGCCATCCAGAGCTACACAGTGAGAACTCTCCTCTAAGTAAATGAGTAAGTGGACACCGGAAGGATGGGTCCGCGGTTAAAAGCAAACACTACTCAGGTAAGGTGTCTATCCAAGTTTGGATCCTCAGGACCCAGTCAGGTGGCTCATACCAGCCTGTATCTCCTGTTCCAGGAGATCTGGTGCCCTCTTCTGGCTTCTGAGGGTACTGTATGCACACACACACACCCCCACATCCCCCCCCACAAACACACACACACACACACACACACACACACACACACACACACAGAGCTCTCTAAGGGGTCTGGTTTGGCGCCGTCTGCCAGTTCTCAGTCTTGAGATTCCATTTCTTCACCCTCCACGTAATCCTGTCCTTCTTTGCTGTTTGTTCTTGACATCTGTCACTTCTAATAGGCACAGGGATGGGAGTGTCCCTTCCTTAGTAAGAGCACAAGCCTATCCCTTCCAACAATGTCCTAGGTTACCCCAAGTACCATCCTGGTACCCAAGAGAGGACTGACCACAGGACAGAAGCAGTCTGTGCGTCCAGTTTGGGCAGAGCCCAAAACCCTGGCTCAAGTGGAGACTGAATTTGACGTTTTGGTCCAAAGTAACTAGGGACTGGGGCGTGGCCCCACTGGAGTGCTTGTTGCAATAGTATGGGACCTGAGTGAGCGTGATGCCCAGACCTGAGCCCATGTGACCCCGGCAGTGTGGGTGCTGGTGGGCTTGCTGAAGCCAAGATGCTTGCAGCCACGCTGTTTGCAACCTGTAGCCAAGTGTGATGACATGAGGGACCTGCACATGTGCAGGGTGGCATGCATGTCTGCATGTGGACACACACAAACAACAAAATATAGTCAAAGAGCAACCACAGGATCAGACTCATGTCTCAACAGCATGAAGCAGAAAGTTAGGAAGGCCTGGGCTCAGCTGCCGCCACTCACACGGACATGCACAGCCGCCAGCCTCCAAGGGCACTGCACCGCACACGCATGGTACATAGGCACGCATGCACATGAAATCCATACACATCAAACCCTTAACATTTCATTAAAGATGTATGCTCCATGGGGCTGGGGTGTAGCTCACTGAAACACACCTACTAAGTATGTGCGACACTATGGGCTTGAATCTCAGCATGGCAAAATGAAAATTCCGTAACGCCGATACAACTGCTTAGAAAAAATTTATTTTGAACACATTAAAGGAAAATTTAGAGATACCCGCCCACAATAAAACAGTTCCTTCCCAAGGTGATGGGCGGTCCCAGCAGGCGTCCCTGAGCACCCCAGTGATGCACGCTGGGCCCCACCCTCCCTTCTGAGCTCATGGCGCTGCAGACACTTCACATTCCTGAGGCAGGGCAAAGGGACCCACAGGCGGCTTACCCACGGCACTCCCTGGTGGTGTGTGTGACTGACAACTGTCACTCCTGGCCTGGCGCATCTGAAACCGCCTGCAGCACTCTGCAGAGGGCCGAGCCCACCCCCTTTCATCATCCAATCTGGATATTTAATACGACCAAGCAGGAGGCACCCCGGCAACAGCAACTTGGGACATCAGTACCAAGATGGTTCTGCCAGCTGGAGGGACCACCCGCTGCCTTCCGGGGGTCCTTGTCCCCTGGGCCAGCCCCCCTCTCTCCAAGGGCTTCTGTGGCCCAGGTGCAAGGCACACAGCCGCCCGGCGGCTTGGCTCGGAGGGGCCAGCCTAGCGGATGGGCCTGAATGGAAAGGTCACACCTGAGATGAAGGTGTGCCCTGGGTGTGTCGGCAGGGCTGGGTGGGCAGCTGGGTGGGCTGGCACAGCCCCATAGGCCAGCGGGGGAGTATGGATATGCGGGTAGAACCCAGGGGTGAGAGCGGTGTGTGGCGACGGCTGCACTGGGCCGGAGATCACCAGCTGAAGCAGGCTGCAACACAAGGAGAGAGATTAGGACCGAGTGGGGGAAGCCAGTGCGCCCACCTGGGCCTCTGGCCTGTTCTCCCAAATGCTACGAGCCTGACAGCACATGCCTGTCATCCCAACACTCCAGAAGCTGCTCTGTCCCTCTGTCCCTGGCGCCTCCCACCTCCTGAGTCAGGGCTCCTGGGAGGTGAACTTGGAGCACCGGAGACTGGGAAGGGGATGATGGGGTTAGCAGGACCGAGGCCAGGCCCGAGAGAGGAGGACTTGCGAGGATGGAGCTACAATCCCACAAGGACGGGTGGAAACGCTTGGAGCCATGGACCACGGGAAATTCTCCATGTGGTTTCCGGACACCTAAGCCATCAGAACTCGAGGCTCAGAGGTTGGCCTCTGTGCTGGCTCTAGTTTTAGGTCAACTTGACCGAAGCTAGTTATCTGAAAGGAAGGAACCTCAGTTGAGTAAATGCTTCCATAATAGCTGGCTGTAGGGTATTTTCTTAATTAGTGATTGATGGGGGAGGGGAGGGCCCACCCATTGTGGGTGGGGCCATCCCTGGGCTGGTGGTCCTGGGTTCTATAAGAAAGCAAACTGAGCAAGCCAGGGGAAGCAAGGCCAGGAGCAGCATTCTTCATGACCTCTGTGTCAGTTCCTGCCTCTGGGTTCCTGTTGTGCTTGAGTTCCTGTCCTGACTTCTTCTATAATCAATGGGAAGTGGAAGTCAAACCCTTTCCTCCCCAGGCTGCTTTGGTCTTGATGTTTCATCACAGCAAGAGAAACCACAACTAAGACAGCCTCCAGCCCAGCCTGGGCCTGAGCCCATTCACCACACTGCCTCAGGACAGCAACTTGGCCAGGGAAAATGTCAACTCTGAGTTCTGACTGCATTCCATTAATAGCCCCACAAAGATGGCTCTCAATAGCTCATTATGATTCGAAGGATCACAGCCCCAGGGTCTAAGGAAGCAAGGTGTCCTCAGCAGGCCTGGAGGCTCGACTGTGGCCCTCACCAGAACCTCTTCCTCCCTCCCTTCCTACAGCCTCCACCATCTGCGTTCAGCACTGCTTTGAGGGCGGTTCCTTCCCAGCTGGCAACAGGATCAGAACCTTTCTGCTCTAAAGCTCAGCATATGAGCCTTCTCTGAGTCGGTCAGAATCAGCCTGGCTCTCCTCACTGAGGACACAGCCTCCCTGCTTAGGTCCCTGCTGCAGACATGAACTCTCTGCTCACCCCTTCCCAGCCTCCCTGAAGCTCAGCCTGGCCGTGGGCCTGGAGACAGTGCTGCTCTCTCGTCACCAAATCTGCCTTCCGGGTCCAGCCCCGGCCTCTCGTCCCCTTCACCCCCAGTTCCACCATGCTGCACCTCCCTGCACACTGACCGTGAGGCGGCTGTACCCAGTGACAGCTGCCCTCAAGTGGACCCTGCCGCTCTTTGGACACTGGACACTGCCTTGAGTGTCCCTAGAGCAGAGGGTGGGACTGTTACAGAGTCTCCTGTAGCAGCACAGAGGACCCAAAGCTCCCAGGAGACCTCAGACAGTCCGCGTAACCACAAAGAGAATGAGCAGAATTAAGGGGCCCAAACGCATTTGAGGCCTTTTCAAAACACAAAACAAACCCCACACGCGTCTACTTTTATCTCATGTGTAAGGTTGTTCTGCCTGCATGTACCACATGCATCCAGTGCACAGGAGGCCAGAAGGCGGTGTGGGGCATTAGGGTCTGTTGTGAGCTGTCATTTGAGTGCTGGGAATCCAAATCAGGTCTTCTGCAAGAGCAGCAAGTGATCTGACACTGGGCCATCCCGCCAGACCCTCTGAGGGATTTTCATTTACATTGCATTTTCTTTTTGTTAAAATAACTCTTGAGTGGTGGTGCACACCTTTCATCAGGAGGCAGGGGCAGGTGGGACTCTGAGTTTGAGACCAACCTGGTCTACAGAGTGAGTTCCAGAACAGCCAGGGTTGTCACAGAAAAACTCTGTCTCAAAAAAACCAACAAAACAAACCAAAACCAACCAACCAACAAACAAAATCACTGGGTAAGAAGCGCAATCAAAACATTTATAAGCCAGGTGAGTTCAGGGTCAGCCTGGCCTACATGGCCAGACACCCTCTCTCTGGAAGGAAGGAAGGAAGGAAGGAAGGAAGGAAGGAAGGAAGGAAGGAAAAGGAAAAAGAAAAAGTCGATCAGCCTACTGAGCACTACAAAGGCCATATCCTTTCCAGAAGTTTCCAGTCAGTGATCACAGTGACATGCAATGGTCTGGCAGTCAGAGGAAAAGGAGCAATGAGTGGGCCTGGACAAGCCCGAGCCACTGAGGGTGTCCTGTGTGTCCGCCAACAACTCCCCCACTTCACAGTGGGTCGACTCAGCCACGCTCCCATGAGCACTCAAGAGCACAGGACTGGGTGACAGGGACACCGTGGCACGGAGCACCCTCCCTCACCACGCAATGCAGCAGCACGCAGCTGACGAGCCAGCTCCTGCCCAGACTGTGCAGTCTGGCAGAGCCAGGAGCCATGTGCTGGTGGCTATGACAACCGGTGCAGCTAAGAGGCCTCGCTCGCTCCTGAGCCAGGCTGCCTGCCAGGACCAGTCCTGGGTCCCAGAAAAAAGTGACAGGATCAAGGGATCCACGACCCAATAACAAATGAACCAAGACCAGCAGTCCTACCTGCACCTCACCACTGCTAGAAGACCGCCCCTGTTCACACCTCACCACTGCTGTAAACCCACCTCTGTTCACACCGCACCACTGCTGTAAACCCACCTCTGTTCACACCTCACCACTGCTGTAAACCCTCTGTTCACACCTCACCACTGCTGTAAACCCACCTCTGTTCACACCGTACCACTGCTGTAAACCCTCTGTTCACACCTCACCACTGCTGTTAGCCTGCCCCTATTCATACCTCACCACTGCTGTAAGCCCGCCCCTGTTCATATCTCACCACTGCTGTAAGCCCACCCCTGTTCATAACTCACCACTGCTGCTAGCCTGCCCTGCTCACACCTCACCACTGCTGTAAGCCTGTCCTGTTCACACCTCACCACTGCTGTAAGCCTGCCCTGTTCATACCTCACCACTGCTGTAAGCCTGCCCTGTTCATACCTCACCACTGCTGTAAGCCTGCCCTGTTCACACCTCACCACTGCTGTAAGCCTGCCCTGTTCACACCTCACCACTGCTGTAAGCCCGCCTCTGTTCACACCTCACCACTGCTGTAAGCCCGCCTCTGTTCACACCTCACCACTGCTGTAAGCCCGCCTCTGTTCACACCTCACCACTGCTGTAAGCCCGCCTCTGTTCACACCTCACCACTGCTGTAAGCCCGCCTCTGTTCACACCTCACCACTGCTGTAAGCCTGCCTCTGTTCACACCTCACCACTGCTGTAAGCCCGCCTCTGTTCACACCTCACCACTGCTGTAAGCCTGCCCTGCTCACACCTCACCACTGCTGTAAGCCTGCCCTGTTCACACCTCACCACTGCTGTAAGCCCGCCTCTGTTCACACCTCACCACTGCTGTAAGCCCGCCTCTGTTCACACCTCACCACTGCTGTAAGCCCACCTCTGTTCACACCTCACCACTGCTGTAAGCCTGCCCTGTTCACACCTCACCACTGCTGTAAGCCTGCCCTGCTCACACCTCACCACTGCTGTAAGCCCGCCCCTGGGCACACCTCATCACTACTGTAAGCCTGCCCTGCTCACATGCCACCATTGCTGTAACACCAGGCTCAGCAATCACAATTACTATTGTATTGTGGGTGGATACGATGCACACGTACATGTGAATCATGCACATCTACACGGACACCCATGTATGTGAATGCGGGTATATGGCACACACGGAGGTCAGAGGACAACCCCAGATGTCAGCTCTCACCTTGCCCCTGGCTTGAGCGGAGCCTCAACTGTTCGCCCTGTTCCCTAGGCTAGCTGCCCTGCAAGCTGTCAGGGAATCCCTGTCTCTACCTCCACTCAGGCTATAGGGGACTTGGGGATTACAGAGAACTTGCGTGCTACAAGCTGCCTTTTTGAATGTGGGTCCTGAGTATCCAGTCAGAACCCCTTGTTTATGCATCAAGTGTTTCTGCCGGCTGAGCCAACTCCCAGCCAGTGACAGTTTGCAGCAGCTATGCAGCCCTCTCTTCTGAACAATGATGGCTACTGACCGGCCCCCTGGACCTGGGATAGAGGGCCACCATGCTCCCTGTGAACTGCACGAGACTCTGTTGTGCACAGACCTTTTGGCTTTTGCTTCTAAGGACAGAATCACAGAACTGGAACGCTCACGTTCTGAAAGGGACAGCAGCTCCCGTGGGACACGCTATGAGGCAGACATCATTGCCACCCCCAAAGGGAAACTGAGACCCAGAGACACACATAGAGACTGCCCAAATGCTATCGCAAATACCTCCAAAGCCAAGTGCCTGCGGAGGGAAGCCATGCACAGGCAGGAGCAGCACACGGGCTCAGGGTCACCACAGTGTGCTGGCACACCACCCCCAGCACATACAGATCTTGGCTTTGCTTCTAGGGAATGTGCAGGCTCTGAAGGGACAGCAGCTCACACGAGACAGAGCACAGCTAAGACGCACGCTGATTTAGCAGCTTTGAGGGGCACTGGGAGAGCACTGCGGTCTCCCGCTCCAGGGAGAGGGCTGTCTTGAGCCTCTGCTTTTCCCAGGGCTAATCCAACCCTGCAGAAAGCTCATCAGGGGATGCTCAGCCACCTGCAGCCCAGATTTCCCCAGGACCAGGGTGTCTGTCCTGCTCTGCCCCTTGTAGTTCCCACCCCGGCCCGCAACGCCAACCCAGTTGGAGGTAGGAACACCTACTTGTTATGGGGAAGCCGGGAGCACAAGGTCCTCAGGTCATCTGTAATTAACAAGACATGAGATTAGACTGGGAGACCTGGGTTCAAGGTTCTTAACAAGACTGCTGGCCAGCCAGCAGCAGAACCTGCTGAGCAAGCTCCCCGCCTCTTCAGATTCTGGACTCTCCTGAATGGCAGTTTTCACTTAAAATAAAATCAAACTGGGCTGTACAGAGAAACCCTGTCTCAAAAAAAAAAAACCTTAAAAAAAAAAAACAAAAAAAAAAACCCTAAAAAAAAAAAAACCAAAACCAAAAAACTGGAAACAGAAGAAGCCACTTGGAAAGAGTGTGGCCCTGCTGACAATTTGTTGAGTGTCTACCTGGGGTAAAGGGGGGGTCATCAACAGCGACCCTCCACTGGGGACACAGGCCCAGTGCATTAGACAGCAAACGAGGGGCTGGTGCTGTAGCTCGGGGACAGAGCTCGCTAGCACGCTCGAAGCCCTAGCTCAATCTCCAGGACTCCAGCCCACTCCCAAAAGAGGAAATCAGACAGCGAACATATCCAAGCACGGCAGTCCACGCCCATAATCCCAGCACTCAAGCAGAAGCAGAAAAACCGCCATGAGTTTCAGGCTAGCCTGGACTATACAAAGCAAGATGCACCCCAAAATCTTAGTCCTACAGAGGAAGAGTTCTGTATGCTCTAGCTGCCCTGGGCTGAAAGAGCCAGGCAACACCTAGATGCCTTATCTAGAGCCCAGTAGCACCTCATGAGGGCAACTCTTAGGAACATTCTAGGGCTTTCCACCAACCTCCCTTATAGTCACGGGGATGGGGAGCAAGTCCCTAAAACAGCACAGGCAGCATCTGTCTGGGATTCCCCGTCTTTTCTGCCTACCAGAGGGGGTCAGCACCCACCTCTCGTGCACAGCAGGGCCCCCGATGTCATGGCCACCTGCAAGGCCTGGGCCAAGCGGTCCAGTGCAAGCTCGATCTCCTGCGAGGCATGGAGGGGGTTCAGTTCATCGGCTAGCCTGCTGATCTCCTCTACGAGCGGGACCATGTGGTCGAACAGGATGAGCCCCAGGCGCCCGTACAGATTCTTCTCCGTCAGGTGCAGCTGCAGCGCCATGAGGACCTGCAGGACGCTCAGGTGGAGCCTGGAGTAGAGCAGGTGCGAGTCTCTGTCCGTGCCCGGGCCTGAGTCCTTGGCCGCCTTGTGACCGACGTGGCCATTGGCTAGGCAAGGCTTCTTCCTCTTGTAAGCCAGCGGGGCCTTCACGCACCACCGGATCAGCCCAATGAGGGGCGTGAGCTCTAGGAAGCCGATGGGCAGGTTGGCGGCGATGGGAGTATTTAAAAACGTGATGAGAATCAGCCTCGGGTCCTCCCAAATCCAGCTGACGACCATTTCAAGCAAGTCCAAAGGAGGGGTGAGGTCATCTGCAAAGAGACATGCCGTCAGGAGTGGCGCTGGCCTTGGGGACAGGAGCAGAGTGCACAATGGGGGGTGGGCCCCTGAGTTGACAGCCTTCGTGTCTGGCGCTCAGATGCCTACGGCCCAAGTCACTCATCCTGTTTCCTTTCCGACATCTGCTCCACGATCGATGTCCTGTCCCCAGTGTCCAGGACCCTACGGCCAAAGTCAAGGCTCAGAAAAAAACAAGTAAAAATAAAAACCACCTCAGTGAGTTAACAATTCCCTCCACCCTACACGCATGCACTTATTTAATTTTTGGGGTGTGTGCGTGTACGTGCATGCATGCGCACATATGTGGAGGTCAGAGGACAACCTGCAGGAGTCCTTTCTCTTCCCGCGTTTACACGGGTCCTGCAGGTTGAACTCAGGCTTTGTACTGTATGGCGCGTGCTTCTGCACACGGCTCTCAGCCTTCCCAATGCCGCGACCCTTTCACACAGCTCCTCCTGTTATGGTGACGCCAAACCATAAAGGTATTTTCACTTCATACTGGAAATTTGGTATTGTTATGAACTGTAATGTAAATATTTTTGGATAGAGATTTGCCAGAGGGACGGCCGCCCACGGGTTGAGAACTGCTGTTCTACGGAATGAGTGATCTCGCTCACCGCAGCTCAAAACTACTGCGGTCCTCAGCTCCTCCCTGTACCCGGTATCTCCTACATCGCAGTGACAGCTACAACGACCCTCAGAGAGGAGCGTGAGTGCTGTTGTCACCCAGCAGCAGCAGCGGCCATCTCGGCCCCAAGGCTGTTCCAGCTTGACTTCTGGAATAGCGCTGACAAGGGCAAAGACTGGCACTAGCTCTGGGCCCCTATGTGTCCGGTGCTGGTCCCGGGCCTTTATACAGACTAACTCACTTAATCCCACACCACCCCAGAGTCTTTTTCTCGGAGCTGGGCGTGGTGGTACACACTTCTGATCCCAGCACTCGGCAGGCAGAGGCAGAAGGATCTCTGGCAGTTCAAGGCTAGCCTGGTCTACAGTGAGTGCAGGATAGCCAGGGTTGTTACACTAAGAAACTCTGTCTCAAACAGCAACAACAAAACAAAACACAAAAACAAACAAAAGGACCACAAACAAAAGAAAACCAACAAGTGGTGGGCTCCTCTCTGACCCTGGCAGCCTGGCTTTATGTCACCAAGCTAGTGCCATTGTCCAGTCTGGCTTCAGCACCGCAGCAGCTCAGGCTGTGGCCCCGCCCCCTCTGTGCACTCTCAGTTCAGCTCCCAGGAGAGCCAGGCCTGACAGAGCCGCCTGCGATGCTCGGCTGTGGTCTGTGGTAACCCTGCCTCTGCCCCCTCTGTTTTTGACACATGCCCAAGCCTCAGTGGAGGCGCCTGCCTAAAGGCCGCGTACATTCAGGTGAAGGTATGCCTCTGTGCCCTGGGCATGAGTGTGGTATGTGTGCTTAGTGACTGGATTCTCCATTCCCACGGAGGAGACCGAGTCTGCCTTGAGTCTTGAGTCCGTCTGCCTGCATGTAGGTATGTAGGCATGTGCACCACATACATGCAACTCAGTCCTCTGTAGAAGCAACAAGTGCCTCTAACTGCAGAGGCGCCCTCCACCTGAGCGCGGCAGAGGTTAGGATCAAGAAAAACGCTAGGGTGGGGGACAAACACATGACCAGTGGGGCTGGGGTGGGCCAGGAAATAGAAAATGTCCCCAAAGACTCTCAAACTGCTGGCTGAGCTATCAGTTCAGGACAAGACACTGGCTGTCAGCCCTCAGGGCGGCAAGGGCAGAGGGCAGAGGGAGGCGACTGGCCCTGAGCACAAGAGCAGCACAAATTCCTTCTCTGTATGGGAAAACCATGAGCCTAAGTCGTAAGACACCACAGGCCACAGAGGACACTAACCGTGCTAAGCAGGGCGGGCCCGGGCTGCACAGCCGGGGCTCCGCCGCTTCCCTCCATCACGGGCGCGTCCCCAGAACAGCATCGATAAGCAGGGCTTCCTGCGTAAGTCCTCCCACATCTGTGCCTTCCCTGTCCCCTACTTCCTGGCTATCCCTCCGGAAGACCTGGGTTTAATTTCCCAGCACCCACATGTGGCTCACAGCTGTCTGTAATCACAGTCCTAGGGCATCCAACACCTTCCTCTGGCCTCTGGGGATACCAGGCATTCATGTGGAACACAGATATACATGCAGGCAAAGCATCCACACATGGGAAGAAAACGAGGAGGAGGAGGAAGAGAGGAAGATGGGAAGGAACCTTAAAGATAGATGGAGGATGGATGGATGGACGGACGGACAGATGAGCACTTGCTGAGATAGATACATAGACAGACAGACAGGCAGGCAGATAGCACTTGGTGCTCTTCCAGAGGACTTGTGTTTGGTTCCCAGCCCCCACGCTGGACAGCTCACAGCTGCCTGTGCCTTCACCTTCAAGGGACCTGTCACACCAGAAGAGGGCATCGGATCCCACTACAGATGGTTGTGAGCCACCATGTGGTTGCTGGGAATTGAACTCAGGACCTCTGCAAGAGCAGTCAGTGCTCTTAACCACTGAGCCATCTCTCCAGCCCAGGTCCTCATTTTCTAATGCTCTCCTTGTTTCTGCCATTCAGACCCAAACAACTGGGAAGACTTGAACAAAGCCCTCTATAGCAATGGCGAAGACTGAAATGACCCACGTTTAGGCTGAGCCCCACAATAACGCTGCATATTTTGCAGTTTAAAAAAAGTCAGTGGGCAAGGGTCTGGAGAGTAGTTAAGAGCACTCGCTGTTCTTAACCTGAGTTCAATTCCCATGTTTGGACACACACACATATACACACGTACGCACAGGTGCACTATACGCATACATGCACACGCAAACAACAAAATGAAACAGAAACCCATGTAGTCACTGGTGCATGGGCTGCAGTTCCAGAGTGGAATGTACACCCAGCACGCTTGCAGCTCTGGGCTCTACCCCCAGCACTGCAAAAAAAAAAAAAAAAAAGATAAAGTACCCAAAGCTGGCGTTCACCAGAAGCTGCTTAGACAGAAACAACCTGCTGGCCACTCACCTGATGACAGGTCGTAGAGTGCGGTCACGGACGTTATGAACTGGCAGCAGAAACGGGGACTGGCACTAAAGATCTGCTTCAGTGTCTGAACAGAGCCTGGCACCAGACAGCAGTAGTCATCCACAAGGGCCCTGGCAAGCCTCACACAGTAGACCACAGGCGTCCGCTGGGAAGAAGCCACAGTCCAAGTCACTGAGGAAGCCTGAGCTAGCAGGTGACAGCTGCACATAACAGTGAAGGCCACCCCAGGGGGCGGGGCCACCCAGGGGGCGAGGCCACCGCGGGGCTTGGGGAGACCTGCTAACAGAGCCCTTTGCAGCAGGTTCTCACCATCTAAAGCCCACGGAACCAGTCCACCACCACTTCCCAGCCACAGGAGCACAGCTCCACCGAACGAGCAAGCTTCTCAGCCTGCTATCCTACACTCCAGCACTAGAGGGCAGAGGTGAGCTCTTGCAAGAAGGACCCTGCAGCCTGCAAAGGTGGAATATTTACATAAACCTTCTGCCTGTCCTGAGAGGTGACTTTGGTAAGATCACTGCTGAGGAATGACAATTTCTGGAAGGCACCATAAATCAAAACTAACCATTACGACCGCTGTGAGGTTTGGAAGAGTTTGGGAATTATCACCTGATAAAATGTTTGCTACAGTCAGGGACAGTGCTTCAAGCCTCGGCCTCAGCACTAGGAAGCTGGAGAGACAGGGACCCCGAGTTCCCGGCTGGCCTGAGCTATACAGCAAAACTTGTTTGTCTTAGGATTTTATTTTTCATGGTGCGTAGACCTGTATATCTGTGTGAGTAGGTCCATATATGTGAGTACAGGCATTCAAAAAGGACAGAGGGGTGATGGATCCCTGGCAGCTGGAGTTACAGGCACTTGGAAGCCGGGTGTGGGTGCTAAGAACTGAATTTGGGTCCTCTGTATGAGCCGTACGTCTCTTAACCACTAAGCCATCTCTCCTCCTCTCTGCATACTGTTTTAAAAATCCAATCATTTTGCCTAAGAAATAGACTTTCCATTGAGTCTGAAGATGACGCCTTTTTTTTCTTCCTTTGTCAAAAAATTAATTTAAGGCCGGGTGTGGTGTCACAAACCTTTAATCTGGGGAGGTGGAGGCAGGCAGCTCTTTTAAGAGTTCGAGGCCAGCCTGGTCTACATAGTGAATTCCATGCCTACCAAGGCTATAATAGCAAGATTCAAAATGGGGGGAATGGTGGATGACTTGGCCAGTAAAGCTCTTGTCCCACAAGCCTGACAACCTGAGAGAAAACTCTGTAAGTATATAAAGGGAGAAGTGAGGACTGGAGAGATGGCTCAGTGGTTAGTGGCTCTGGCTGCTCTCCCAGAGGACCCATGGTCGATTCCCAGCACTTACATAGTGGCTCACAACCATCTGTAACGCTGGTTCCAGGGGTCGGAAGCCCGCTTCTAGCCCCCATGATGCGAACACTAGGCACGCAGGTGGTACCCAGACACACATACAGGCAAAACATCCCCACACACAGCAACCAAGAGTGAACAAATAATTCTAAAATTTTAAGATGAAAAGGGGCCAAGGAAGCCGGGCGGTGGTGGTGCAGCCTGTAATCCCAGCACTTGGGAGGCAGAGGCAGGCGGATTCTGAGTTCGAGGCCAGCCTGGTCTACAGAGTGAGTTCCAGGACAGCCGGAGCTACACAAAGAAACCCTGTCTCAAACAATGGAAAATAAAAAAAGGTGAAAGTAGTGAACTGACTTCACAACGTCGTGTCAGACCTCTACTGATGTGCTGTGGCCCAGGCAACCACACACACATTGAACGTGCACTTTAACAATAAATCAATGGCTGGGCGGTGGTGGCGCACGCCTTTAATCCCAGCACTTAGGAGGCAGAGGCAGGCGGATTTCTGAGTTCGAGGCCAGCCTGGTCTACAGACTGAGTTCCAGGACAGCCAGAGCTATACTGAGAAACCTTGTCTCGAAAAAACCAAAACCAAAACCAAAACAAAACCAGTAAGTAAATGGTTTAAATAAGCTGGGTATGGTGGCACATACCTTTAACCACAAACCCTCAGGAGGCAGAGACAAGTGGGTCTTGGTTGAGTTCAAGGCCAGCCTGGTCTACATTTTGAGATCCTGGACAGCCCGGGCTACATAATCAGAACCTGTTTCAAACCAAACCAAACCCTACCCATTTACTGTGTGCACACCAGAGCCAGGCACAGCGGCTCCTATAATCCTCAAGAGACTCAGGTGGAAGGGTCATGAGGTTTGAATCCAGCCTGGGCTACAAACCAAATCCTTGTTTCAAAAAGATCAAACAAACAAAAAAATTGTTTGCTCCATTAAAAAAAAAAATGGAACTAGGTGTAGCACTCAGGCAGCACGGATCGATGACGTCACGCACGTGTAAAAGACCTCTACAGACATCCCGTTGCATCCAAACTCTTGGTTTCCTGCCTATCTGAGAGCAGTACCTGGAGCCAGGAGGCCGCACATTCCAACACAGGGATCCGACACACAGCCACGGCCATGGAGACCAGCTTTCCCAACAAGCTCATTCGGCTGTCGTCGGCTTTGTTCCCTTGGGGGCTGAAAAGGGAGGAGAAAATGATCTGCCGCACAGAGTCCTTGCTTTGCTCCTGGAAATAGCTGCACATGATTTCAAGAAGCTGGAGCTCCTGGAGCGAATTCAGTCTCTGGAAAAACAAACCCGGAAGAGAAGCTGTGAGAGAAGAGGGCCTACACCTGCCCCTTAAGCAGTAAAGGATTAGGGAAGTGGATGCTTGGAATCTCAGCACACACGAGGCTCAGTCTAGAGGATCTTGAGTTTCAGGTTGGCCCGAGATACATGGTACATAGTAAGCCAGTGTCTTAAAAAGAAAAAAGAAAAATCTGTTCTTTCTCCCAAGATATACTTTTTCACCTTTCTGAAGTCTAAGCCCGGGGGCTTAACCCTACGAGTAAGCAAAGGGAAAAGCCCTGCATCTAGTTAAGAAACATCCCGGAGAGATGTTAAGTAGCCAGTTCCCAAAGCCACCACCAGGATAACTGGTGGGCGACTGTCACATCGGTGGGCGAAACGGGCACGCGGCTGAGCACCGCGGCTGGACTGCATGCAGGGCGGGGGGCCGAAAGGGGAGCGAGACCTCGGGGCGAGCGCCTGTCACCGAGCGAGGGCACGGCCGGGGCGGGCACCTTGGGCTGCGCGCCGCGTTCCTTGGGCACCTGGAACACGAACTCCTCCAGCAGCTCCACCGAGCCCTTGTCCACGATGGGCAGAGGCGCGCTCTGCAGCTGGCTGCTGAAGTAGATGTCCAGGTGGTACAGCACCTCCTTGGCGGCGCTCAGCGCGTCGCGCCGCAGCAGCGAGTGGCGGATGTCGCTCATGGTGCGGCCGCCCTGTCCCCGCCGCGAGTCCTACTTCCGTCCGGAGACAAAGAGGCGCGACCAGCCTGGGCCCCGACGCGGGCTGGGTCGCGGCGCCCGCACGCCCGCCTCTAACAGGCGCCGACCCGCTCAGGGGACCATGGTCGTCGGCGCCGCCGCCACGGGCCAGCGGGTGACCTGGGGTCCGACTGCGGCGCCGCCCAGAGCCGCGGGAGCCGACGCCGCTCGGCCGAACCGGCGGCGGAATGCCGGGGTGGCGACGGCGGCCCGCAGGGGCCAAGCTCGGGCCGCGGCTGCGCGCTCTCGAGGGCGCCCCCTGGCGGTGAGGCCCGCACGGGCAAGCACGAGGCCCCGCCCCGCCGTCTCACCAAGTGTTTCTCGGACTTCAGGGCTGTTCTTGCCGCCTAGGTTTGATTGTCAAACACTCAGAGGTGTTCTGAGCCGGCACCACGCATGCAAGCCTTCTCATGCTCCCCACCAACCAGATCGCCCCTCCCGGGGGGGAGGGCGACTACTGGGACAAAAGATGCTGGCAAGCACCCACCCCCACACCCTGATCCTTCTGTCCTAGGGTCCCTATTTCCAAATTCTCTCCTGACTCCTGGCCCCTGTTAACTGCTATGCTCTAGCCAAGCCCGGGAGGACTATCGGAATCGTAGTACAAGGTTCAGCCCACCCTACAACAACCCCACCCCTGTTCCTGAAAACCCTCCCACCCTACAACACCCCCACCCCCACCCCAGGATTTGTATACAATCTATGGGCAATCATTTACACTTTACACTGAACTGTCAGTGAAGATTGGAGGTTTTTTGTTTTTCTTTTTCTTTTTGGTTTTTTGAGACAGGGTTTCTCAGTGTAGCACTGGCTGTCCTGCAACTCACTGTGTAGACCTGGCTGGCCTCGAACTCAGAGATCAACATTCCTCTGCCTCCTAAGTCCTGTGATCAAAGGTGTGCACCACCTCCGCCCAGAGAAGATTGGAGATTTTAAACAGAACAGAAAAGTCTTGCGTGTGGCTCACAAGTACAATAATGACTTCAGGCCTGTGGCTGAGGTGCAGCTGAGATGACAAAGGGCCCCTGCCCGGGGACCAACAGACCAGGGAAGGGTGCAGGGGCACAGCCCTGAGACATGCTCTCCCGAGACTCTGGTACAGCAGGGCCAGGCTTTATGGTCCTAGTTCAGGGGCCAAGGGTGCGTGAAAGAGGCAAAGGCCTCCTTGTCACCCAGAGCCTCAGACATCTCGACCCTTCTCACACGAGGACCTCAGAAGTTATTGGTTCCAGCAGAAACTAAGTGTCTGGGAGCTCTGCTCTGGGAATGCTGGAACTCAGCAAGCCTCGTTGCCTGCCTCTGTTTCCCCACTGAAGCCCACTCACACCCGCACGGCACACACCAACACAAACACAGGCTGAGAAGAGAAAGAGCCGCGTGGACAAATAGATGTGTGCTGTATTCAAAAGGCAGGGCACTTCCCTTCTAGTTCTTCTTTTTCTTGTAACTGGGGGCAGCAGGTAGAAAGATCTCTCGAAGGTTACCCCAAAAGCCGTGGGAGTGAATGTTCCGGTGGGTCTGGGGCTCAGCTGGGGGAGACCAAGCCACCAGAGGCCAGTGCTGGCACCAGGCCCAGTCGCCTTTGTACCACTCATTGGTGGTCTGGTTGGTGGCAGCCAGGTACAGAGCGAAGCACAGGTAGGCAGCCAGGAGCAAGCTCAGGACGATGACAAAGCCCAGCAGGAAGACAATCCGTGGAAAAGCCAGGAACAGGTGCTAGGGCAGAGAACAGAGCGTTAGCAAATGGACTGTGGTGCCCGTGAGCACCGGCCCTCACCCTAGGGACAGACCTGCCTCTCAGTGGAGCCCCGCATCAAATCTGACCCACCAAGCAGTATACACAGCTTAGAGGTGTGGCAATGCCCTAGCATTCATGAGGCCCTGCACTCAAAATTCTCTATGTCTCTTTCTGTGCCTCTGTCGTCTGTCACAGTCACGCCTTGCACACACACTCACACACAAACACCCACATCAGTTGCCCCAAATCTGACCCTTGAACATAGATTTGAGTCACAGTCAACACAGATAGGCAGCCCAGGCATGATCTTAGTGTGAGAGAGCTTCCTGCAGGATAACTTTCACAGGCAGAAAGGTGACTTGAGACTCAGCACATCACCAGTCTGCTGTTGGCAAGGCAAATATGTAAGACTGCTTATGCATCAAACTAAAATCCTGCAAGGCAAACCACTGTCTCTTCAAGGCCACTGAGCACAGGAACCCCAGGCCAAGGGCAGTGACAGCAGTACCCGCCCCGCCAGCGTCTCTGCTCAACAATGGTGCAGGCTGGTGAACCTAACACTCCCACGGCTGAAATGGGGTTGGCAGGTGTCAGGCCAGCCCAAGTTACAGAGTGAGGCCTTGTCTCAGACATGGAAACAAAATAATAGCAAATGAGATGGCTGTGCCCGAGGAAGAATGAGACTCTGGGTCAGTCACGCTGAGGCACACCAAGGAGCAATTAAAAGTCAACTCAGATTGTGGACTGGTGCGCAGTGAGAACAGAGAGACTCAGCGCTCTCCCTGGTATGTTGTGTGACTATGGCCCAAGGATGGTGAGGGTGTAACACCAGGCTGCCTCTGGCCTCTGGGGACTGGGACAGGATGGGTAGGGCAGTGTGTGTTTTCTTTTAAACACTTCTTTTTTAAATCTCATGGTGCCAGGGTTCTCTAGGGTGCTCATGTCATGATGGATGAGTCTGCATGAGTCTGCATCAGAGTGGGGGGTGGGGAGGGGGGAGTCAGGTGTCTGTCCTTGCTTTCTACCTTGCTTGAAGCTAGCTTGCTGCTGCAATGCCGGGCTAGCCTGGCCTGTGAGCCTCTCCACTACAGATGTGTGCCAGCACGCTGTGCTGTACACGGCTCTGGGATCCGAACTGAGGCCCTCATTTGTACAGCAGGGCCTCACCCACTCACCCATGTAGAGCCCTGAGCCAAATGCTGCTTCTTAGTTATTTGAATACTGTGTTATTTTTATAATATGAGGAGTAAAGCATTAGAATTCAATGCTTTTGTAAGTCAGAGGAGGAAAATCCACTCATCAAAACCCTTGATGAGCGCAACTGGAGTCATGGAGAGAGGACTCCGCGGGCAAAGGACATCTCCGCTTTCTTAGACCAAAAATCCTGGACCAGCTGGGCAGGGTGAGAACTCATGTGTTCCCAGCACCGGGCAGCATGAGGCAGGAGGACTGAGTACGAGCAAGCCTGGACTGCATGGTGATACCCTACCCTTCAGAGGAAGGCCATCTGACGTGCTGGTGGAGGCGCAGAGAGACTGGAAGCCTCACACGCTGCTTGGAGGACACATTCTAGCTGTTGTTCACGTGGTTAAAGGTCCCACATGATCTCATGCACAGTGGACACTGGCTGATGTGACAGCTGGTCAGGGGTAGAGGAATGTCTGTGGCATGCTCACCCATAGACGGGGCCGGGTGTTTAAATCTCCATCTCCCTCCCCCTCCCCCTCCTCTCCCTCTCCCTCCCCGCCTCCCTTACACACACACACACACACACACACACACACACACACACAGGACCCAGGGACAGTCATAGGGGTGAGGGGACAGAAAACTTCTATGAGCCAGAGGCTGGGAAGATCGGAGTAAAACAGTGTCTTCCAGACATGACAGGATCATGAACTCAGAGCAGGCGTAGTTATCTGCATAAGATCAAGCCAGGCAACATTCCACAGAGCAGAGAGGAGCAAAGCCCCCACCCGTAGCTGAGGAGCTGTAGGTGGTCAGTGGCTTCCGGGGGAGGGACAATCGGTTTCCTTTAAGAGTGTGGGTCCTGGAAGGCTGAGCATGATCCAGTAAATGACCCCCACCTATGCGTACATATGGGCAGCCTGGAGAGAACACACAGTCGGGAGGGGCGGGGCAAGATAACCGCATGCATTATGACATTCTCAAGACTTAATAAAAAGAATACATTGATCTTTTAGGAAGAATCAAAAGTAGCTTCATGTTTTCCTGGGTCCCAATGCAAAATTACCTGAACAAGAAAGACAGTGTCCACGGCCCGAAAATGCCCCAAGTCGTCAAGGTAAGTTTCCTGGTAGAGATCCGACGCGGCCACTAGGTGGAGCAGAAAGGCAGCACTCAGGATGGCTATGCTGGCTGCAGACGCCGTCAGCGTGAGGAGGTAGACGAGGAAGTACCTGGTGTTCCAGGCCCCGATGCAGTTGTTCACCCAAACACAGTGATGGTCGAAACGGTGCACACACCGGTCACACACCCCTGCAGAGAAGGGACAGGTTCGGCCGGGCTCGTCATTGGTGAGAGGATAAAAACAGACCTGGACTTGTCACTGACAGCTGGGGACAGGGCAGCTGTTATCGCCGAGCTTCTAGAGCTGCAGGGCTCTCAGGGAAGAACGCCTGCCATGCAGCATGCCTGGAGCGCAGGTCCCGGACGGGCAGATGCCCTGTGATCTCGGGAGGCAGAAGACCAGACTCCCTGAGCAGGCCGGCTACCTAGATTGGCTGAATGAATCAGTGAGTTCCAACTCAGTCACCCATATGAAAGGTGAAGACGCCTGACCTCAGCCTCTAGCCTCTATATGGACATCTACCTACACATACACATACATGCACATGCCACACATCTACCCACACATACACAAACATACACACACATACACACACATGCACATATACACACATGTGTATCTTAAACAGAACTGCAGTGTGTAACTACTATAGCCACTGAACACCAACTGGGAACAAGAAAAATCTGAAGTAGTTTCTGGACATTAGCAGATTTAGTTGCTTTTGACTTATACCGAACTCTGTGTCTCCTGAGAACATGGAGGTGGCACAAGACGGAGTCCAACACTTGATGTGGATGCTCTCAGTCAGTCTGTCTCCTTTCCCTGACTGGGAGGAGCCCAGGCCTTCCCCTGTTAGACATGCGCTCTTCACCCTCTGGCCTCACTCCAGCCCAGTGTTCTGCCAGTCAGTGCTGCTGGGCACTGGGTACAGCTGTTGCAAGCCTTGGAGAATGCCAACACGGAGCTCGGCGTGTTTGCCCTGCCAGCATTCCCGGTGAGAGGCTAGGGAGGGCCAGGGAGGAGAGGCTTAGCGCCCCGGGAGTCACACTCACTGCAGTGCTTGGAGCGGGCCGGCTTTCTTAAACCGCAAGTGGAGCACCTCGAGTTCTTTGGAAACATCACAGCATCGAATTTGTAGACTTGCAGAAGTAATGATTCATTTGCTTTAGTGATGGTGCCTGAGAGAAGGGACGGACGTCATTTCCAAGCAATGTGATTGACCAGGCCCACCAAACCCGCACTAGCACACTGCAGCTGAAACTGCTGGGATTACTGGTTTAAGAAGCACACTTTCTCTTCGGTGGCATTCCTGGGTGGGGGTGGGGAGGTGGGGGTGCTGCATAGGTGTGCTGTGTGTGGAAGCTGGAGGCCGACCGCCAACCGTGTTAGACAACATTTTTGAGACAGACGCTCATTCACTTAGAGCTCAGAAGTTGGGCCGTGCTGGTTGGCTTGAGGGCTCCTCCTGTCCACACCCGGCGAGGGAGTACGGTCAGAACCACTGCTCCCGACCCCACCCTCTCTACATGCTCTGGAGACTGAACTAGGGTCCTTGTGCTAGTGTAGGAGCACTTCACCCACAGAGCAGCCACCGGCCCACCTCACTCTGAGTGAGTGACTGGCCCAGGAATCCAAGTCACTTCTCTCATTCATTTAGTGTCATGTGTCTGGGTCAGAATGTGTGCACAGCACATGTGAAGGCCACAGAAGCACTGTGTGGCTCCGATCTCCCCATCCACCTGCATGTAGCCTTAGGGATCGAATCAGGTTGCCAGACTTGGCCTGTGCAGCACGTGCCTTCAGCACTGAGTCATCTCGCTGGCCCTGCACGGAGGTTCTTAAGACAGTTTCATGCTGTAGCCCAGAATGGCCCTGAACTTGAAGCAATCCCTCTGCCCTGGCCTCCCAAATGCTATGATTATGGGGGGGGGCAGTTTAAAGCGCCCTGAGCCGCACGCTGACAGGGTACAGAGCCGGGCTGCCGTCACCTGCTTCCAGTTCCTCTAAGGCACGGACACGGAACCGTACGGCTGGGAAGCAGTGCGGCGGCCGACATATCAGCATTCAGCAGGCCCCAAGTTCAACCCTAGTGTCTTTACAAGAAAGAAGAGAACTGATTACAAATGGAGAGCTATAATCTACGGCCTTTAGTGCTGACTTCTGGCATCCAGAGGACACCGCATGGCTCATCCATACTGCAGTGTGAGTCCCGGTACTTGGGAGGCAGAGGCAGGTGGATTTCTGAGTTCGAGGCCAGCCTGGTCTACAGAGTGAGTTCCAGGACAGCTAGGGCTACATAGAGAAACCCTGATTTTATTTGTTTGTTTCTTTGTTTGTTTAAAAACCAGGCTGAAAGAAGCTGAAGGAGAGGGACTCTATAGGAAGACCAGCAGTCTCAACTACCCTGGACCCCTTGATCTCTTAGACCCTGAGCCATCAACCAGGCAGCATACACTAGCTGATATGAGGCCCCGACACATACACAGAGGACTGCCTGCCTGCTCTGGCCTCAGTGAGAGAATATACGCCTAACCCTCAAGAGACATGAGCCCCACCCCCAGTAGGCAGATAGGCCTAGTGGGGTAGGGGTGGAGACATCCTCTTGGAGATGAGGGAGGAAGGATGGGATGAGGAACTGTTGGAGGGTGGACTGAAAGGGGGATAGCAACTGAACTATATAAAAAAATTAAAGATAATTTAAAAAACAAAACAAAAAACAAAGGAAAAAAAGAAAACAAATCACATGCATGCACGCACGCACCCTCTGGCCTCCACATGTGCATGAACATACCACACACAGTGAGAAAACGGCACATAATTAAAAATAAAATAAAGGGGCTGGAGAGATGGCTCAGTGGTTAAGAGCACCGACTGCTCTTCCAGAGGTCCTGAGTTCAATTCCCAGCAACCACATGGTGGCTCACAACCATCTGTAATGAGATCCAATGCCCTCTTCTGGGGTGTCTGAAGACAGCTACAGTGTACTTACATATAATAAATAAATAAATAAATCTTTTTAAAAAATAATAAATGAAATAAAAAGGAAGCTGAGTCACAGTGACCACAGCTCCCCATGGACATATGCAATTGTGAACATGTCAAAACTGAACAGTGCACTGAGGCCAGTGTGGTGGCACACGCCGGTGATCCCGGCATCGTGGGGATTGGAAGCTCCCAGGTCCATCACAGCCTGGCTCAAAATAAGCAACCTCCAGTAGAAGAGCTCACACTGCTGTGTATATTACAAAGTTTAAAATAACCCCTGGACCAAAGACCAAAAATAAAACTGGAAAACATCCAAAACTCAAAGACAGTGGAAATGTAACAAAGGGGTCTCCTGCCATGTCCCAGGGAACACTCTAACTGTGTCATGAGCACGAGGCCTGCACTGTTACCCCCGCCCCTGACTCACCAGGATTGGCGGCACAGGTGAGCGTGAAGAACACTAGGCTCACAGTCAGCAGCAGATAGGGCAGGAGAAGGCAAGGCAGCGAGAAGGCCAGCTCGCGGCAGTAGCCGAAGACCTCGCAGGTATATTCCGCATACACCAGCCCCTGCAAGAGCAGGTGCAGGACGACGAAGGCAGGGTGGCTGCAAGAAAGCACACGGGCTCATGCACGGGCCGGCACACGGGAGGAAATCACACAAGTCCGAGGAACGCCACCCAGGCCAACCCATCCTGCAAGAGTTCCAGGAGCCAGTGTGGTAGCACATGCCTGGCATCCCAGTACTTCAAGGCAGAGCCAGGTTTGTCTTGAGTTTGACTTCAGCCTAGGCTACCCAGAAAGAACCAGGCTAGGCAGGGCTACATACTAAGGCTCTGTCTCAGAAACAAAATAAAAGCCAGACATGGTGGTACACATCTTGAATCCCAGCACTCAGGAGGCAAGAACAGGCAGATCTCTGAGCTCTACAAAGAAAGTTCTAGGCTCGCCAGAGCTGCATCATGAGACACTGTCAACAACAGTGGAGGTGGTGGTAGTGGAGGGTGTGGGAGTGGCAGGAGCCGTGACGGGGGCTGAGGAGATGGAGCAGCGGTTAGGGCACTGCGCTCGCAGTGGACGAGGCTCAGTTCCCAGCACCCACACAGCAATTTGCAGCCATCTGTACCTGCAGTCCCGGGGAGCCAGTGTCCTCTTCTGACCTCTACCAGCTCCTACACGTGTGCTGCACACACACTCACACACATTTTTTAATAATAATTAAATAAAAAATGGAAGCGCATTTTGCATATATTTTACAGATATGTTTAAGAATACGTTCCTATATTGTAAGCATCTTTACTTGAAAGCAGACATGGTGGCAGTAGTCAAGTGTCTCGTGACTATGATGCCAGCACTTGGGAGGCTGGGGCTACAGCACTGTCATGAGTTTGTGGCCAGTCTAGCCGATGTAGTCGGTCTCAGCTCAGCCTGGGCTGTGGCATGAGATGGCATCTCAACACAGCGAACTGGCCATGTCGGCGTGGGGACAGACTTCAGTGGCTGAGACAGAGAATGTGCCAGGCATGCTCAGTGTCTCCAGCTCACTGCCGAGCGCCGCAGTCAGTCAGTGAACAAACAAACCAGCGCCTTACAAGCCCTCACAGAGACGCATGGTGAATAAGGTGAGATTCCGAACCCAGCACTCTCCAAGCTTCCAGCAGCCTTCCCTTTACGCCGCCGAAAACCACAAGGTGCTCCCACAAACTATAGAGTAGCAGCAATGAATCACCCAGGCTGAATGTGGCCGTGTGTGAACCCCGAGCCACAAATACCGTGTGTGGAAGAGCCGATGAAGAAGTGTCTGCACGGCCCTCTGGAGGCACTGTGGGATCACACAGGAGCACACCTGAAATCACACAAGAGTCAGCCTCACCTCGCTCTCCACACGCAATGGCGGTAAGGCCACCACCGTCTCTGTATGGCAGAGAAGCAAGCTACGAGAATAAAGAGCAGGGCGAGCGCGCTCCCGTGTGTGGTGCCTGTGTCCACGCGAGCACGTGCATGTGCTCAGAATCAGACATCTCCCTGGCAGCTCTCCTGGCACAGGGTCTCTCGCGGTGTGGCTACTCGAGCCAGCCCGTCTGCCCTGCGGATCTCCTGTCACTCCTCCCGAGTACTGAAACACAGAGCGGCCGCCATCCCGGCCAGCGGTCATGTGCGCTCCGGGCTCTGAGTGGCCTTGTTCTGTCTTCTCTGCCATCCAGTCCTTCTGGCTGCATGGCAAACACTGTGACTGTCCAGCCATCTCCTCGGCTCTACTCTGTGTTTGAAACAGTCTCATTATATAACCTGAGCTAGCCTGGAACTCATGATCCTCCTGCCTCAGCTTCCTAAGCACTAGGATTTAGGAGGTATAGACCAATTCTCCATTATTACCTTAACTGCAAAGAAGGTGTCTGTCAGAGTCTGAGAAGGGAGTGGGCAGAGGCTGCTGGGACGCTGACTTTTCCTTACCCTGGGCTCTACTCCCTGCTAGAGGTCAGCCTCCGGATCCCCAGGTCCCTCCCACGTCAACCTCTTTACGCCTGCCCCCCTGGCCCCGAAGTCTCAGCCTCCCAAGTGCCGGGATTAAAGACAAGATTCACACCACCTGGTCTGTGAGCCTTTTAGACTGGCACCTAGCACAGCACCCAAACTTCAGCAGTACCCAAGGACCAGTACTACCTGTGCTCCTCCCAGGGCCATGGCCGTCAAACGCTGGCTTTTCGTGAAGATGCAGATCATGACGACACAAATCAATAAGAAGGCCAAGTAGAACAAGAAGAGAACCAGGAAGTCCATGCTGGAGGCTGTGAAGGGAGGGGCAGTGTGAGCAGCTGCTGTCGAGGGGTTTATCCCCAGCATGCATTGCGGCCCTGGGTTCACTCCTGTCGTTGAGATTCACAGCCAGATTGGTGGGTGAGCTTTAGGCCATCCTCAAGGTGAACAAAGAGGTCTGCCTTTGAGACAACAAATCCCTTCAGTGGTTTGTCTGTAGGCAGCGTGTGTACATGTCTGTGTGTCCACATGTGTCTACAGGTGTGCATGGATGTGTTCATGTGTGCTTGAGCCAGAGGATGAGATAGGGTATCTTCCTCAATCATGCTCACTTTACTTTAAATTACATTGTATTTATTTGTCCTTGTGCATATGTGAGTGCCACAGTGTGTGTGTGTATGTGTGTGTGTGTGTGTGTGTGTGTGTGACAACTTTTAAGAGTTGTTTCTCCCCTTCCACCACATGAGTCGTGGGGGTCACACGCAGGTTCTTCAGGCATGGCAGCTGGTGCCCTTGCCCACAGAGACATCTTGTTCTGTCATTATATGATATAAGGTATCACTACATAAACCAAGCCGACCTCAATGGAGACCCACCTGCCTCTGCATCATAAGGACTAAAGATGACACCCAGACTAACTTTTAGTTTCTGAAGATGTGTGTGTGTGTGTGTGTGTGTGCGTGTGCGTGTGCGTGTGTGTGTGTGTGTGTGTGTTTGCCTGAGTGTGGGTGGACGTATACCCTAGATGTGTATGTGGCAGTCAGAGGACAACCTCTGGCGTTAGTCCTCACCCTCCGCCCTGTTTGAGACAGGGTTTCTTGTTTGCTCTCTGTGGGATCCGCCAGGCTAGCTGGCCTGTGTGTTTCTGAGGACTCTCCCATTTCACAGTGGGAAAACTGGAATTACAAAGACACATACTGCTACATCCGGCTTCTACATATGCTCTGGGGATCTGACCTCTGGTCTTCACACTTGCAGGACAAGTACTTCGCTAAGCTAGCTCTCCACCCAAAGCACTGGCCAAGGCAACCTCAAGTCTAGAGGGCTCCTTCCCACCACACCCCACCCCACCTCGTCAGTGTTGAGAATTGAACCCAGGACCTCATGTCATGTATGCTGGGCAAGCAACCTGTAATGGAGCCACCACCCCAGCCCTTTTCCTCATCTTTTGAGACATGCTTCCTCTCTGAACCTGTAGCTCACAAACTCAGCTTGACTGGCTGGCCAGCAAGCCCAGCATAGCCCAGTTACCCCTCCCCTGTGCTGGATCACAGACCCAAGCTGCCACACCACGTCTGTGTTTTACTATCTCTCTCCTTTGCTGTCTAATGTCTGGTGGGGGCGGTGCTTGCAGGTGAGTGTTTGCAGGTGTGAGGAGGATGTCACCTGTTCTCTATCCTCCGTCACTGTCCCTCAAGGTAGTGGTTCTCAACCTGTGGGTCCACAGCCCCTCTGGAGGTCAAGTGACCCTTTCACAGGGGTCACCTAAAATCATCCAGAAACATAGATGCTTGCATTATTGTTCGTAATAGAAACAAAATCACAGCTGTGAAGTAGCAAGGAGCGTAATCTTATGGTTGAGGGTTACCACAGCATGAAGAACTGTCACAGCATTAGGAAGACTGCCTTGGGAACCACTGCCTTGCGATCTGTAGCTCAGACCTGGCACTCACTGTTTTGTGTCTAGGCTGACAGGCATTAAACAACACTCATGTTGGCACTGGGGATCCAAACTCAGGACTTCATGCTTGCCCCGTAAGTAACCTTGCCCGCTGAGCAAGAACCCAGCCCATCAACCCCTTGTTTTTTTGAGACAGGATCTGACTATGCAGCCCAGGCTAGCTTGGAACTCAGAATTCTCCTGCCTCAGCTTTCCAAGTGTTGGGATTCCAGAAATGCACCGCCACATATAGCAACAACCCCTTTTACTTCTTTAAATATCCACGTAGATACTGATAAAGTCCTGCCAAAGAGCCTGCTGGCCTCATCAGAATGAGCAACTCCTAAAGGTAGTCAGGGTCCCACACCCAAACTTGGGCATATTAAACACATCAGTGGCCATGATGTCACCCATTACCCACGAGAACCAGAATGAAGGAATTCAGGCAGGATTCTGGGCCAAAATTCCAACCCAGATAATGAAAACAGAAACTATTAACAAAAGAGGAAACAAACAAACAAACAAAAAAGGTCATCCTCACAAGGAATCAGGTCTCCGGTCTACATATTTCTCTAGGTCGGACACTTCCAGCGGCACCTTTAGCGTTCATTCCCCTTTGCCTCATCCACAGAGAATTCAGATAGCAGCTCCGCTTGGGCAGCGCCGTGAAAATTGCACACGAAAAACTGGCGACATGGTTGTTGCATGAAGCTGGAACTGGCTGCGGAGACAATCAAGTGCAACACTTACACCGTGTTGGATAAACGTCAGTGGGGAAAGGTGTTCGGAAGTAGAGGGCGCTGCACCGCCGCTGAACTGGGAAGACAACTTAAAAGTCCACCAGTTTGGGGGTCTACCATCCCTTGTCACTGTCACTACGCCTATCTCCGGGGTCCAGACTCAGGGTGAGGTTACCCACATGAGGTGGATCCCCGATAGTTTTCCTTTGCTGGACACCTTCGAGATGCATTATCCAAGGCCCTTGCATACTTGAGGTCACGGAATCTGCAGCTCTGAGGGACCAGGGAAGGGTAGTGGTGAATGGAGCCCACCCACAACCAGATCCCGGATGCATCAGGCTCAGAGGAGATAAGAAAGGCTCTGTAGCAGACCGTAACTGCGTCCAGAGCAGCGAACGAGGACCGGGCGGACAGCCGCCTGGGAGGGGAGGGGGGCACAGGAAGCGGGATGCAGGGGGCTCGCAGAGGACTGTGGTCTCACACATAACTGGGAGGCTCAAACATGGGGTCCCGACGGCCGCCGCCCAGCCGGGGTGTCACAGAGCCTTCGGAAGCTGCCTTACCCCAAACCCGGCCAACTGTCAGCCGCGGCGGGCAGGTCCCAGCTGAGCGCTCCCCGGGACTTCCGGCGCGCCCATGGCGTCATCAGTGCCCGCGAAGAGGCGACTTCCGACGGAAATAGCGGGAAGCCGGAAGTTATTGGGTTTGGTTACTGGTTCTGCGGTTAAATTGTGGTTTGTTTCGTACCGTCGTAGGCTTTATTTCTCTTTTCTTTCTCTTTTTAAACATCTTTCTCCCTCCCTCGTCCTCTCCTCTCTCTTCCTTCGCACTTTTATTATTACTTGACAATTTACCACGTATGTACAATGTACGATTCCCTTTATTTCACCAAATTCTCGTCCCGTTTTCGTGGCCTTTATTTGATTCCCTTGGGTGTGTTTGCTTGTTGTGATCCGCTAAGTTTAATTCGGATTTCTTGTATGTGCATGGATAGAAAAGCTATTTTCTTTTTAAAATTTTCTTTCCAAAACTAAGATCTCAGCTAGGCATAGTGGCCCATGACTTTAATCACGGCACTAAGGAGGCAGAGACAGGTAGGTCTCTTTGAGTCAGAGGCCAGCCTGGTTTACACGAGTTCCGGGCCAGGCTAGACCTTTTCTAAAACGAAACGAATGAACAAACAAAATTAAAGTCCCACCAAATTATACCCGGCTAGCTGTGGGCTTTTGAACCTCCTGTCTCAGCCTAACTTTAGTTGGGATGGCAGGAACACACAACCACACCCAACACAGCAACTGGAATTTTCTAGCACTTTTGACAGAAAATGAAGGCTGTTTTGGGTCGGAGCAGGAGAACCACTGGACTGTGCCTGGGCCTTTCTGTGTCCCGGAAGGGAACACAGCAGCGGCCCTTGACAACCCAGCAGGTACCCTAGACTGTGGCACCTGTGTCTTCCTGTCAGACAGTTTTCTCACAGCCACACTACTGGGACCTGTCCCAACAGTCCCAGCATCTTGCACTGCAGAGGTCACAATGTGTCCCCACATGAATCTGCTGATTGCATGTCTCTTACTCCTGCCATCTCTGTATACCGCTTTGAACGTCCTCCCTGTGGGGAGCAGTGGCTAGTGTTTTATCCTTGAGGATGAAAAGGATGTTTGGATAATGGGCAGGCTTGGGGTGAGAGGAGCTGCTTCTAAACATAGCACTGAGAAGGTCCCTGTGGGGTGTTGCTTTGTCTGAGTGCCCCCAGGTCCTCCCAGAACTATTCTTGATGCCTCTGAAAAACAAGTTCCTTTTAAGGAAAAATGTCTGATCTCTAAGCACTAGCCTCAAAGCTCCTTTTTTTTTTTTTTCCTGTTTGCTTTGCTTCCTACCCCAGCTTCTCAATTCTTTTTCCTTTTAGAATTTTTTTTTAAAAAAGGCACCTACCTTTCTGAATATATTGTATCCAAGGCTTTTGCAATGCTGGGAACACAGAATGAGCAGGTGTGGGGAGACCTGGTTACATACAGAGACCACCTGGCATCCAGGCCACACTTCATCAAGGTCTCCAGCAGGCTCCACCATGCTGGCGAGCACTGAGCCTGTGATTAAATATCTTGACTTGTCTTTCTTTTCCCCATGAAACGCAGGGCTTTGTGGTTTTTCTCTAGCGTTTCAGTTCTGACTAGCTTTGCTTCTCAATCCAGTCATCCATTTCATCTTGTGTTCTTTTGCCTTTTGTTACATCACACAAAGAAAAGGGTTGCAGTATAAGTGAGTCAAGTTATCAAAAAAACAAAGTCTTTGGTAGCCACCTCTGCAGTGATGGAATTATCTTTATTTACTATGTATCCTGCAAACTTTTTATTTTGTGGGAGAGGCACCTTCTCATGCTATACCCCAGGCTGGCCCTGAACTCACAGTCCCCCCCCCCCTTTTTTTTTTTTTTTTTTTTTTTTGGTTTTTCGAGACAGGGTTTCTCTGTATAGCCCTGGCTGTCCTGGAACTCTGTAGACCAGGCTGGCCTCGGACTCAGAAATCCGCCTGCCTCTGCCTCCCAAGTGCTAGGATTACAGGCGTGCGCCACCACGCCCGGCTCTCACAGTCCTCTTAAGTGGGCTTTTATGAATGCTGGGATTATAGGGCTGGCCAAAACTCATTTTGTATTTATGAATACATATTCATTCAATAAACACATATTGACTAATAGGTACCAGCTGCTTTTCTTGGACAAGGGAACATAACAGTCAAAAGAAATTACAGAACTTGCCACTGGGGATGTAGGTCACTTGGTCGACCCCAGTTCCAGCTCAGGCACCTCGTGAAACTTAGCATGGTAGCACATGCCTATAATGCTATTTCATCCTCAGTTACATAAGCTCAAAGCCACCTTAGGTTACACAAGACACCCTCCCCCCCCAATTCAGTGTGTAGGCCACAGGTTGGACACACCTATCTCTACAGTTTTGGCCAGGAGTGATGGTGCATGCCTTTAATCCCAGCACTCCGAAAGGAGGCAGAGGCAGGCAGATTTCTGAGTTCGAGGCCAGCCTGGTCTACAGAGTGAGTTCCAGGACAGCCAGGTGTACACAGAGAAACCCTGTCTTTGAAAAACCAAAAAGTAGCCGGGCGGTGGTGGTGCACGCCTGTAATCCCAGCACTCTGGGAGGCAGAGGCAGGCAGATTTCTGAGTTCGAGGTCGGCCTGGTCTACCAGGACAGCCAGGGCTATACAAAGAAACCCTGAATCTAAAAAACCAAATTAAAAAAAAAAGAAAGAAAGAAAGAAAGAAAGAAAAGAAAAGAAAAGAAAAGAAAAAAACGAAAAAGAAAAAAAGAAAGTGTTTCTCTGTGTAGTCCTGTTCTGAACTGGCTTCAGATTCACAGAGCTCCGCCTGCCTCTGCCTCCTGAGTGCTGGGAGCAAAGGTTTGTGCCACCACAGCCTGGCTACTCTGTATTGTTATATTTTTTTCAGTGAAGTATTCATAGCTTTAAAAAATTACACAGAACCAGACCTACTAGTACAGTCCTGTGACAGAAGGAGGTTCAAGAGGTTGGAGAAGAGACGCATGAGTTCGAGGCCAGCCCAGACACATAGATATACTCCTGTGACCTCAGAACTCAGGAGCTTGATGTAGGGGGATTCAGAGGCCAAGGGGAATCCAGATTAGATATGACAGAACCCCGTCACCACAATAAAAGTTCTAGATAAATTTCTCAGTGCTTTGCTGGATTTTTAGAACAAATGCTTCTCAAATTTTTCTTTTTCCTCTCTGCCTATCAGAACCTCCAATCATAAATATGGTATCTGTTTTATAAGACAATAGGAAAAAATACTGAAGCCAAAATATAAGGATTTTACTCAAACCTTCTAGAAAGGATTGTGTTGCCTTTGATGTGTGGAGCAAAGACTTTTTAGACTTTCCTGAAACTGGACCTGTGATGTCAAGTTGTTTTGTTGTTGTTGTTGTTTGTTTGTTTGTTTGTTTGTTTTAACCTGCCCTGAGATCAGGTGACAGGACTAACCATCCTTTACCCCATAATCCCTTGTCCCTCAGATACGAAGACACACTTAAAAAATCAAGCCAGGCGTGGTGGCGTATGCCTGTAGTCCCAGCACTTGGGAGGCAGAGGCAGGCGGATTTCTGAGTTCGAGGCCAGCCTGGTCTACAGAGTGAGTTCCAGGACAGCCAGGACTACACAGAGAAACCCTGTCTCAAAAAAAAAAAAAAAAAAAATCAAACATAGCCAGGCATAATGGCGAACAACTTTAATCCCAGCACTCAGGAGGCAGAGGCAGGTGGATCTCTGAGTTCAAGGCCACCCTGGTCTATAGAGTGAGTTCCAGAAAAGCCAGGGCTACACAGAGAAACCCTGTTTCAGGGAAAAACAAAACAAGCCAGGAATGGTGGCATGTACCAGTGACCCAGTGCTGGAAGTCAGAATCCAGAAGATCAAAGGCCGACAGGTCTAGGCTGACGGATTCCATCCACGTCCGAATGAGAAACTCTTTTTTAAAAAAGACGGTGAGAGACTAGCATCATAGCTCAACCCAGAGGTCCAGAATTTATCTCCCTGTGCTCACAAGCACAAATACAGAGACATAAAGATTCCATAGCTGTTTATGCACGAGACATGTATTTTTCATGGGAAAATTTTGCATGGAAAAACAGACCAGGGGAGGAAGGGCTATAATAGAAGTGTATTTCTTTGTGGGTAAAACCTGGCTTGTTTGAGTTTGTCATGATATCAGTATCAACTATTTTAGAATCTGAACTCATAGTACATGTTCAATAAAAATGGGCTGGATGAGGCTGGGCGTAGTGGCACACGCCTGTAATCCCAGCACTTGGGAGGCAAAGGCAGGTGGATTTCTGAGTTCGAGGCCAGCCTGGTCTACAGAGTAAGTTCCAGGACTACACAGAGAAACCCTGTCTCGAAAAACCAAAAAAAAAAAAAAAGGGGGGGGGAAGGGGGGCTGGATGAATGGGGATGGGGGTGAGTAATACCTGATGGAAATCTGTACCTGAAGTTATACCTGAAGAAAATATTCAAACAGTTCAAACAGGACCTGCTAGGTGGCTCAGAGAGAAGGGTGCTGGTTGCCCTGACGACCCAAACGTCACCTCCAGAACCCGCATAATCACTCTGGCCAGTAGGTGGCGCCACAGCATATGGCTGTGAGCTGGCTTGTATCTTCCACTGGGTGCCCAGTTCACCCTTTGGAATTTGCACTTGTCTTTGCTTCTGCGATGACTGCACCTGTGCTTAGGAACCTCAAATCTCCATTTGGGGACTCATTTTGGACTGTTCCTAAGCCGTGTGGTTCTCTATGTCTTGAGTACTTACGTGTAGCAGTGACAAGCTGGAGACGACTTAAGCCAGAGAGGATTTGTTTGAGGTCTCAGAGGGTTGAGTGCGTGCGCAGTTGCTTGGCCCCAAGCACTTGGGCAGAACACCATGGCGGTGGGATTGTTTTGCAGAAGGTGGACGTCACTTGGCAGTGGTTGACGGAAGCAGAAAATGAGACAAGGAGGGGACTTGGGGTAGAAATAGCGTCCCCAGCTGGAGTCCAAGCACTCAAAATACGAACCTGTGGAACACACACTAGTTCGTTTGCATGGTCAGCTTGTCTGCATTTGGAGTCGCCCGGGAGACGCACCTCTGGGCGTGTCCATGACAACATTACCCGGGGGTTTAACGGAGACAGGAAGACCCATCCATGAGCATGGTGATGCCGTGGGGCTGGGTCTTTGGAAAGTGAGCTGGACAACAGTGTTTGCCTCTCGCCGTCCTGACCGCAAATGCAATGTGTTCAACCGTCTCAAACTCACACCGCCGTAACTTTCTGAATCAAAACACTGTAAAAATAAACCCCGAGGGCTCGAGAGATGACTCCGCTGTCAAAGACGGGATACACGTAAGCATGAGGACAGGAGTTTGGATCCCCAAGACCCATATCATGCCAAGTGGGCATGGAGACCCACCTGTAACTTCAATGCATGAATGCACAGATGGCGGCCCCTTCCCCACCTCAAGTCCACCCCACCCCCACTCCCGCAGGCTGCTTCGGCGGGCTCTGGCTACAAGTGAGAGACCCTGTCTCAATACATGGGACAAAGAGTAATTAGAGAAGACACTGGACACCGACTTTCAGTTTACATCACACACACACACACACACACACACACACGTGCTCACAGACATAAAACAAAAACTAATATGCTAGCCCTTCCTTACGACTGGTCTTGCCAGGTATTTTCCCACAGCAGGAAGAAAAGTGAGTAATAAAACTTTTGACTGGGGCTGGAGAGATGACTCAGCAGTTAAGAGCCCTGACTGTTCTTCCTAGAGGTCCTGAGTTCAAATCCCAGCAACCACATGGTGGCTCACAACCATCTGTAATGGGATCTGATCCTCTCTTCTGGTGTGTCTGATGACAGCTATAGTGAACTCATATACATAAAATAATTGGTTTTTTTTTTAAAAAAACAAAAACAAAAACAAAAACAAAAAAAAACAAAAGGAAGGCAGAGGCAGGCAGATTTCTGAGTTCGAGGTCAGCCTGGTCTACAGAGTGAGTTCCAGGGCAGCCAAAGCTATACAGAAAACCCTGTCTTGAAAAAACCAAATCCAAAAAAACAAAGCAAAACAAAACAAAAAACCAAAAACGTTTGACTCCAAGTGTGTCCTGACCCCCTTTGAGCTCTGCTGAGGACTGACAAAAAGGTAGTTCCGGCAAGAAACGCAGGATGGAAATATTGGCTGGGAACTCGAGCCAGGGCAAGGAGTGCACACACAGAGCCAGGCATAGTGGGACACGCCTACCCTTCCCGGCTCTCAGGAGTCTGAGGCAGGAAGACTGAGTGAAAGGCCAGCCTGGTCTACCAAGTAAGATAACCTTTACAAACCCGGACCTGTCGACATTCTGTCATGAAGATGGGTGGGGCTCATAAGGCAGGAGCCTTGCGGGACACTCTAGAGGCAGTAAACAGCTGCTGGGAAGGGAGAGACTTTTTTTTTTTAAGTGGTGGAGCCATAAAGGCACTGCTGCGCATGCGCAGGGATCGAGTTTCCTGGCTTCCGCTAGAGCACGCTGTGTGTGACTCCAGGTGGATTACCTGACCTCTCTGTCCTCTGGTTTCTTCCAACTCAAAAGTTAGGATAAGAGGATTTACTTCAGTGGGTTATTGTGAGGGTTTAATGTGGAAGTGTCCATAGAGCATTTTCAGTAAATGTTGGCCCCTGATGTCATAAACAGGACCCTGGACATTAACAAATGCAGTGAGAACAGAAAAACCAAGCAAGAAGGCTCTGGAGTTAGACTGATGGTTAGTCCTTTAATAATAAACTTGATACAATGTAACATCATCTAGGAAGAGTCTTAGCACGGTTTTGTGTTAGGGATTTGCTCTAACGCTTTGAATTAATCCGGTCTCCAAAATTGGGGATCTGTGTGTCCAAATGTTGAAGGTCCTTGTCCCCAATTGTTTTTTTTTTTTTTTGTTTTTTTTTTTTTGTTTTTTTTTTTTTTTTTGGTTTTTTCGAGACAGGGTTTCTCTGTGTGGTCCTGGCTGTCCTGGAACTCACTCTGTAGACCAGGCTGGCCTCGAACTCAGAAATCCACCTGCCTCTGCCTCCCAAGTGCTGGGATTACAGGCGTGCGCCACCACGCCCAGCTCCCCAATTGTTTTTTGATCAGTCAATAAAGAGCCAACGGCCAGTATTTGGGCAGGTAGAGTGATGTGGGACTTTGAGATTTGTATGGGCTAGGAACCTGAAGGAAGAGAGAACACCAAGATAGGGAAGAAGAAAGACCAGACCCAAAAGCCTGAGGACATATGAGAATCATACTACGTGGTCATGGGTCACTTCCCCAACTGGGCCTAGAGTAGCAGCGATGAAATGTAGATTTTAAAAGATGTTAACTCAAGAGCCCCAGAGGGGAGTGTTTGCTAGCGGGAGGCTTAGGAATGTCCAGCCATTAAGCCAGTCACGGCATATCAAGATGAACTGATGTGTGTCTGTGTGTGTTTCATTCATGAACCCAGAGAGCTCCTGGGCGGGTGTGTGCTTGTGACCATGGACCTGTCGGGAGCACAGAGCAGGTTAGCTGACTGCCTACCACTACAGTCTTGTTTAGCTCAGGTTAGCCAGTGGACACGTCGTCTGTGAGGAATCGTTTGATTGGGATTGACGTGAGAGGAACGGTCCACTGTGGGCAGAACCATTCCCTGGCTTTGAATCCTGGACTGTGTGAAAGTAGAGGAAGCTAACTGAGTTCTAAGCCCTCACACAGTCATTTCTCTCTGCTCTTGACGGGCTGTGATCTGCTGCATTCACTTACCTGCTATCCAGTAACCCGGAGTTATGAGCTTAAAATAAACCCTTGCTCCCCTAAGTTATTTATTTTTTTTTTTTGGTAAGGTTATCCTATCACGGTAACAGAAATAAAACTAGAACAAGGTGTTAGGATGGGGTTGTTGTTGTTGTTGTTGTTGTTTCAAAGGTCTTTTTCTTTTCCTTGTGCGGACGTGTGTACTTCTATGTGCATGTGTGCAGATGCTCGCAGAGGCCAGAAGGGGGCGTTCTTGTCCCTTAGTTAGAGAGGCTTGGATTTGAACTCCAGGTTTCACCATAGAGCGGTGTCATCAAGTTCCCACATTCACAGATGGTAAGAGGAGAGGGGAGATAGGCCGCCTAGTATTCCACTAGGAATACCGAAACTCACCTTGCTGAGGCTAGTTCCCAACCTAGGTTCACCCTAGGACCAAGGACAAGGGCGGAAAAAATAGAGTGTGCCCCTTCCTGTGAGTTTTGTGACCCACCGCCATGCTGAAGCAGTATGCGTGTGGGAGGGCGTGTCTCTCCGCCCAGTAGCTGGTCAGACAAGGGGAGAACCCCAGAAAGGAGATTTGGGGGGTGGCAGGAAGAAGCCCAGATCCTGGGCAGGCAGTCTGTGCGTGGGTGTATAATAAGTTGTAATATTTGGAATGGGGGAGGAACATGTCAAAAATATAGACCCAAGGACACAGAAGTGGGAATATGGATACCCTGGGTAATGAGAGTCCATGGTGCCTGTCCTCTGGTTTCTGAACTCAAAGGCAAATCTATTAATAAGTTCCTTCCTGGCAGCCGTCTCCTGGTGCAGATTCAAGGAAATGTATATTCAAAGTCAGGAGAAGGAAACTTTATCCACGGAGCTGTTGCTTCACAGTGGTGCAAGGTCATGGAGAAAGGATGTCACGCCTTAGGGGGAACGAGAGAGAAGAGCCAAAGATGCTCTCACGACGCAGGGCCAGTGGAACAAAGAGGGGTAGAAAGCAAAAGGGATGGCTCTGTGGCCAAGAACACCTGCTGGGCAAGCCAGAGGAGCTAGTTCAAATCTCCAGGACCCACAGAAAGATGGCTGTGCATTCCCGTGACCCCGTCGGTAGAGAGGTGTCAGAGACAAGTGGATCGCAGGGGCTTGCTGGCCGGCCGGTGTAGCCGGAACGGTGCGCCCAGTTCAACATGAGACACTGGATGGAACAAGGCTTTCTCTGGTCTCTGCATGTGTATTCATGGGCACACACAAAGAACACAAACACACACTTATAATAAGGTGGAAAAACTAAGGAAGACACTCAGGGTCAACTCTGGCCTTCACGTACACTCGTGGCACACACAAAGGAAGCTGGCAGGAGTGTGTCCTGAGCGCCCTCCCCAGGGAAGTGCCAACAGGCAAGGCCAGGGGGAAAGGCTAGAAGGAGCCTCCCTCAGGCTCCATGGAATGGCGGAGGATGTGCAGTACCCCACCATGCTGGCTCCAGTGATGACTCACCACGTGTTCACTGCTTAGTGTAAAGAATCCGTGCCCACTGCAGGGAGAGCCATATATGAAAGCAATAAGAATTTCTAAAGACACAAGATAAATTGTTGGTGCTCCCAGCACGAAAACTCGGTCAGATGAAACCACTGACGTTGGAGGCTGTTTTGTTACACCAGCTAGTGTTAGTGATACTGACTAATATGCCATCTACTTTTTTAGGGTAAGTTTTAACGCGTCCCAGGGAGGACACGTGTCTCAGGGTTTCTGTTGCTATGATGAAAACACCACGACCAAGAGCAAGTTAGGAAGGAAAGGGTTTATTTGGCTCACGCTTTCACATGTGTAGTCCGTCACGAAAGGAAGCCAGGACAGGAACTCGCACAGGGCAGGAACCTGGAGGCAGGAGCTCATGCAGAGGCCACGGAGAGATGCTTCTTATTGGCTTGTTTAGCCAGCTTTCTCGTATAATCCAGGACCGCCAGTCCAGGAATGGTACCATCCATAATGGTTGGGCCCTCCTCCATTGACCACCAATTAAGAAAATACCCTATAGCGGATCCTAGAGAGGTATTTTCTCAATTGAGGATCCCCCACCCCCTTTCAGATTCCAGTTTCCATCAAGCTGACATAAACTAGCCAGCATACCTACCAAGCCCCCAAAATGTTCTTATATATCATTCATTGGTCAACCTCAGCTCACTCATGGTTAATCTTCCTGTATGGTGGCTTTGTTTTGTTTTGAAACAGGATTTAATGTAATTCATACTAGCCTTTGACCTCAGTATATTGCATAACCAAGGATGACCTTAAACCACCAATCTCTCTGTCTCCACCCCTCAAGCTGGGTCTACAGGTTTAACACAACCCACTACACCCTGTCTACCCTGCCTGTCAAGAGAAGGTCTTAAAAGCACAGTGCAGATATACACAGGCTTTGGGCAGGAACACTTGACTGCAAAATCTAGAGTCTAGCCTGGCTTCTGTCTTCAGAATGGCTGCATGCATTGGACAGACTTATCAGAAGAGAGAAAAGACACTGGCTATTTTCTTTTCTTTTCTTTCTTTCTTTTTTTTTGGGGGGGGGGTGGGGAGGTTCGAGACAGGGTTTCTCTGTGTAGTCCTGGCTGTCCTGGAACTCACTCTGTAGACCAAGCTGGCCTCAAACTCAGAAATCCGCCTGCCTCTGCCTCCCAAGTGCTGGGATTACAGGCATGCGCCACCACGCCCGGCGACACTGGCTATTTTCAAGCCAGCTTCTAGGTTTCCCCAGTAAACTGGGGAAGGGTCTGGTGTAACTAGAATGTCTTATGTAAATCAGAATGACGTTGAACTTCTGATCCTCCTGACTCCGCCTCCTGAGGGCGGGGATTATGGACAAGCACCACCCACCACCATGCTGGGTTTATGTGGTGTTGTGGACAGAAACCGGTGCTCCCTCCGAGCTTATCAAGCAACTCTTCTGCCACTTGGCTACAGCCCCAGCACCAAGATTTATGTTCTCACAGTTCCAGAAGCCACAAGTGTGATTTGTATTGGAAGTTTCGTTTCCTCTAAAGCCTTTCTCTGGCTCACTAGTGGCTGGCCTCTTGCTGTGTCTTCATCTGGGCTGCCCTCTGGATCTCTTTGCCTGAGCTTTTCCTTCTATAAGAATACTGTCTTGACATCTTTAATCCTGGCACTTGGTGGGGTGGGGTGGGGTGGGGCAGAGGCAGGAAGAGCTCTGTGAGTTCAAGGCCAGCCTTGTCTGTGTGCAGTAAACTCTAGGCCATCCAGGGATAAGCGGTGAGACCTTGTCTGAGACACACACACACACACACACACACACAGAGAGAGAGAGAGAGAGAGAGAGAGAGAGAGAGAGAGAGGTAGAGAGAGAGAGAGAGAGAGAGAGAGAGAGAGAGAGAGAGGCTGGTAGACAGAGACAGGCAGAGAGAGAGCGAGGGATAGGGAGAGAGAGAGTCTGGTAGACAGAGACAGACAGACAAAGAGAGAAACAGAGACACAGAGACAGAATTCTATCTTGGCGGAGGTCTGGAGAGTCTCCTTCATGGTTAAGAGCACTTGTTGCTCTTCCAGAGGACCCAGGTTCAATCCCCAGCACCCACATAGAAGCTTCAACTATCAATAACTCCAACCTCAGGAGATCTGAATCCCTCTTCTGATCTCAGCAGAAACCTGAGGTGCCTGGCATGTTACACAAACATACCAACAGGCAAAACACACAAACATGTAAAGTAATAAAATAACTTTTAAAGTTTTTTTTGTTTTGTTTTGTTTTTTTGTTTTTCGAGACAGGGTTTCTCTGTGTAGTCCTGGCTGTCCTGGAACTCACTCTGTAGACCAGGCTGGCCTCGAACTCAGAAATCCACCTGCCTCTGCCTCCCAAGTGCTGGGATTACAGGCGTGTGCCACCACCACCCGGCTAAAGTTTTTTTTAAAGAATACTATATTGGAGCTGGAAAGACAGCCAGCTTAGTAGTTACAAACATCTGTTGCTCTCGAAAACACAAGATTCCACTTCCCAGAACCAACATCCCACATGGTGGCTCCCAGCTGTCCATAACTCCAGGTCAAGAGGATCTGACACCCTCTTCTGGCCTCCAAGGGCACCAGACATACACATGGCACACATAGGTACAGGAGCCACTCACAAACGCACATAAAATAAAATCTTATTTTTTTTTCTTAAAGAGTACTCCCTCCCCCTTTCTGTAATAGCTTTTGCTGACTGCCAGGTTAGTGCGAGAAGGCTGAGCACACAGGAGGTCACCAAGAGAGCTGAATGAGCCTGTAGTCCTGGCACCCGACAGGTGAGGGCCAGAACTGGGCACTCCTGGACCCACCCCTGCCACCACAGGCATAATCAGATAGAGTGGCCATTGGCCGTCCAACCAAAATCTCACATGGCTGGTTGGCTGTATCTCCTGTAGCTACTGCCTCCTTCCTCTTCCCCATTCTCTGAGTCCTCCCACACAACTGTCCATATCCTGCTCCATCCTCAGTCATTGGTTGCTGGTATCTTTTTGGTCAATCAAGAACCAATTGGGGAACAGGACCTTAGCATCAGAACCACCCTCCACATGTTTATCTTGGGCATTTTGTCACAGTGATAACAAAGACGTGGCTGCTCTAGTAAGTAGTACACAAAACTCTACTTAGCTTTGACCCACTCTCTTCCTTGGGCTCAGTTAATTCACTACAGTAGAACACAAAATTTCGGGGTACACTTGCTTATTGTTGTTAATATTTTTACACGGGTTTGGGGCTTTGGGGATTTGTTTGTTTTGTTTTGTCATTTGCTTCGTCTTGGTTTTGATTTTTTGAGATAGTTTCACTGTGTAAAATGTCACACCTTGGTTGTTCTAGAACTAACTCGCTCTGAAGACCAGGCTGACCTTGAACTCAGAAATCCGCCTGCCTCTGCCTCCCAAGTGCTGGAATTAAAGGCATGCGCCACCATCACCCAGATTACATAGATGTTTTAAAGGATATGAATGCTTTTAATTTGGGGCCTCTCTGTGGGTGGAAATATACCAAGTCCTGGGTATGGTGGAGCACTTCTGTAATCCAAGAATTGGGGCTACGGAGGGAGGAGGATCAGAAGTTCAAGATCATCCTCAACTACATCCAAGTTCAAGACCATCGTCGGGCTTATGGGATCCTAAATCAAAAAAACGTCAATAACTTTTGCACAGTCGTTGTGTGTCCATTTAAACAGCACTTGCCACGCACCCTGTAAGACCTGATTAATAATTAAATAGTCCATTTAATTAAATAATTAAATAATTAAAAAGTCCATTTGTGTATTTATTTTTATATGAATGTGTGGATAAACACTTTCTTTTAAAAAAAGATTTATTTATTATATATAAGTACACTGTAGCTGCCTTCAGACACCCCAGAAGAGGGCATCGGATCTCATTACCAATGGTTGTGAGCCACCGTGTGGTTGCTGGGATTTGAACTCAGGATCTTAGGAAGATTAGTCAGTGCTCTTAACTGCTGAGCCATCTCTCGCCAGCCTATATAAACACTTTCTATACCAGAATTTGTGTACAGAAGCCAAGTATACATACACAAGTATGCTTCCTATCACTGTGACAAACACCAACAGCAAAATCAAGATGGAGAGGAAAGGGTTTTTTTCAGTTTACAGTTGTAGCCAAGGTGAAGAGAAGTTAAGGCGAGAACTCAGGGCAGCAACTGAAACAGAGATGTCTTCGTTACTTCTCTTTATTTTTTTTTTTCTTTGTTTTTCCAGACAGGGTTTTTCTGTGTAGCGCTGACTGTCCTAGAACTTGCTCTGTAGACCAGGCTGGCCTTGAAATCACAGATCTCTGCCTGTCTCTGCTTCCTGAGTGCTGGGATTAAAGGCGTGGGCTATCATCATCCAGTGCCTGGGACTAAGGCAACTCATAGAAGAATATGTTTGCAATGCTTACAGCTTCAGAGCAATGAAATCCATGACAATCATGGTGGGACACATGGGCGGGCAGGCATGGTGCTGGGGCGGTGGCTGAGAGTTCGTGCTCTGAGTCACACCAGGGAGCAGAGAGTGCTAATTGGTAATAACTAAGAGTCCTTTGAAATTTCAAAGCCCACCCAGACTTAACACACTGAGGTCACACGTCCTAGTCTTTCCCAAGCAGTTCCACTAACTGGGAATCAAGAATCCCAACAGATGAGCCGAACAAGTTCTCATTTAAGCCACCACAAGAGGCCTTGGAGAGAAATGCTGCCCTACGGCCTGCTTGCTCCCCATGGATCCTCAGCCTGCTTTCTTGTCTTTCTCAGGACCACCTGCCCACCACTGGCACTGCCCGCAATGAGCTGGACACGCCCACATCGATTGTCAATCAAGATTGCCTCCTTGCCAATCTAATGGGGGTATTTTTTCAATTGGGGTTCCTTTTCTCTGATAACTCTTGCTGTGTCAAGTTGGCAATCAATCAATCAATCAATCAATCAATCAATCAGTCTAACCAGGACATCAGGAATGGTGGGGAGAGTCTTTAGTTACTCAGTGATCGTGACAGCCCCCAGGATGCCTGTACTGGGGTCTGGGGCTGGCAAGCATGGTGGCTCAGACTTGTAACCCTAGAACTGGGGAGGCAGAGTCAGGAGGACCCCTGGGGTTTGCTGGCAGTGTGCTGACAGTTTAGCCTACTTTGAGAACCCAAAGAAGGGCTGGAGAGATGGCTCACTGCCTAAAGTGCATATTGGTTTTGGTTGATTTATTTGTTATTTATTTTATGTATATGGATACACTGTCGATGTCTTCAGACACACCAGAAGAGGGCATCAGATCCCATTACAGATGAGCCACCATGTGGTTCCTGGGATTTGATCTCAGGACCTCTGGAAGAGCAGTCAGTGCTCTTAACCTCTGAGCCATCTCTCCAGCCCCGCATATTGGTTTTGGAAGGACATTAGTTCAGATACATAGAGAGACTTGTAAACTTCAGCTCCATAGAGAGACCTGTAACTTCAGCTCCAGAGGATCAAAAACCCTCTTCAGATCTCCTCTGGCACCAGCACTTAGGTTCACATACCTACACGTATTTATACATAATTAAAATTAAACAAAAAAATTTAAAATGAGGGATGCCTAAGAAACAACACCAAAGGTTGACTTCTGGTCCAACACACACACACACACACACACACACACACACACACATGCATACACATACACAAATAATAAATTAATACACATCCATGATAGTGCATACTTTTAATCATAGCACTTGGAAGAAAGAAACAGGTAGATCTCTGTGAGTTCAAGCCCAGCTTGGTCTACATAATGAGCTCTAAGCCAGCTGGATCTACACACAGCTGGATCTACACACTGATACTCTGTTTCAAGCAAGACAGTATAACACACACACACACACACACACACACATGCACAATGTATATATATATATGTATGTATGTAAGTAGGTATGTAGCATGGTGGCATATATAGGCTATCTGTAATCTTAACACATAGGAGACTTAAGCATAAGAATTGTGGGTTCAGCCGGGCGGTGGTGGTGCATGCCTTTAATCCCAGCACTTGGGAGGCAGAGGCAGGCAGATTTCTGAGTTCGAGGCCAGCCTGGTCTACAGAGTGAGTTCCAGGACAGCCAAGGGCTACACAGAGAAACCCTGTCTCGAAAAACAAACAAACAAACAAACAAAGAATTGTGGGTTCAAAGCCAATCTGGGTTATGTAGTGAGAACTTGAGTCAAAATTAATAAATGAAAAAAAGAAAGAATATTTATGAAAGTATCAAGGGTACAAGTAAACAACCAGATAAGGAGACATTGTTTTTTAGAAAAAAAAGTTTTAATCTCATTTCTTTTGAGATTGATTTTGTGAGGGTCAGGTATGGGTTTGTGGGTGGGTGCCACAGCATACATATAAAGTGGTTAGAAGACCACTTGTGGGAGTTTGTTCTCTTCTACTCTGTGGATACCAGGGATTGAACTCAAGTCCTCAACCTCGGCTGCAAGCACCCTTACCCACTGAGCCATCCCATCTGCCCAGAAAATACCCAGTGCAAGGTGTGGGAAGGTCCTAAGCACAGCAGTTTCTGTTCCCAGTGTTAAGACTTGACTTTAACTCAGTATTCCCTTCCCAAGCACAAAGCCTTATTCTTGTCTCCCTCAGAAACCTGTCCTGCAGGGTTTTATAGAGTTTCTTCCGTGGTGCGACTGATTATAGGGGAAGAGTTGAGAGTGCCAGCCCTCTAATCACATGTCTGGTTCCCCTGGCAACCAGTCCCCATCCTGTGGTACCCAGAATCCCACCAGGAATCATTTTGTTAGCACAAAAGACACTCCTGCCCCTCAGGAAATGACTCTGCTCTTGAAAGCTGTATGTTAGAAGTCAGGGCAGAGAGCACACACCATTGACTTCTGAGTGTGAGTATGAGTGTGTGGATGTGTAGCCTTGTTACTTTGTAGTTCTTCTTTTTCCCATTCTTTATCTCTCTGGTTCCACCCTCTCACACTAGAGAGGAGAGAAACAAGGATAGAGAGGAAGGAAGACAGACAAGGGGGTGGGGAAGAAATCCTTCAATCTAATGTCTTTTTCTTTCTTCTTTGAGCATGGCTACTAGCAAACCACAAACAATCTCCCTAAATGACCAATAACCCCACCACCACCTCCTGTTTGGGCTCTAGCCTTGATATACCCTCTGAAAAGTCCCCAGAATTCCAAACGTCACACAGTCGAAGAAACTGTCTGCAGCTGGCAAAATCACGCCTCTGCTGGAGCCTGAGACAAATCATAGGCAGCTCCTGTGGACTGTCCGAAGCTGCCCCATATCCCACACCTGGGGTTAAAACAAAAACACATTCTTAAACTATTTCTGTGTTGTTGTTGTTGTTGTTGTTGTTGTTGTTGTTGTTTTAATTCCAGAATTGAGGCATCAGATCTCTTTAAAGATGGCTGTGAGCCACCATGTGGGTGCTGGGATTTGAACTCATGACCTTCAGAAGAGCAGTCGGTGCTCTTGCCCACTGAGCCATCTCTCCAGCCCCTATCCCAATATTTCTAACTTTGTGAAATCATAGCTACTTGTGGCTGGAAAACGCCACGCAGATACACGCAGCAGCCATCTTTCTTCCTCCTACTGTCCTGAGAAGCTCCTCTCTCCTTGACTCTTAGCTCTTCCTCCCTTTTTCTTGTCCAATCACGGGCCTCCCACTGCCCTAATGTGATTGGACAGGGAAAATCCTGCAACAGACTGGGTCTGGCTCAATATCCACTACTCCTCTCAACCCTACAGATTTAGGAATATACTGCTTAAGACATTCAAAAGGTTTTGTGTTTTATTTTTATGTGTGTGTGTATGAACTATGTGTGTGTGTGTGTGTGTGTGTGTGTGTGTGTGTGTTTGTGTTACATGTTCTGGTGCATGTGCAAAGTACATGGGCATGTGTGTGTAGAAGTCAGAGGTCAGCCTTGAGCTCTGTTCGTTCTCAGGAGTCATCTGCCATTGTGGGGAAATATTAAAAAGAACTGCCAAGTTCCCACATTTCATCCAGCTACTCTGCCCACAAACTTTCCAGCAGGGCGGAAGCTCCTGAATTCCCTTTGCTGCCACGCCAGCCCCACACAATGACTGTCCACCCCACGGTCAGCCGCCACAACCCCCAGCAACCCAGTAGAAACAAAACTGTAGACGCTTATAATTAACAAGTCAGCTTTATGTATCAATAAAGTCTCAGTTCACAAGATGCCCACACAATAATTTCAGGGCCAGTTGATAATGGTACAAGCTGCCCACCTAGATTAGACAAATTATCCCAATTATTCTATCCTTTATGATATCATATCTACCCGTGGCTATTTAAAACCAGGCTGGTTCAGGATCTTCTTGTCCATCCTCCATCTTGCTCCTCCTTCCTCCTCTGAGTCACTCCCTGCCCCTGCAACACCTCCTGCTGCTTCCCCCTTCCCTGTCCAATCACAGGCCTCCTGCTGCACTAACATTTCAATGTAATTGGACAGGGAAAATCCTGCCACAATCTACCTTGTTTGTAGAGAGTCTCACTGGGGTAGGGGCACCAGGAATGCTCCTCTGTCTATTCAGAGCTGTGATTACAAGTGTACACCTGACCTCTGCTTTTAACATGGATGCTGGGAATGGAGTTCAAGGGCTTATGTTTGTGTGGCAAGCACTTTACTATCTAAGCCCTCTCCCTGGCCCCCTCTCTTGATGACAGGGTCTTGAGTAGCCCAGGCTGGCCTTGAATTCATTATGTAGACAAAACTGACTTTGAACTCCTGACCTGCTTGTGCACCTCACTGTTCTGGGACTAGGAGAAGGATATTGCTAGTACCTTCCAGGGATCATCACAAGCACTGCAGTGGGACACAGAGTTGGATGAGGCCAAAGACCGATGACCTATGGCCTTGTGTCTCTCTCTTACTGTTCTGGGGCCCAGAAGCTAATGGCCTCTGGAAACCTCTTTCTTCCTGATCTGTGCTGATAAGCGCTGGTTTCGTACTCGGTAGCTCTCTTACTATTTATTTGTGCTTTAATAAGTGTTGGTTTCTCTTCTCTCTAGCCCAACTCTCACTGGCCAGGGGAGAGGCTTAGAACTCATTAACTCTTTGTGAACCCAGAGAGAAAAGAAAGGAAAAGAATTAAAATCTTGTACACAGGCAATATGCAACATACACATTCACACACACAAAAACACTCTGGACAGGGCTGGCTACCTGTCTTATCAGCCCCACAAGTGTTCACGCATATTTACATACATACACATATATCTACATAGTATGTATAGACAAACATATACGTATATACATTTGGTGGATGGCACAGAGCCCCAGATGCCTCTACCTTCTTTTCTCTGGCCTTTTTTTTTTTCAAGACAGGGTTTCTCTGTGTAGCCCTGGCTGTCCTGCTGGAACTCACTCTGTAGACCAGGCTGGCCTCAAACTCAGAAATCTGCCTGCCTCTGCCTCTCAAGTGCTGGGATTAAAGGCGTGTACCACCACTGCCCGGCCTCTCTGGCCTTTTTATGCCTTCTTATATGAAAGATCTTTGGAAATTGCCTCATAGATAAAGTGTTGCACAAAAGGGGAGCTACAGGAGGATAGTGAGTTCAAAGCAGTGTTTCAATCTATAAACTCATTATAAGTTCAAAGAGACAGTTTCATGTGGCCCTGCTTTATCATAATACACACCTGTGGCTTCACCCTTGGGCTGACCTAGAATGAATGTTTTTCCTTGGTCACAAATTAGTCAAAAACCTATTTCTCTATTTCGTGTAATTGTAAAAGCTTATTGTATTCTTTATTATGCAGCCTTTACTTACTATCCTATGAAAAATGAGTACATTCTATTAATGATTCTGACTTTATTACATATGTCTGGCAAAAAAAAATCCCTAAAACCATCTCATAAAAATTTCTTTCTAAAATTATTTGAATCAAAACAAGAATTCTATATAATCATTAATTCATCTAAATGGCACTAATTCATGACAGTTCATCTTCATGTTGGTCTGCAGAAAGTCTGCGCACTAGGGTAGACTAAGGCCCAGGAATCATTATGCTAAGGAATAGTGACAGGAAAAGGCCTATCAGCAGTAAGAAGCAATCCTGGGAAGGAGTCTTTCGGGACCTTGCCTCTTGGAGCTCACCCATCACAGGCCATGCAAAAATGGTGGGCTATCCGTAGAAACGTCACTTGTGTGCCTTTAGCCTTTCCTAGACGGCTCTTGAGAGTATACCATCACGCCACTTTACAGTGCTAGGGGCTGACCCAGAAGTCGCCTCACAGCTAGGCTGAACGGCCGGAGCGCCCCAAGGATCTGCCTTCCTGCCTCCCTTGCACTAGGGTTTCGAGTGTCAGCTCCCACGCTGGCCGGTTTGCCTGGTTCCGGGGATGAAGCAGCAGGCTGGAGTGCCCCGCTCGTCCACACCGCCCACACCGTCCTGATGTGAACAGTTCTCTACTGCTTGCCAGTGCTGCTCTTCCTCCCCACAAATCAGCGTTTTCTCCCTTCGGCCATGTTACTCAGCTATTTCTCTGATTTGAAACTCCCCTTCCACCCGGTGGTGGCGCATGCCTATAATCCCAGCACTTGGGAGGCAGAAGCAGGCGGATTTCTGAGTTCGAGGCCAGCCTGGTCTACAGAGTGAGTTCCAGGACAGCCAGGGCTATACAGAGAAACCCTGTCTGGAAAAAAAAATCCAAAAAAACAAACAAAAACAAACACAAACAAACAAACAAAAAAGAAACTCCCCTTCCCAGAGAGAGGAGGTGGGTAAGCCTCCCGAAAGCACAGGAATGTCACAAGACACAGAAACTCAGAAACTAAAGACCCCGTTGGGCCCTCGCTGGCATCCTGTATGCAATGAACAGTCTCTGGGGAGGAGCAGACTCTGCTAAAGCTGCTTGAAAACTGGGCGTGGACCTCTGCGAAGTCGGGTTCTGTGGGCTTTTGGTGACATCGCTGCCTTTGAGTCCCAGTTCTTCCCCCCTGGCCTTTATAAACGTACTGTGTGTCAAGTTAGACTCGCATAGGATCGTTTCTTCAGTTTGCCATCAGTTCCGGATCTGAGGTGAAGAGGTGTTCGTTCCTGTCGCTTCAGGACAAGTCACATGATAGATTAGCTCTCTCAGGGATGTTTGCCACACAACAGACCTCACACTGCTCTGACTATGGCTAAAGCCAGGTGTGGAGTTGCATCTTAGATGTGATACTGGGAATTAAATGTATGTGTTCTCTCCAAATTCACATATTAAAGTCCTAACCAGAGTGCTTGAAGATAGGGCCTCTAAGAGTAATTCAGGTCAACTGGGGTTATCAAGGTAGGATTTGGGGATTGGCAAGCTGGGTCAGAGGGAGTAGGGGTTTGCCTCTGAACTTGAAAAGTTAATCCTTGAGGCCCTCACAGTAGAGAGAGAACTGACTGGTAAGCTCTGTCCTCTGGCCCCTACGTGTGCCCTGCCGGCCTCCACACACACAGACACATGCTAAGCAAATAAATGTAATTCACCCTGATTTCCTAGAACTAATGTCCTGATTTAAACACACACAAAACAGACTGCGGATGGTGGTGCCGGCGGATCGCTCCGCGTTCAAGGCAAAACTGATCAATACGGCAAGTTTCGAGCCATCCAGGGCGGAGGCGGAACCCTGTCTGCGAAAAGAATAAATACAAATGAAAGATAAATGTGTGTGGGCACACATCTTTAACCCCAGAACGTGGGAGGCAGATGCAGACAGATGTTTGGGATTTGTGAAGTTAGCGGTAGCTCCAGAGTTCCAGGCCGGCCAAAGCCTCACACTGAGACCACCCTGCCTCAAAATAAATGAAAATAAAATAAAACAGATTGTCACGGCTGGGGAGGTGGATGGCTCAACAGATAAGCCGGTCTAGCTGATACAGTGAGCTCTGGGGTTAGTGATACACTGTATCACAGTGATGATGATGATGAGGAGGAGGATGGTGACAACGATGATGAAGATGATGGGGATGATGATGATAATGATGGTGGTGGTGGTGGTAATGATGGTGGTGATGATGATGATGATGATGATGATGATGGTGGTGGTGGTGATGGTGATGATGATGGTGGTGATGGTGATGATGATGATAATGGTGGTGGTGGTGACGATGATGATGATGATGATGATAATGATGGTGGTGGTGACGATGATGATGATGGTGGTAGTGATGGTGATGATAGCAGTAGAGAAGGATGCTCCATTTCATTCTCTGGCCGTGTGTGTGTGTGTGTGTGTGTGTGTGTGTGTGTGTGTGCATGCCCCCACACATACACTCAAAGAGGCTGTATAGAATAGACTGAAATAGGAACCTTACAGAAGGTTCCTATTGTAAGGCTGTGAACCTTACAGAAAAGAGCCCTCATCCGGAAAAGAAACTAACTTTTTTCTTCCCAACTCCTTGCTCCTGACCTATCCCTCAGGAGTGCGACCAGATAAATTTCCGCCACTGAAGCCAGCTAGCCTGTAGTAACTTATTATGGCAGCGTGGCCGTCCGCGAGTGTGCTATAATGGAACGTGGGAGGGGTTACACTTGACAGTGTAATATTTATGTCAGCCCAAGTTTTGTTTTGAGACAAGGTCTCACTCTGTAGCTCTGGCTGCCCCTGGAGCTTCCCATGAGACTAGGCTGGCCTCGAACTCAGAAATCCGCCTGCCTCTGCCTCCCAGAGTGCTGGGATTACAGGCGTGCGCCACCACCGCCCGGCTTGACACCCAGTCTTTTTTTTTTTTTTTTTTTTTTTTGACACCCAGTCTTAATGGAAGTCAGAGATCCACCTGCAGGAAGTCAGGATCCTTCCTGAGTGCTGGGATTAAAAGCATGCATCGCCGTAACTGGCTTACTTACTGTTGTGCGAGACAGGGTCCTACACTGTCCCGGCTCAACTCACTCTGTAGCCAAAGATGACCTTGAGTTCCTGATCCTCCTACCCTCCCCTTCCCAAGCGCTGGGGCTAGAGACACGCATCACCACACCTGGCTTGGCTTGTTAATAGAGACGACCAAAAAAAAAGCTCGCCAAATCATTCACGCGACTGCCGCTGCTCGTGTCTAATTGCTGCACAGCCCAACAATTACGCAGCCCATTAAGCATCTGATGCTTTGCTCTGAAGTATCTTCTGTTACAACAGAATCGGATCAGACACAAGGATCCCTGCTCTGCTCCGGGCCACTCCTGTTCATCCACGGTCACAGGAGAGCCGTGATAGAGGGTATAAGGTGAAGAATGCCGATAGATTGTGTGTGTGTGTGTGTGTGTGTGTGTGTGTGTGTGTGTGTGAGAGAGAGAGAGAGAGAGAGAGAGAGAGAGAGAGAGAGAGAGAGAGAGAGAAACACACAGAGAACGCACAGCATGCTAGGGTGCGGTGAGGCTAGAAAGCATACAGCTCAGTCCTGATGG